>RJWH01000601.1:37926-567891 GCA_004363575.1 Solenodon paradoxus | reverse complement strand
GTCCTTGGGCTTCACTTCACTTTGCGCCCTTGCTCCCTGAGCCACAGGATGCATCAGGAAAGATAGTCTACCTTTCACAGCTCTCTTACTTCTTGCGGGCAAGGGTCTCTGGGAGGGCAGCAAGCTCATCCAGAGGAGGAAAGAGAAGGGAGCTACTTGGAGCACCGCCTGAGGGTTGGGTGGAAAATTGTTTACCTGCCCTGAGTGGCACGACTCTGAGTAATTTCTCAGGAATTACTGTGGTGAGGAAACTGCAAGGGGTGAGGAGGAAACTTCAAGGGGTAACAGTAAGTGCTTCCTGGGAAAAGAGGCACAGGCAGGCAAAGCTGGAAACATTTGGAAGTTGAAAGCGTCTCTCAGAAGAGAGAAAAAAATGCTCCTCTCACGTGATGCCCCATGGGAGCAGGGGGTGCTCAGAAAGGATCAGGTCCAGCTGGGGCAGAGATGGGCCATGGAGGCAGCACGCTGGAAGGCAGTAAGGATATGGAGGGTTTTAACAGTCAGTACTTACACAGGGTGACCTCACGTCCAACACTGTCCTAAGTGCTCTACGAATGTGAATTTATTTAATCTTCATTCCAATCCTATGAGGTCAATACTGTTACCACCACTTCACAAATGAAGTAGCAAGGCACAGAGAGGTGACATGAGTTGTCTAAGGTTGCACAGAGGCTGTGATTTCTTGGACCCTCTCCTGAGCAGCTCCAGGGAGCAGGGGGTGGGGGTGTGAGTAGAATTAGCCAAAGGTGCCAAGGTAAAGATAGGCTGAATTTCAACTAAAGAGTTTTTTGAGTTTTCACCCCAGAATTTATTTGAATTTTTAGAAGATTGGTTTGGCCTGGGAAATAAAAGGTTGCATACAAGTGAAGAAGAGCAGACATAGTAATTATCGCATATTAAGATATTAAGGGAAACTAAGAACATGACACAATCAATAGCTTCTTGATCATTTCTCCTCAAAATAATGACATATGGCCATTAGGTTATTTTGGTTATCTCCATAAGAAAAACAGGTTATAAGGTATTGTGATTCATTTCATGATGATTGACAGAAAATATCACTGTACTAAACCAGTGGATGAAGGAACTGTTGAAGGTCTTGTTACTTTTGATCCTAGATGAGGAGACTATGAAAAATACTAGTGAGAAGCAAGCAAGCTTTAATTTTAATTTTGAATCTTAGAAAAAAATCTATTGTTATTCCAAGAGCTACTGTAAGACAAAAGACATGGTCAAATATTCATATTAAATGATCAAACAACCAAAAAATAACCAGAAAAGATGCTAGAATTAAGTTGTTATTTTAGAGATGACTAATAGATGGCTCACACTGCAATCACTAATATACGTATAGAATATTATTTCAAGTGAGCTATATGAGTGGGCATGTTCTGGCAAAACAAATTCCAGTCAACTTCTATTCAGCTATTTATTTAATTAAACTCGGGATGGGACACTTTTTTTGCATGAGGTATAGTGATTTACATCTGCAAACTCTTTTCAGAACTGCCAGTTGTGCTGGTTAGTTTTCCAATCTTGTATTTCTAGAAATTCAGTACTCTTATGAGTCAAAGAATTTTAACGATTACCGAATGTAGCTATTATGTTTTTATAAAATGCAATTTTAAGTAAAACTTAGAAGTGATTTAAACAAAAAACAAAACCCTACTAAGCAGAATTACAGTAGGGGGAGAAAGACTTTCCCCTCAAGTATCACAAAGTAGCAAGCAAAAACCCACCAGAAAGGAGACATATATAAAAAATAAGATTAAAAATAAGGACTAAGAAGGAATGCTGAAATGCAAGGGAATTCTGCAAAGGATTTTATAAAAGTCTTTATAAAAAAGACTTTATAAAAGTCAGTCAAGTTTTAAGAGGAAGGTATAGCAAAGTAAGTCTTAAGCTGAACCAAAGTCCTTAGCTAGCAGAATAAACCTATTTCATTTTCTTTCTTGAAGCTCACAATTCTTCTTATAGGTTGTGAGGTAAATGCAGAAAGCTTCAGAGGATCTTAGGAAATGACACAAATGACACAAATTGGGTTAAGTATGACTTTTAGGCAACCTAATCTGCTCCCATTAGATAAGATTTTATGGTACTTGTTGCAAGTCAGATTAATCTGTAAGTGAATTGCTCCACTTCACTTGGGGTCTTTGATGAATAAAATTAATGAATATAAAGAATTTCAAGGTGACTTCCAGATGAGCAATATTCAAGAGCTTTCTGCAGCAAGGGAAATGTTTTATATCTCCTCTGACCAATACAGTAGCTACCTGTGGCTACTGAGCTCTTTATATGTGGCTAGTGTGACTATTTAAACTTCAAACTTTAACACTAATTAATTAAAAATGTAAAAGTCTCATGTGGTCAGTGGCCACCATATTGGATAGTACAGTTCTATCCCTTTAATTGAAAACTTAAGGCATTGTTTTACTTTATAGCACTGGGTTTCCTGGGCTGAAGTAGTTCCCAAGTCTTCTATGTTCTATAATCACAAGTGGTAGAGGGATGACATAACTGTCCAAACTGGGGCACTTTGAGTAATAGTGTTAGTAACAATTATGATGAGTCAAAAACATAGTCTGAGACTGTCTAGGGCACATAGGATGGTATACTTCAGGGACAATTATTACCCACTCATAGGCAGAGTTGCTTGAGGGTTCCATTGAGCGGTAACTGGCTTTTACTACACTTCTTTTTACTTTATTCTTATAGATGAGGTCTAAGCATCTTCTGGAGATACACACTTCATCATCCCATGATCTTTTTTGCCCCCACAGGCATTGACCAAAATCTTTACAACTCATTTCTACTTTCCCAGTAACTTTCAGCTCTAGAATAAAGCAATGTAACATGATGCAAAATAACCAACTGAAAATAGACATTAATAATCAACCATACTGATTATCTGAGATTAGACCTAGTATCTGAATAACTAAATTGGTCTGGGTATTTTAAACTTTCTCCTGGCTTTTTGATAAAAGACAAAAAAACTAAAAAGATCAGAGTTAATTACTTTTCAATACAATCACTCAGCATTCCTTAACTGATACGAATTCTCCCAAAGGGATCCAGATGGGTGGACCACACATGCATAATAAAGAAACATAAATGTAAGTTGCTTTGGGTACTCTTTCAGCTTTCTCTCACTTAGAGAGGAAGCATATTAAGATCTTCCTTTACGAGCTATATTTCATCAGGACATGAGCAACTCACTGCAGAGGTCTTTAGTTTTCCATTTTCAGATCTCAACCTATTTTGAAATAACCTAGAAGGCTTTTTCACTGACAAAAATACAGAACATGGATTGAAGCATGAAGTCATAAGAATAATTTAAAAAATCCAACTGTAACTACAAACTAAATGCTCTGAAAGCAACACATTTATGTGACAAGTCAATTCTTATATACTCTCCCTGGGTGGTGTGGCTTTTCATATCCCACCCACTTTTTATAATGCTCTTTGTGTTCAGCACAGTAGAATTTTGTATTAAGAAAAAGACTTCAGAATGCAATAGGCATGTGGAGATTTACCTGTAGCAAAAAGAATTTAGCACCATAGTAATTCAAATAATCAGAGGCATAACTCTGAGTCATTTTATCAAAGATTTTCACCAACCTGATAGCTCGAATGACAGTTTTAAGTGGTGGGGTGAGGTCTTCTACTGAAACATCACACTGGCATCCTTTTTCATCATATACATCATCAGTGCCAAGCGCAGTGTCAGCTGTAAGAGAAAATTGCCAGTTAAGTAACACTATCACCAGCCATTAAAAACATGTTACTGAATTTGTCTCACACAGATTAAGCTTATAAATCAAGGTATATATAAGGTTAGCTAATTGTTTTACCCAACATTATTCTTTTTCCTTTTTCTAAAACCTTACCATCTGTATGTGAGTCCTCTTGGGGCTTTCCTGCAATGGCAGCCTCCAGTGAGCACCACATGGTAGTAGCATCTCGGTTTACAAGGAGGCTATCCCTCTTTGCTCCCCTCTTCTGAGACCTCTCCCCTCTTCTGACATGACTACCTTTTTATCTTTATTCCACGGGGAAAACAAAGCTGTTGACATGCTCTCTTCCCAATAGTGCTGATGGATTTGTGTTGATTCACTAATGTTCTTTTGCCCAGTTCTTTTGAAATTAAGCCAGCATTTCAAAAGCAGCTGTTTGTAGTTAGAGAAATACTCTTTGGATACCTAACTGACTTGCCTGTATATATAGAACTTGAAATCCATGACACTGATCCTACTTGCCATATGCCCAGAACAAGGTGAGCTAAGCTAGCAGGTCTAAAGCACTGACGACTTCTCAGGTACTGGACACAGGTAGGTCAGGAAAGAACTTGCTAAAGATAACAGTCAAATTTGCAAGCGTTATTGCTAAAAACATGATTTCTTCATAAACTGAGAAAATTAACTTTTGGAATAAATGCAAAGCTTTGAAAAGAGGGCAGGGTCACTATAAATACCAAATTAGGAGAGATTAATAAAATTCATAAGGAATAAACTCACATCATTATATTATTATTTTCAGTAGCAAGGGCTTGAAACCAAGTCAATATTCTTGTAATGGGGATTGGATAAACAAATATCGGCAGGCTTATATAATGGAATATTAGGAAGATAATAAAACTGATGTTGAAGACTAATGCATGGGAAAGCATCACAATATATTATGAAAGAAAAAAGACTGGGCTCCACGATGACAGACTGTTAAGACCTAGAGCTTACTGTTAAGACCTAGAGCTTACTTCCTGCCCTTGGCTACTTCCAAAATACAACTCCTTAGCAAATACAACCTTTGAAAAGGAACTGGGACCAGCACCTCCATAAAGAGAAAGGAAACACACCAAGATATGTGGTAGAAGAAGCCAATCTTTCTCTGTATGGAGACAGAGATCCCTGGGCCCTGGGGAGAGACAGGTGATACACTTTCCTAGAGCTGAAGGGCTTTCCCCCTCAGTATGTGTCACTATACCTGGGAATCAGTTTTCAGTCACAGAACCACAAACCTAGAAGAGGGGAGGAAAGAGATACAGCCTCCTTGTAAACCAAGATGCTGCTACCATGTAGTACTCACTGGAGGCTGCCATTGCAGGAAAGCCCCAAGAGGAAATGCCCACTCTCTCTGCTGTGAATGTACTTGTGCAAAAATGTTGGTGCCCACAGTTGCCTTTCAACAGGCTGCCAGAGACAGATAGTCAGCTCTGTAGCACCCAAGTGGAGAGCTGACTGCTTCTTGTCAAGGAAAACTCCATTCTCTGGGAATATAATTTGACAGCAGCTTCTGTCATCCTGACAGTACTGCTAAAATGGTTTACTATGTGCTCTATACTCCATAGAGCTTCCATCCTCAAGTCCCAGGGTTTGTTTATTACCTCAGACTTGGTGACGATGGACTCTGGAAGACAAAGAGATTTTCACAGAGAAGTGTACTTGCTACAAGAAGTCCCTGGCTCTATTGGGACTGTGGCCTGCTTGTGGGGTGGGCCCACAACTCCTTGCATCTTGCTGTTCATGCTTATGACACCAGGAGAAACCTCTATACCATGCCAACACTGTAGGTTGGAATCTCAGGCTTCCACACAGGACAGGCTCTAGAGTTTCAGCACTTCTGAAGAGTACTGATTTCAAACAGCCAAAGGAAGCCCAGCATTTCAGACCAATACTCAGGCCTATAATGTACAACTTGATACCGTAAGACAAGACCTTTATACCAGGGAAGTGTAACCCATAGAAATAAACATAGAATGCTAAACAGATAAAAGAGATAGAAAAATATATACAAAATGATGGACTGAAACGAAACTTCATGGAAAAATCTGAATGGAATAGACTTAAGTAAACTACCTAATGAAGACTTCAAAGCAACAGTTTTAATGATACTCACTGAAATCAGGAAAACAATGGAGGAGTAAAACAACAACAAAATAGAGAATATGTGAATCAGTTCCAAACAGAATTCGCGGAGCTAAAGAACACAATAGCTGAGCAAGGGAACATAATAGAGGGGCTCAACAGTAGACTGGAAGAAGTTTATAATGGAATCAGTGAGTTAGAAGACAAGGCAGTGGAAAGCACTCAGGTAGACCAACAAAGAGAAAAAAGAATGAAAAGAAATGAAGACAACAACATGAAAACCACGGAATAATATCAAGAGGAACAATATTAACATCATAGGGATTGCAGAAGGAGAGGAGAGAGAGAAGGGGACAGAAAATGTATTTGAAGAAATGATAGCTGAGAATTTCCATAACCTGAGGAAGGAACCAAACCTCCAGAGCCAGGAAGCTCAGAGTTCCAAACAAAAGAAACCTAAACAGACCTTCACTGAGACACATCATCATTAAAATGTCAAAAATACAAGACAGAGAATCTTAAAAGCAACTAGAGGAAAAATGTGTCACATACAATGGAGTCCCCATAAAGATGGCAGTGGATTTCTCAGCTGAAACTTTATAGGCCATAAGGGAATGTCATGATATGGTCAAAGTTCAGAAAGAAAAGGACTTCCAACCAAGGGTACGCTCACCTGTGATTATCACTTATAATTGAAGGAATGGTTAAAAAGCTTAACAGACAAACAAGAGTTAAAGGAATCCATCACCATGAAACCAACCTTGCAAGAAATACTAAAGGAAGTTCTATAAAATGAAAAGAAATCCCACTTAGAAGCAGCAAGACATCAAAAATATAAAATGTGGGGTGAAGAGTAATAAAGTGGATTATTAGAATGCGCTCAAGACTAACTTGCTTTCAAGTTAAAGCAGATTATAAGCATAAAAATTTTAATGTAAATGCCAGGTTAGCCTCTAAACATAAATCAAGGGAAAAAAGACAAAAAAGAAAATAAAAAGGGAAATCAAACACAGCATAAATACTTTCAAAACACCCGAGAAAGAGAAGGAAAAATATACTGTCTGCAACAATACCCAGAAAACAATTAACAAAATGGTAATAAGCAGTTAAATATCAATAACTGCCCTAAATGTTAATGGATTGAATTCACTAATCAAAAGGCATAGAGTGGCAGAATGGATTAAAAAACATCACTCAACTCTCTCCTTATAGGAGCCTTATCTACATTATCTACATTAGACAGATAAACAAAGGCTATAAGTCAATGATTAGAAGACAATCCCACAGTCAAATGGTAACCAAAAAAAAAAAAAAAAGCAAAAACAGAGTCATACTTATATCAGAAAAAATAGACTGACTACAGAAGATTTAAAAAAATAAGATGGACAGTAGATAATTATTAAGGAGTCAATTCAGCAGGAAGACATAATACTTATTAATATATATGCAAAAGCATCAAAATGAAGGAGCATCAAAATATACAAATCAATTATTAACAGAAGTAAAGAAAGACACTGACAGCAATATAATAATAGTAGAAGACTTCAGCACCCCGCTTATACTTAAGGATGGTGATCCTGCACATATGGCCTTACATTATTTTGCAAATCAGCTACCTCAATAAATATCAAATGAAAATATGTTATATGGAATTATGAATGATTTTATTCTTTTCGTCTATATTTTCTAAAATTTCTATATTGAATGTGTATTATCTTGGAAGCAAAATAATAAAAATACACTCATGAGAGATGAATTATATAGCCTCCAAATATTATTTAAGACTCTTTAAATGTTGACATACAATACAGGACAAATATTCTTCTCTGTTGACTTTGCCCAGTGTTCACTTACTAAGGCATATAAAAGGAGATACTTAGTGAGGGGCTGTCCTGGCTGGGTTCAAAATTCTGAAAGGCTCCTGGAGGTCCATTTATTGAAGCAAGGCTGATATTTGGAATGTAGTTGCTGTATCACTTAAACTAATATTCACTGTGTGTTAACTCAGTTGCTGTGTGCTGGGAGTGGAGGTGGCAGAGGGGATGATGGGATCCATACAGGTAGGTCTTCACTTCTCTTCTTTGTGATCCCTCTGGCCTTCTTACCACCAAGTCTAGTAAGAGGAAGAGACAGGACTACCACTCACAGTAACTGCAACAGCCACATATTGAAATTATTCCAGGCACTTAGCTGGAGCTCCTATATATATTTATTTTCTTACATGCAGCAACTCTACAAGTTGGTAGTGATAATACCTGAAGCTGAAATCGAGGCTCAGAGAAGGTAAGTGTCTTATCTGAGATAACAAAGGCATAAAATGGAACTGGAGCTTGCAAAGTCCATTATTAAGATCTAGTTCCCTGAGACTCCAAAGCTCTTGCCCTTTACACAGCATGACAACAGGGTCAGAATGCAAGCAGGGTTTAATGGCAGGTTAGAGAGTGACATGAAAAGTGGCAGTGAGCAGGGAAAGTATACATCACACGTCTGATAGGACCGACATGTGTCTGCCTGGTCCATTCAACTTCTCTCCAGGAGAGTTTGCCACAGTTTAATAAGAATACACAGTTCGAATGAGAGCACATAGATTATCTCTGTTTGACAGTTGGTTCTGACCAGTGATGACCTCGAGGTGACGGGTCCATTTTCCTTGACTGACTCCCCAGACAATGTAGTCTGTTTTAGCACATAAACATCATGCCCAAGGGTAGATGACACTCTCCCAGAAACGGTTTAAGATTTCTTCCTCTGTTTTGATTCCAACCTGTACTTAATTGGTAGAGTAGGTTGAATAGTGTTGTCCCCACATTCATGTCCACTTGAAACATCAGAGTATGATCGTTTTTGGAATAAAGTTCTTTGCAGATGTAATTAAGGTAAAGGTTTGAGAGAAGATCAGACTGGATGAGGATGGGCCCTGAATCCAGTGTTCTTATACGACAGAAATGAAGCCATAGGAACACAGAAAAGATGGAGGGAGAGACTGGAGTGCTGAGTCTACAAACAAGAACACCAGGAATGGCTGGCAACTACTAGAAGTTGAGAGAAGCATGGGATGGATTCTCAACTTGAGACTCCAGAAGGAACCAGTGCTGGTGATGCTTTGATTTAGAACTCTGGCCTCTTGAACTGCAAGAGAATACATTTTTGTTGTTACAAACTAAGAATTTGTGATACTTTGCTATGGGAATCCTAGGAAACAAATGCAATTGGGAAAACCTTTCTTCATGATTTTCAGTTCTTCACTCACAAGCAACAATGATGATGATAACAATAGCAGTAATAGGTACTTTTTAGGGAAATTAATTATGTGCAAAACTTTAATTTACTGATACAAAATGAGTCCTATATTATGACTCCTTCCCATTTTATAGATTATGAAAGCGAGGCACAGAAAACTAAGAAATGTACCTAAACATACATGGAGAGTAAGTGACAGAACCAGAATTGAAACCCAGGCAGCGGGGGTCTGGAGCTATACTACTAACTGCTGACCATGAGTCTCACTTCTGACTCCTTCCAGATCTGTCTTTCTGGTCTCTCCTGTTGTATCAGACACCTTTCTCCTGCCTGCATTTTCCTTCATTTGGCGGTGTGTGTACCTAGACTGTTGTGGTCTCAGGTGAGGCCATCCCACAACGCGGAGAGAGAATCAGGCTGGGAGTATTGTGGTTACCTTGGCCATGTGCTGAACCAGTCCACACCTCAAAGGAGACTTGGAAACATATCCCCTGGAACTGCAAGGAGGGTGTGGGTGGGTGGGCAGTGGGAGGGGGCTCATACAGGCTGGATGACTGACAGACCTGTGAGGTACAAGATGCTAGCTCCCCAAAGGACATACCACATTATGCACTTTATCAGGATCCCCGGTATAAAATTCATAGACTATTTAATGCAGTCATTCATAATAGGCACACCTGACTGCTTTCCCTCCTCCGAACTCTAGTAAAAGGCATTTATCTTATCCTATCTTATACCTCTCAGAAAACTAAGGAACACTGGAGAGGCTACAGAAGGTAGATCCTGCAATGCCCATGTCAGTGATTTATCTACTTGAAAGTACAATATAACCAACCATCATACGATGACACGGGTCCAAAGATAGAATTCACAGGCCTTTTGTTAAGAGGCTAGTGGAAGACTTTTTCAGCAGGTATGTATTGCCCTTATAAGCATAATAATAAAGACAGTGAAACCACAATGCTTTCACTGTAAATTAAACCAGGAACGTCCCAGGTAATCACAATCATTTTCCTCCCAGGCTGATGTGCACTGCCCGCTCCCACCGGTCTCTTGTACCCCAGTCACAGCTTCAGTCTGTTCATCCTGTGTGCACTAGGCTGGGCAGAGGAAGTGTGTCAATTCCCAGCTGCAATGTATCCAAATGCATATTGGTTGTAGAATTTTATTATACCACTTACAGCTTGAGTGTTAAGGATAAATTAAGTTCTATCTCAAAATTTTTTTTGTTAATTACGGTCAGAGCAAATGAATAGGAAATATATTTTTGTTGGCATGTGTTGAAGCAAGGGTTGGATTAGGGTATTTGTCTCATTTCAAAACCACAAAAACTGGGGAAATGCCTTCTTTCTGCTTCTTAAGTATCTTGAGATATCAATTTTTTTCAGTGAGGTTATTAACACATTAAATATCTTTCTTATGATTTCTAGAGGCTTAATAAGGCACCTAGGTGGGGCTAAATTTTCAGCCAAGACTGGCTCTCTGCTCTCCCACCACACATCTGGCTCTTGGCCCTAGCATTTTGGGAAATGTGGTTTATGGGAACATAAGCTCACAAAGGCACTGATCTGCACGAAACCTGGTCATGAAGGGAAAAATGCCAACGGACTGACGTACTCCCTAAAGTCCGGCTCCCTGTGGGCAGTCTGCCCAGCTATGGTGGGCCTATCCCAGCACGTGATCTGTGCTTGGAGGAAAAAGAAGTATAAAGTACTACACTTTATCTTCTCAACCCCCCTCTGTCTCCTATTAATTAGCAGTGATCAAGGCTTGCCTTCAAATACTTTGTTCCTCCATGTTTTGAAAAACTATTTCACAGTATTGGAAAATATTACCTGGACTCTAGATCATGAAGAAAGAGGAGGCAAAGAAAACATTTTGGACACGTCTGCTATATCCAAAGATCGTTTTTTTGTTCCCACTATGAAATGTTACCATCAAGATGGAGATAGTTATGCAAATAGGGCAGCTAGTTTCTAGTTCTTTCTCTTGGTCATTTCTTAGCGATTAAGTTTCTTTTTACATTTGTTGAAGAAATGATTACGGTGGTTTTCAAATTTGGTCATACATTAGGATCACCTGGGAGGCACTGGAAAAATCTCAGTTCCCAGGGTGGCCTCAAGACCTATCACATTAGGAAACCAAGAGCTGAAACCAGGTATCAGAGTTCCTTCTTTCTTTCTTTTTTTTTTTTTTTTTAAGTCCCCAGAAGAATAAAAAATGTAGCAAAAGTGAGGACACTGGAAGTAGACTCGAAATAGAACCGTGGGGTCCCCTGATTTGTTTCAGCCAGAGCTGAGGGGTGTGTTTGACTAATCCGACACTGGATTTGAACTGATTCTCTGTATTTCCCTCAGCACCACATATTTTGCACAGGAACACTATGAGGAAATACAGATGCTTCACCAGGAAAGGACTGCAACATAAAGAACAGAAAAAGAATTAAAAAAAAATTTGCTTGACAAATCATGCTCTAGGAAAAAGATTTCATTTTATCTGTATTCAGCTTAAAGACTTCGGCTTTACTGAATTCCAGTTATTGTCTTCTATCCCTCAGCCCTCCAAAGCCCCACCTTGTCAGGCCTTGGCATCTCTTTTAAAGTGGTCACTGCTGTTTTTACATACAAGAAGCCTGCATGTTCACAGTCCAAATGAAAATCAAATTGTCAAAACTTAGCAGAAAACATTTGTTTTGACTGTGGAAGAATGCTGATGTCCTGATACTTGGGTCAACAGACGCATTTATAAAAGAGACAGCTGACAGCTTTGATCATAAAAGCAGAAAATGTTAGTACAGAAATAAGTAAATCACAATTCAAAGGAAAAATGGAATTACAGGAAAAGGCCTAATATTTATAATGTATAAGAACAATGTATAACAAACTTATGTGGATGGATCACAATCCAAAATAAAAATGCACGAAGAAGTCAGCCAGGAGAGATCACCGAGTAGCAAAAAGTGACTGAAAATCATTCAACCTTTCAAGAAAAAAAATTAAAATTGTTTTCATGTATGACCTTCTACCTATTTCAGTGTAAAATAATAACAACTAATACTAGCAAAACTGAGATGAATTTGGCATACTTTGACATTGCTACTGGAAACAATGTCATGGAAACTGGAAAAAACATTTGGCAATAAAAATTAAACAACATTATAATTAATAATCTTAAAATTTTATATCAGAGATGTTTTCTTTAGAAAATAATTACAAAAAGAAAATAAAGATAGCTTAATAACGATGTTTATTGTACTGTTGCTGATTGTGGCAAAGTAAATTTCAATGTCCTAAAGCAGGAAACTGCAAATTACAGTATTTGACCATGATGATGTACTATATAGCTACAAAAATAATACTTATGGATTATATAAACTAATATGAAAGTATTTAAAATGTTCAATGTAATTAAACTATAAAACTAAACACTCATGTTGATTATAACTATGTATAATGACATATGAAAAGAGAACCTGCCTGAAGAGAATACAATTAGCTGTACTAGGGCACAAAATTATAAATGATTTTTATTTCTTTTAAAATTCCTTAAGGAATTTAAAGATTTCTTCCATCATAAAAATAATACATGGGTTTTGAAAGAGTATTTGAAAAAGTGAGAAATAATTAAAATGAGGAAAAACATCTTCCCAAGTTGCAAAACTTAAAGGCAATCACTTCTGTAATTCATAATATATATGTGTGTATATTTCCTATAGGAAAGGCATGAGTGTTAGGATTTTACAATACTTTTTTATAATTATTTTAGAGATTTAAATGAAGCATGTAATGATTCTATACCATTATGCTATGGGGAACACACAATTAAATAGTCATTATTAATAGCAGTGATGACTAATTTATTATAACTTGTTATGAATTATTTATTTTCAGAGGATTCCTTCCTTTTGCTGTTGGTAGTATTTCAATGACCTTTCCCCCCATGATCATTTCCCAATTCCCTAAATGTCATCCTAAATTTAGAGGTTTCATTTTAGCCATGTGTTGGTCTAAAGGCAATTTTGAATCCAGCTAGAGTTTAGAATAACTTCTTGGATCCTCACGTAGTAGCAGTTTCATTTCACTATGTCCTTGGCTAGCTAGAGCCTTTTATTTTCTGTTCCATGCTAGATATGCTAAGGGACCAACAGACAAAACTGGATCCTCGAGGCACTAATAGGAAGCCCAGAAAAATACTTCAGATATTATATTTTTTGCTTTCTATATTTCCCTTTTCAAATATTTTTTGCTTGAGTTTTTTTTCTCTCATTATGATAGCAATACATGCTCACTGTATAAACTTGGAACATCCGAATTTTAAGTCAAATCATAAAAGAATGAGAAAATATTCACCTTTCATTTTAATACAGAAACAAGGGGCACAGAGTATTGAGATCAAATCACTTAGATTTCAGTATACATACAAGTCTTGTGCCATCCTGAAAATTAAAATCTTATTTTGTAGTTTGGCCATTACTTTTAAGTTATCCAAAACAAAGAGGATGATGAGGTGTGGAGGGCAGTGTGACAGAACAGAGAGCCTTGTCTTGATCCAGCTCTACAAGTACAAGTCCTTCAGAGTGTCTCGCCTCCATGAAATGCAGCCCGATCCCAAGACTGATTCAGTCCTGTCTTCCTGTCCAGTGGACATATATCTTTTATGACTATTATTATATAGTATATTTGATTGCTGACAAAGCCCTTTCTTTGCTAGACAGTGAGCTCAGTGAGGGTATGAACAAGTCTTCTCGTTCATGTTTCTACCACTATCTTCTCATCCATGGACCTTCCACCTGAGCACACTGCCATGAAGCGAAGAAGGCACTCAATTCATGTTTGCTTCAGTAATGAAGGATTTCCTCTGGTGCCATGATAGCCACTCTCTTGACTGCAGTAATGTCTGGTTTTAGGAATTTAAAAATATATAAACTCTATGGTTTTGTAGAGAGTCTTGTATTTTTGTTCACCTGGTGAATTATCCCCTGGAAGTTGAAGGAAATATGTCTTCACTGAAGAAGTTGTCAGCTGAGAGGTCACCCCCACGCCCCCATCCCCCGGTCTCTACCTACAGGTGTCGTGGGCCTCCTTGAAGGCGATACCTCTCTCGTAAGGGCTCCTGTCAGGAACATTCTTCTGTCTCTAAGTTCCTTAGCTGTTTTATTCAGAACCTCTTGGGCCCTGATTTAAATTTACACACCTCCCCTCCTCCACTAATATATCTCTCTACCTTGCTCACCTTCCTTTTCCCAAGGCACTTGTCACCTTCTAATATGCTAAACAAGTTACTTGCTTGTTGTCCATTATTTATCTTTCCTTCTAGAACATCAGCTCCACAAAAGAGCAGGATCTTGTTCTCTGATGTATCTCAAGCACCAAGAACATTGCTTGCACGGTGTAAGCAAGCTAGTACTTATTGAGGGAATCAGTCAGATGAAAGTGAGAGCCCTCCACTCTGCTCTGTCTTATTGATTACAAAGTGGAATTCACTATTAACTTCTGGATTTTGGCCCTCTTGTTTTTTCTGGTACTGTATTTTTTTTTTCTAGGTGATCATTCATGACTAAGTATACTTTAAAATCCTTTTATAAAAAAATCAAATTTCTCTTCATAATGCTTAAATTTTGTAGGATTTTCAAAATAGGATTTTCTTCCAGGGACGCATGAAAATATTTGAAGCAAAATAAGTTTAAAGTAAAAGAGAAAAACCCCTCTATAGTAGAACTTAGGAAATATTTGTTGAATAAACATTGTTTGTTGTACTACTATATTTAGGTTGAAATGTACCCTACAGCTCACTTTAAATTCTTGGATATGTATTTTTTATAATCAGAAAATAGTAGAAGCATTTTAGTGTTGCCTGCCACACAAGCAAAAGGGATCTCTTTCTAGTTATCTACATCTTTCATATTAATATGCTAAAGAAGGCAATTTAGACTATTTCTTTTTCCCAGGAACAATGTAACAATAATGAAAATGTAGATAAATTGCAATGAGATACAGTGTGGTTTTATGACATTTTGATATTTCATTTCCTTGTGCTTTTCCAAATGTGACCTTTAGCTCTGGTACCTTAAATTGCTACTATCTTAGGAACAAATTGTGAAATTTTTTTCCTGTGACCATTCCATTGTTTACTCAATTCTGAATCTTAGGAGATTTGGACCAAATAGCTTAGAAATGAGTTCTTATTAAAAATTAGGAAATAATCTCATTAAATTCCCATGGAACTAGAAGATAATGCTATAAGGAAATTTTGAGGTGAAGATATTTTCCCACCCTGCCCCCGATCCCAGGTTGAGAACCCAGGTCCTTGGTCTACGCCTTAGCTGCCTTAGCCACAAAGATTTCCCCTGAATGTTTTTTCCCCTGAATGTATTTTTTTCTTAATGTATTTTTGAATGTGAACATAGTCCTATTCCATTTTTCCAGGTTGTGGATTAAAACTGTACAATATTTAAAAAAAGAACTGAAAAACAGCAAAAACTTTTTTAATTGAAAAAAGTCAAAGTATTCATATATGTAACACATATTGGTTTCAGAATAAAAGATCCTCTTGAGTTTTTAAAGCAATATTCTAACAAAAGGACCAATTTTAATATTTTGAACACATAATCGTTCTTTCCCGTGTATACATATATTACTTTTACTAAACTAGATGCAATTTATATAGTAAATACTATTAGCACAATTGAAGATTACAGACTGATAGATGGCATACCTTATACATGCTTTCTGTTTATTTTGTTTTACTTTTTTATACTAGGACATTCTTAACATGAAACAGAAAATTTGGGACCCAGAATAGTCTTAGTACCCAAAACAGAAATGAAAAGATACATTCAAATATATCATCAGAAGAAATGAAGTTCATCCTTTATTTTTTTCTAAGAACTAGATGTAGGGTTTCCTGTAAATACCATATCTGAAAAAATGATCCTGCATACCTTGAATACTCCCTTTGTTACATGAAAGACTTTCATGGTTAAGGGAAAAAGGTAACTGGCTTTCAAGTAGTCTTGCCTACTATGTATTTGGTATAACCTAGCAGCAGTTTTCATTTTTAAAAAATTTCCTTCCACAAGATGAAATACTATCACCCAGTATGTGTGAGCACGCACAAACACACACACACGACTGAAATTTCCTTCAGGGTTAAGATGGTAGATTGACTATATATATCTAATCTTGATCCCACTGAAAAACCCACTAAAACTATAGTGATGAGATTCTTGAAAAAACAAAAAAGACATAAGCGTATAAATGGAGAGGTGGCAGCAATCACACAATTTTGGAATGGGAAAGCAGATGGACAAGTTAGGTAACTGACTAGCTGATACTTGAGATAAAACTCTACGCCAACACTGGGAAAAGCTGAGAAATAACAAAATTTACACTTCAGAAAATTCAAAAGGCGCAGGAATTGGCAGCACCAGGTGCCTCTGGGAATATACTTACCATAATTTTTAGAGTTGAAATCGGGACCAATTGGAGTATCGCCAGGCGCGGGGGTGGTGGTGGTGTTCAGACTAGCATGGGAGAGCCGGCTTGTTGCAGGCTGATGAAGGATGGTGTGTGTGTGTGTGTGTGTGTGTGTGTGTGTGTGTGTGTGTGTGTGTGTGTGTGTGTGTGTGTGTGTGTTCCGCTGGTTAAACTGGGACAATACCTGTGACACTGGGATGACCCCAGGGTTAATTAAGATGAGGAAGGTTGCCAGTAGAACAAGCTGCTCCACCCTTAGGTATGTGCTCCTCTCCTTTTTCCAGTAGAAGACTCAATGGAAATCTTTGGATGAGGGGTCCTCAACCATAATTGAAGGGCGGGTATTGTACCCAAAACTAGGGCATCAGGTGACCATTTGAAATCCAAACTTTGAGAAATCATTGTCACTCGTTATCACAGCAATGGTAGTAAGAATTTTACCTTTCAAGTAGGAGTTTGGATAAGTACTCCAGGGGATCTATTCGGCTCAAAAGGGGGAAAAAAAGCTAAAGATACTGACATCAGAAATTCCTCAAGAAGTGGCTGATCCAGATTAATCTATGATGAAGCTCAAAGTTGATCAGCTCCGACTGCATGTTCAGAAATTCTAGTCACCCTTGTCTTCCATACTCTGCTATGAGGAGCTATACAAGGTTTATTAAATATCTGAGTAAATCTTCCAATACAAGGATAGAGATCAAAATCAAACAGAAACTACAGAAAAATTCAAAACATTGCTATCAATATTTTCACAGACAAGGCAAGATCTATGAAACAAAAACATAAGAAGCTTAAATAAAGGGAAATTTAACAACAACAAAACTTTAGGTATGAATGTAGAAATAATTTCATTTAAGAGGCATGGATGATAAAGTTGCTCCATACTCCTAGGAAGTAGAATAAGATAAAGTGGAAAGTAGAAAAGATAAAATCCTTGAGCCATTCCACAAGTCCAACCTTCAAATAACAGATTTTCATAAGAGACAACTGAGAAAATGAAAAACAGATGTTTTAAAAAAATCAGCAAAATATTCTAGACCGGAAGATCCTGAATTACCAGTTTGAAAGGATACCTTGAGTATCCACACAGGGGTAAAATACACCTATACCACAGAATAATATTATAAGAGTTCAGAACAATGGGGACAAGAAAGTGGATTCTATAAGCTTCCAAAGGATGAAAATAAAACAAAACAAATCAGTCACATACAAAATGAAAATGGCTTTGGACTTCTGTCACATTACCATCTTTCTCCCTCCCTCCCTCATTCCTCCCCTTCTCCCCTACTCCCCTTTCCCCGCTCCCTCCCTCCCTCCTTTCCTTCCTTCCCCACTCCCTTCCTCCCTCCCTCCCTTCCCCCTCCCTCCCTTCCTTTCTCCCTCCCTCCCTCCCTTCCTTCCCCCCTCCCTTCCTTTTTCTCTTCCTCCCTCTCTTATTATCATTGTCTTTTAACTAAGAAAATATAGTTATAGGCCACATAACAATGTTTTGGACAATGACAGACTGCACATATGAGGATGTATATTCCTGTATAGAGTCTAGGTGTGTAGTATACCATCTAGGTTTGTGCATGTATACTCTATGATGTGTGCTCAATGACAACAAAAGCACCTAATGATGTATGATGATGCATTTCTCAGAATATATTCTTGCTGTTAAGCATCCCATGATTGTATTGCATTTTATTTTCTGAAATAAGGGAGTAAATCAAGAAAGACAAACACATGAGAACTTGTAACCTGGGAATTCAATCTAGAAGAAAATCAGAAGGAATTAAAAAGACAATGGTTTTTGTAATTTTTTGATAAGTTAATATTTGGTATCAATGTTAATATCCTGGATGTAATCTGTAGTAAAACTTTGGAAGATATTGGAAGAAAGTGAGTAAACGGTACACAGGATCTAGTAGTATTTCTCACAATGGCATGTGAATCTAAAACTAAAATTTTGCACTTAAGTTTTGATTATTTATTGCAACCAGGGCATTAACATTGATACTGTCAAGATACTAAAAATTTCCATCACCACAACGAGTTCTCAGGTTGTGCTTTTAGAGTCATATCCTCTACCTCCCACCACACCCATGACTCCTGGAAACCAGTAATTTGATGCCCATTTCTCACATTTGCCATTTTGAGAATGCTATATATAAATGAAAGCAAACATTATGTGGTCTTTTGAGATCGACTTTCTTTTCCATTCAGCATAATCTTGCAAGATTCACTGAAGTTGGTGTGCCCTGGTAGCCCAGCAGTTTAGTTCACCAGGGATAGACCACATTCATCCCAACGTCCCCGGTTCAAGACCTGGGGCAGGGCGGTGTGGGACAACCAAGAGGAACAACTGAATAAAGTGGTTCTTCTTCCTCTCTCCTCCTGCCTGCCTGCCTACTGATATGCCTTCTTCCTGTTCCTGCCTATACTTTTCCTTGAAAAAGGTTCCTTGAAGTTGTGCATATCAGTAGTTTGTTTAGCTTTACAGCCAAGTAGTATTTAGTGGTATAGATAGGTGTACCATAATCTGTTAAACCATTCACCTTTTGAAGAACATCTGGGTTGTTTCCAGTTTTTGGTTATTATGAATAAAGCTGATATAAACATTCATGTACAAGTTTTATCTAATTATACATTTTAATTTTTTTCTGGGGTAAATGCTCAAAAATACCATTTCTTGGTTATATAGTCAGAATGCTTAGTTTTACAAGATGCAACCAAACTGCTTTTTCAGACTGTCCTATCTTTTTTTATATAGTTTTATTGATCTTTAAAATTTTCCGTTTTATTATATTACTTTTTTCCATTGTTTCAACAGTGGTTACACCAAAGGTGAATACAATAATAGGCCTTTCTGTATTGCTGATTATTTTTCTCGAGACAGGTTAAATATGGAATTTCTGTATTAGAGGACATCATTGTAATTCAGATTAAAGACACTAGTATAATTCCTGTTTGAATTGTATGGCAGCGGTTTTTATTTCCAGCTCTGGCTTCAGGGATAACAACAGTAACCATAATAATTAATAGGCAAAAGTAGTTACTTTCATACGTACTTATTAATAGACATAACTTTTTTGCTAACTAGGTAATACGTTTCTATTCTTTAAATTTCAGACGGTCGCCGTCCACATTCCCACCAGCAATGCATGAGTGATCCAGCATCTCTGAATCCTCCCAGCATTTTGTGTTGTCACTATTTTTCATTTCGGTCATTCTGAAAAGTGTGCAGTGATATCTTCTGTCGTTTTAATGGTCATTCCCTAATGGCTAATAAAATCAAGTATCTTTTCATGAGCTTAGCTGCCATCTTCTTTGGTGAAATGTCTCTTGTGTCTTTAACTGTTTTCTTATTTGATTGTTTTTTTAAACTGTATTATTTGGAGAGTTCTTTTGCTCTAGAGACCAGATTTTGGGTTTTTTAAATGTGTGTTTTGCAAATACAGCAAGTGTCAACTTGTTTTTCATCCTCTTAACAGGGCTGTTTACGGAGTAAACGCTTTAAATTTTGATGATGTCCATTTCATCATTTTTCCTTCTATGGACTGTGTTTTTGGTGTCAAGTCTAAGAACTTTCTTGCTTATTTCTAGACTCCAAAGTTTATCTCATATTTTTAATAAACATTTTATAGTTTATGTCTTACATTTAAGTCCATGACTCATTTTGTGTTTATCTTTTTTATTGGTCTGTGTATATGTCTGTAAGTATATTTATTACTTTGAAAAAATAAAAATCCTTTGGAAAAAAATCTAACAAGCTCATGAAATAATACTGACTCTTCCTATTTGTGACACATTCTATTTCTTATTCTATCCTACCCATTCCCATCTTACCCCATACCTTCCCATCTCACCTCTTAGTCAACCCATTTTCATTTTTTTTAAAACACGCTAATCATAATTCTTAATTTGCTTTCACGGCACTTCACCACAGTTCGAAAAACACTGTCGACACAGTCTTTCCTGCCTGGTGCACATCCCTCATCTTCATTTCTCTTCAAATTTCTTTTTCTAGCTTCTCCCTCAACACTATTTCAGATGTTTAAAAAAATCACCTACTGCTCTTTGACATGAAAGATAAAGAACTCTTTTTGTTCCGAGCTTTCTTACTTTCTTCCTTTTCATGTGCTTCCCCACTAGGTGGTCCAGAAATACAGTCAGCAAACCACTTAATGTGAGTCCTAAAGTCTAAGAGAGCATTGGCAAATTCAATGCCAGCTGAAATATTTACAGCCTAGGAAAATTAGAGGTACTATTGTCACCTTCTATTTAAAATTCTGTAGCTTTCTATAGTTACCCAGAAATAAAACATGACTTCTTATTCTTCACAAAATGACATTCTTAATGACTTCCTAAAATATTACTTATCTCAATTTTCAGGACAAACTCTTAGCATGTGGTCAATTATTGAAGGCAGGTAAACATACTATGCACAGTATCTACAAAGCACAGGAAACTTGGTTGCTGAAGGATTCGATCAAAATAGTCTTCTAACTGCTTGCCAATCACACTAACCAGCACTCTAGCAATTTGGCAAACTTGATTTTTCTTTTGTTCGTTCTCAGGCCTGCTAATTAGTGACATTCAGAAATACTAATTCACAGTAATGAGAGCTTTATTATGTAAGCTGCTACTGCTCGTGAGCACTTTCTTTTAAGATCAAAGATCTCACACTGATTGAGTGGCTAATTCATACATTATCAACATCTTAAATTATGTTAATTATGATGTGAATTTTTTAAAGATTCTCTATGAACCTTACTTACTGGCTAGCAGGAATGCTGGCAAAGTTTCATGGAATAGTTCCCTACACTTAATTAAAAGGAGTCTTTGTGTTTTGAGTGATGATATAAAGCACTAGAGAGTTTTCGAAAACAATTAAAATGCTTTCTACTGCTAAAATTGCTGATCATGCCATGCTGATCAGCTTAGTAACTGACCATAGATAAAAAAAGAAACAACTTTTCTTTTTTTTTAAAGGGAACATGTAGGCAGGAACGAAGGTGAGTAGGCATGCAGGTAGGAATAAAGAGGAGGAACAAGTATTTTATTGTATTTTTATTTGTTGTTCACACTGGTTGTTCCTCCCGGACCTGAGACATGAATCTGGGTCCCTGGGATGTATGTGGACTGCGCTTCTCTGGAGGCAGTGGACCTAACTGCTACTTTACCAAGTGTGCCTCTTTCTTTTTCCTAATTGCACTTGTTACAATATTCACTATCTTTATTCAAACGGCAAAAGTCAAGTGTATTTTTATGTATTCTTTTAAAATTAATGCAAAAATAAAGCAACAAGGGAGTTTCATTGTCTTCTAAAAATCGCTGGAATGCCCACTTTATTCAATGCCTTAGCACTCAGTGATATAGCAATAGACAATTTTAATAATATCACTCCATGCCTCAGTGATTTATATCATTTGTGTGTGGGTTCTACAATCATAAAGCAATTTTATTCATAATGCTTAATGAGTTGAGTCCTGAATAGCTAAATATTAATTTTTTTGCCCATTAACTATTCATTTATTCACAATAAATGTTTTCTAAACAACTATTACATGCCATGCACTGTGCTGGCATATAGTAAAATAATGCCTTTCTTCCAGAACTGATAATGATTTCTATCATCTTTCATGAAGATAATGATCCTTGATCAGTAACAATAGGATGGGGGTATTCATTTTTTTTCTGTGATTATGTAAGTCAGTCAATAGGAGGGCTCCTAAAACTAACTCTGTGAATAAAATTTATCTGGCTATATAACTTTTTAACGTCTATCACCATAGTTAGGAATTGTCACCAAATACAGAAAAAGGGAAAATGAAAACATATAAATAAATCAAGCCTACTACGTCAACTCTTAAAAATGAATATAGAAATTAATATTAGTAAATCAATATATAATCACAACACACAATTTATTAAACAACTATTCTCTGTTGGGCATGATATAAGGATTTTACACACATTATGATGTCTCATTGAACTATATATAACTGTAGTAGGTAGGTAGGTAATATTCCTGGAGAGAGAGAGAGAGAGAGAGAGAGAGAGAGAGAGAGAGAGAGAGAGAGAGAGAGAGAATAAACCAAAGAGCAGTGATTTTGTCTCATTTCATTTTACCTGACCTAGTGGAGGGGACTAGGATTTGAAACAAGTTCTATTTTATTCCAGAGTTGTATTTCTAATCACTATGCTGGGTTTAATAAAATGTTCATAAAAATTTCTTTGAGAACTCACCATTCTCATGGTACTGTTGTAGAAGAGAGGAAGTCACACCCCAGTTTCTAGCTGCTGAGGACCAACAGTGGCCATCCAGCCATCAGGCGCTTGACAGTCTAGACTGACTGGAAGCTACTAAATAGATAAAGGACCCTTTTTGAGAATGAAACCCTATGCGCATTTTACAAATATGTGAATCCTGTGTGTTATCCATGTGAGGAATTCACAAATGAATAATTGAATTCCGTTTGCAATTCCTATTCTAATTCACACCTTCCCCTCTCCCTCACCAATAAAAGTGTATCCCAAAAGTATTTCGGGGCTCAGATTCTGTATCTGGTCCGCACGTAATAAAGCTGTCTTCGCTGCTTCTAAAAGAGCACCATTTGGATTTGTTGGTTAAGAGAGAGAACTATTACATTTGGTTCCCTTCACTGGGAACCCTAAACGCATTGGCTTTTGGGGGGCCGATGGTTTTGGGAGCCGTGTCAGGGCCAGTCTCAGGGATACAAGAAGACTCCAGGGGAGGCACGCCCTGCCACAGTTTGACAGCCCCACGGATCAGACACCTCTGGCCGGCCCTGTGCGGTACACTTTGCCCGGCTCTAAGGAGAAAGTGAATGCAGAAACAGCAGCTCGAACAGGCAATATCCCAGGATAAAAAAGGACCCAGCTCAGGCCTGCTCACTGGCAGAAGGAAAGTCTGATCAACTTTTATTTAAGAGATTACTGGAAATATTATTACTGGGATCTCTCAGTCAGGGAAGTCCAGGGAAGGGAATGTGATAACTTCTGTGTGAATGGAGTGTGAATGATTTGTTGTCCCACTGCGTGAGCCAATCGCTGCAGTTCCATTGTCACAGGCATAAGGGTAATTCGTGTGGTTCTGGAGTTATATGGACATATCTTAGCTAAAACGGCTTGTTTTTGTAAGAAAAAAATTGGCTTGGGGCTGGGCTGGAATGCAAAGTGGGTCAGGGCTAAGTGGAGAGCTGCCGCCCCCTCCACGTCCAAGACACTGGCCCAGAGCCCCCACCTCTCGTTGATCAGTAGTGGTGAAAATGCCGGCTGGGCTCTCCAGGGATCTCAGCACTTTTTGCGCTCTCAAGCACTTTCGTGCTCTCTGTGACCCTGCCTTCCTTCCCCTTTCCCCTGGCTGCTGGCTGAAGGCTGCAGCGCAGTGGGGGGCGGCACAGCTCGCTGATGTAGCCTCGTGGAGGCTGAGCTTTTGGTCTGAGCTGGGGAGGTGGTGCAGTGGCAGGTGGGCGGGGTCCCAGACCCTGACGGGGTCATGGCCATGGCAGCAGATTACTCAGAGTGGGGGCTGCTGCTAAAAAAAAAAAAATAAGGCCTCAGGCTCATGTAAGACTCCATCCTCCTCGCTGGTGGAGCTGGGTGCCTGGGGTGATTGCCGAGGCAGTGGAGGCCTGGCCTTTCCCCGCCCTACCTGGGACTTTTCCACCCCGCCTCAGTGAGGCGGTGGCAGCGGCAGGAACAGGGATGAGAGGGACGTCTGGCCCCACCTCAAGGTGTCCGAACTCAGGGGAAGGCAGTGGCTCCCCGGTTGAATTTCAGCACAGAATAAGGGTGTTTCGACTGATGCTTGGCTAAAGTTGAAAATCGCTCAAGTTGAGCCACTGCAAATCTGATTCTGTCTTGGAATAATATAAAGAACTACCACCCAGACCAAATTCTCCTGTGGAGTCTAGGTTAAGAATCGCCCAGGGGCTGCCCTCAGGGGTGTGGTTCATTCAATCAGAAAGGATTAAGCTAGGAGGGAAGGCAGGCCCCTTGGCTCAGGCTTACAGCAAAGAGTTTGGTACCTGCCCAAGAGGACTGTCCTGCTTGGGTGGGACCAAATAGCCAAGCACCAGGCTCAGATTTCATTGGGTTCAAACGGAACAGCATCCCTGAGTCTGCAACCTGAAACCACAGGGAGTATTTGAGACTGGCAGGCCAACGCCAGGACAGGGATGGGGCCAGGGCTGAGGGCGCAGCGGGGAGGAGCACGCGCCGCTTGCCACACTGCACTTGTCCAACGTGAAAAACCCAAATAATCAGCTTCCAACACTTGGGAAACAATCAGCCCCCTGTATCGCGCATGTGTCCCAGCTCCCCACCCCTGCCGCCCAGTCCAAATGCCTGTGCCAATATCCTAACCCCTGAGAAGCTACGCTAAGAGTGTATGTTTGACTGAGGCACCTCAGTGGGCCTCGGATAGCTGATTCCCCGCCGTCCCCACTGGCGGGCCTGCCCAGCGAGCTACCTGAGCGCATCCAGCGGCAAATCCCGCTGCATGTCGGGACCGGAGTCCTGTACTGAGAGCCACTTTTCCCAGGGTGCAGAGGGCCACTCTTCCTGGGATACAGGCTATGGCTGGAAAGGGGTCGCCCAGGGGCGCCCCTGGTTTTTGGGAGGACAGGTGCACCTCCAGGAGCTTGGCCCTGAGAATGACCCGAGGAGAAGCAGGGAGTATATGGCTCAGCATCACATGTCTTGTGGCACAGTCAGCAGAAAGGGGATGGTGTCAATGAACTTCAGGTTGATCTTCTCCAGGGCCCGCTGTTTGGTCTGCACCAGAAAGAACTTTTGGAGGGTGAGCACTCGCTTCTTGGTCCCCACCACACAGCCTTTCAGCATGACAAAGTCATCGGTCACTTCACCATAATGGACAAAGCCGCCTAGTGGGATGATGCTCTTGTCAGACAGGTCGTAGTCAGTGGAGGCGTTGTTCTTGATCAGCCTGCTGTCCTTGATGAGGTGTCCCTGGCCAATCTTGTAGATCTGGTTGTTGATCTCAGCGCGGTGGTGGTAGCCTGCCTGCCCGGCATGCGCCACAGAGAAGGCCACTCGGGCAGGATGCCACACGCCCAGATGCAGGCAACCTTGCGCAGCCCTTGGTGGGTCTTGCGGGCAGCTTCTTGGTGTGCCAGCGGCTGATGACACCCTTGCAGCCTTTGCCCTTGGTCACCCCAATGACGTCGATCATCTCCTGTCCAATCACTTGGTTCAAAGGGACATGCTGCTCCAGCCACTCATGGGCCCAGTCAAGCTTTTCGGCCACCGTGCCTCCATTCACCTGGATCTCCATGAGGTGGGCCTTCTTCTAAGGCAGGGGCAGCAGGTGCATCTGGGTGTGGGCAATGACTCACATGGCCTGGCAGTACTTCTTCATGCTGCTGAAGTCCTTCTCCAGCTGCTTCTTGCCATCATCATCCTGCCACTTCTTGCAGTATTTGGTGTAAGCCTTCTTCTTAGACTTATGCCAGTTCTTATAGAAGTGCCTTTTGCACTCATCACCGATAAGCTCATCAAAGATGGTCTTGAAGGTACGAGGACCTTGAGGAGTTTCCACATAGCCCACGATGCCCACCACCACCATGGGTGGGGTCTCCATGATGGTGACAGCCACCACAACTTCCTTCTTGTTCACCTTGGATCTGGGTCCATCCACCTCCTGCACGATGTGGATCATGACAGCCTTGTAGCCCAGGAAGGCTGTGAGGTGGTCAGGCTTGGAGGAGTCATCCTTAGGGAAGCTCTTCACCTTCCCCCGGTGCCGGCTGCTCCGTTTCTGAGGCAAGAAGCCCAGGGACCCATGTCTGGGAATGGAGAACTTCCTGTGCGACATGGCTAGCTGAAACGCTGCTGGTAGAGTTGGCTTCCAGTAGAGGTCACAATTCTCTATTAAAGAAGAATGATGGCAGCTTCCAGATGGACATGCACTTGAAATTCAGCTTGTCATGGAGTATCACCAGCTAACCCACCTTGGAAAGACATCTTTGGAAATGCTTCTTCAAAAGCAGTTTTACATCAGAAAGTTCTCTGCCCTCTGTAGGACTGTTACAGAATGGTACATCAAGTGTGCCAGAAACAATGCCAACAATGTCCCATGTCCACCCCCAGGGGTGCAGTGGATGGGCAATGCCCCCTTCGAGGACACTGAAGTAGACTTCACTGAGCTGCCCCAGGTTCAAGGGTACCAGTACCTCCTCATCTTGATTTGCACCTATTCTAACAGGACAGAAACAGTCGCTACCCCTCCCCCCACCAAAAAACCCCCCAAAAGGTAGGGAAGTGAGAAAAAAAGTGCTCCTCAGAAAAATAACTTCCAGGTATGGCATATACTTAACCATCCATAGCGATATGGGCCAGCATTTGTAACCGATCTAGTCCAGACAGGGATTAGGCGTAACTCGGAGAGTTGAGTGAATGAGCCACACCCCCAAGGATGCTTTTGGAAGAGTTGTTCAAAAAACAGGTCATAATCGAGTGGGCCTCCTGCCCTAGCTTTTCTCTGGGTAAGATGCACCCCAGGAATGCATGGGTTCTCTCCATTTGAGATTCTGTAAGAAAGGCCCACACCAATCCTGGGTAACTTCCCCAGGAGCCTACCTCAATTAGGAGACAAGCATCTGTGGGAACAAGTCCAGGCTCTAGGTGCCACCTTTAAGGTATAAACAGGTATGTACTGGAGAGAGCCCTGGTTTCATTAGGAACCCAAGTTCATCTGTATGAACCTGGGGATCAGGTTTGGGTCAAAGATTGGAAGAAGGAACCACTGAAACCTCAGTGGACAGGTCCACATACTGTCGTGCTTGTTACTCCAACTGCTCTTACAGTTTCAGGTCTAGCTCTGTGGGTGCACTACTCACGAGTGCAAACAGTTCATCAGAGCAGCGAATCATCCAACCAGGAAGGAGACTCCACTGGCCAGAGCTCCACCTGGACTGTCCAGCAGCTGTTTCCCACCTGTCTCAAGCTGACCCGCAATTCATCAGAGACTTAGAGGAGCTGATGATGCGCCAGGAGACTCCATGTTTATCTCTGTTCATTGCTCTGTTCATACTCTGGGCTTTACTTCTTCCAGTTGCCCTTATCAGCCAGTCCTGCGGACCTTTTCCGATGATTGCGGCCTGTCAGCATATAGAGATGATTGGAAAGGCCAACCCTTCTCGAATTCCGCTCTGGAATATTGTTTTGGTTTTATTGCATCCCTTAAACCATGAACCTAGCATACACTCTGTTCGCGGTGTTAATTCACCCATCATGGACCGCCCCAATAACAGATCAACATACATCTAACCACTTCTTGCAGCTAGCTCAGGCTATAACAACCACTTTTAATTTATCCAACTGTTGGGTATGTGGTGGGCCAGGGCCAGAAACAAACTGGCCCTGGGTGGCTGCCCACCTTTGCCTTGAGTGGATTCTGAGTAACCTCTCTGAGGTCCATCATGGGACAGGTTGGTGAAACCCAGAGGCAAACCATGATTGGTCATTGGTAGAAACTCCCCCTGGAATGTTTTGTCTAAAACAGACCACTGCAAGGTCAGAAGTCTTCTTTGGGCACAGTCATTGCAATTGAACATATGCCAGGAAGGCAGTTCCCCTCGACTGTGCACCTGCAGAAGGGAAATAAGACAAATCCGGCATCTTGATTAATGGCATCTGGACCCCATGCCAGGTGACAGATCCTAAAAATAAGGAAACTTTTTGTAGTGAGATAGTCAGGAGGAAATCATTTTATAGCAGCACTACTCAAATGTTTTTTCTTGAAACAGTATTACCCTATAAACAGTGCAGTGAAACAGGCATCAGCCCTTGTATATCTTACCAATGGGCTTGGAGCAACTCCAATGGGGAGGATAGTCCTGGATTCACTTGGTATTGGAGTCCAACCCGCCAATATAAGAACTGTACTTGGCATCCTAGCTCTAACCTATGGAACTGTTCATATGGCACCTATAGGGGCTCACTGATCCTGGGATCCTCTTTGGAAACTTAGACAATTACTATTATCCAAGTATGAGACTCCATGACTGGGAACAGATCTTTGAAACCATTGCCTGTGCACTAAAGGAACACTATTGGATCTGTGGTGAAACGGCATATACCTGCCTACTCCAAGGTTGGACGGGGACTGTTACATCGGCATAATTAGGCCTCAGTTCTTCCTCCTAGGAGACTCTATAGGAGAAATGTTGGGAATTAGAGTTTATAATGAGTTATACAGAACAAAGTGAAGTATAGATACTGGTCTTACTTTAACTGGTGATGCCAATGGATGGGGCAATTAATGGCCTCCTGAAAGAATAATTCAAGTCTATGGCCCTGCCACTTGGGTTCGAGATGGCAGCTGGGAGTACTGAACTCTCATCTAGTTCCTGAATCAATTGATAAGGTTACAAGCAGTAGTAGAGATAATTACCAATCAAACAGCTACTGCACGAGACTTATTGGCAGGTCAGGCTACCCAAATGAGAGCTGCCATCCTCCAGAACTAACTAGCCTTAGATTACTTATTAGCAGAGGAGGGAGGAATTTGCGCAAAGTTCAACTTGACAAACTGCTGCCTGCAAATAGATGACAATAGAAAGGTAGTTAAGGACATTGCCAGAGGTATGAGGAAAATAGCACATGTCCCAGTCCAGAAATGGGAATCCCTCTTCGACTCTAAATGGCTCTTTGGGTTCTCCTGGGCCGGTGGATTCAAAGTTTGTTGGGAATTATGGGACTCATTTTGGGAATTCGCATATTGCTTCCTTGTCTTCTGCCTGTCATAATAAGCTTGATTCAGCTCACCATAAACACAGTTGTTCAACAGGTCACAACGAAGCATGTCTTGCTGGCTTGGCAGTATAACCCCGTACTCCGCGATGATGAACAAGAATGCTAATTATATTCTGTTCTATATTCAGAAGGTCCAAGATGCTGTGCCTCCCCCCCAACCCCCACTATGGCTCCATCCAGCAGGAAGCAGCCAGATTGAGTCTTCGCCCCAATTCCTCATCTATGGACTTTCAAAGCTAATTGTCATCAGTTTGAAAAACAAAGTGGGGGAATGTAGAAGAGAGGAAGCCACACCCCAGTTTCTAGCCACTGAGGACCAACAGTGGCCACCCAGCCACCAGGCACCTGACAGTCTAGACTGGCTGGAAGCTACTGCTTAGATAAAAGGGACCCCTTTCTGAGAATGAAACCCTATGTGCATTTTACAGTTATATGAATCCTGTGTGTTATCCATGTGAGGAATTCACAAATGAATAACTGAATTCCATTTTCAATTCCTGTTCTAATTCACCCCTTACCCTCTCCCTCACTAATAAATGTGCATCCCAAAAGTATTTTGGTGATAGATTCTATATCTGACCCGTGCATAATAAAACTGTCTTCACTACTTCTAAAAGAGCACCGTTTGGATTTGTCGGTTGAGAGAACTATTACACTGTGAATTTTGTTAATTGAAAACAAGGACATAAAACTTCCAGCTTTGCAAAAACTTTTTTTACTTTACTCATACACACACAAATCAAATTTTGTAGACTTCTGTAGTTTTAGTAAGTCATCGAAGTATTTGTAATGAAAACAAAGTAACTTCAAAATCTAGCAGAATTACTTTTATCAGAACAAACATGAATAATCCTAGCAAAGCCACATGATTATAGGAGAGGAAAGACCAACCACCTGTAGATAATTGAGTGTCACTGGTTTGCATCTGACAGCATCATCTCAGACTGCCTCCATGAACAGTAAAGTAATTGAACTAGGTCAAATTAGAAGAGAGTAATGGATTTCTCTTGCCATTCTAGGACTAAGATTGACATTATTTCAGTTCAGGGGGAAGCATTCTGAAACAATGGCAAAGTGACTTAGAAGAATTTAATTTATCCTGTCTCTGAAAAGGTGAGATCTGTTTCCTTTGAACCATATTCAGAGACATCCAACCTCAGTCAAAATAGCCATGGTTCACAATACCCTGACAAACAGCGGAATTACAAATTACATTATTTATTAACCAGATCTGTTGGTGAGTTCAAAATACAATTAATTTTTCTCTCAAATTTCAATTCCTTTTTGGTTAGCAGTACTACTGCCTGGAAATGCCAATGCGTCAACCTATTTGGACTAGCATGGCCAAAACTGGAAATGCTGAAGAGCTGCATTTAGAAAGTGATGGGAAGTGCCTGTAACATTACCTGAAATGACAGTTGGAAGCCTAGGGGAAGAATATTTGTAGTGCATTTAAAGACAAAGGGGCATGATTTCAGCAGATTTACCATATTAACTGAAAGAGAACCTTTTGACTAACACTAAATTTATGGCTGATTTATAACATTCATTCATTCGCTCAATAATGTGACCTATGGAGAGAAACATGTTAGGCAGCATTGTCGAACATAAAGAGATTTGGAATTATATCTAAGTGTGATTTCAAACCCCAACTCTGGCATTTAGACTGAGCTACATGAGCAAGTTATTTACATTTCCTGGGTCTCAATTATCTTGGCTGCAAAATGGCTATGTGGGTTATTAAATGACTCAATAGAAAATGCTTACTCAATGCCTGGCATATAATAGATGCAAGCAATGCTATTTTTCTCACCTTTCTTTCTTAGCATCTAGAAGTGAAAGAAACTAAGGGGAGGAATAAAGCATACCCAATTTACCCCCAACCCCCACTCCAGGAGGCTCTACATGGAGCAGTGATGAGTCAGCCCCGCTGAAGCTTCTCTGGCCAGTGACCCATCAGCAACCTAGCAGCTAATCACAAATATAAGTCCAGCCAAAATCAGAAAAACTACATAACAGAATTTCGGGCTACATAAATGATGGCTGTTTGAAACCACTAAATCTGGGGTAGGGGGACAGTTCTGCAGCAACACATAACGGATACAAATCTAAGATCTGAGCTAATGACATTTCTCAACCCAAACAGAAAATCATGGAAACACAGGTTCAAAACAATTTGGGGAAAGATCAGTCACTAATTTTGACAGAACGATGTGGCACACCTGTTGCTATGTATTAGATTAATGAAAGATGCAAATCTCTTGCCAGAGGGAATTAAGGGTTTCATATGCAAATGGCTCTTTGTAATAGGAGGTGCAGAGATTACTTTTCCCCAGGCAATACTCTCCTGCGGTTTCTATATTTTAGTAGTCCAGGATCTGTTGTTATGCATGGTCCAAGGCAACAACGGAAAAGACAGCAAAAGAACAAGAGTTGGGAATAATTAGATGTTGGAAATACAGTAAAAGGAATGTGGGGCAATGTAGGTGAGTTCCATATTGCAAGTAGCAGAAAGCAAAGCTTGGGTTACTCACCATTTTCCTGTGTCAGCTGCATATTGCAGAGAAAGGAGCCTGGCCTTCACCTAACATTCCTACCCCACTTTTTTTTTTTTTTTTTTTTTAACCAGAGCGCACCATGAAAGCAATTAAATACAATTTAAATATTGTGTTGTATTGCTTTCTCTTTGTGAAGCAGGCAACTAAGTGTACCTTTGAAAAAAATAATTTGAGCTATATGAATGAAAAAATCATGCAGCAGAAAATACTTCTCATAAGTGTGGGTTAAAGCCTGCGATTTGTGTTATGGCCAACTTTGGGCTTATTTTGGGTTAATTTCAGAGGTCACTCACAGGTTATTTCTGAAAAGTATGAAGCCTCAAAAGCAAGGAAGATATCTTTCATTCCCCCCAGTGCCAACCAGCAGTGCAACTGGGGTGGGGCTGGGGTGTCAAAACAACAGACAAATGGTGAGTTCTTTGAAGTGGCTGTCATCACTTTTATTCATGTTGTCTCCTTTTAGCACCAAGGGAAATGCTAGCCCTGAGCAGGAGCCTCCAAATACTCATTTGCGTGAGCTGAAATCCCCCAGCCAACTGAGGGCTTATCTAAAAATTCTGTTGAATGCTCCACGAAGGAGCATAAACGTATACCCCATCATGTAGGTGGGACATGCTTGGCATGCTTATCAAGAAATTAACTGCAATTGAAAAGGGAAGAGAAAGAGTGAGACTAGGCAAAAAAGCAATGGGAAGCATTTTTCTCTGCCTCAAAGAAAAAGGAGACTAGGGTCAGCCAACCCTTCCCTCTCTTTTCTGCTTTCAGCTTGGAAAGAGGGAATATTAAGAGCCAGAAGAATAGTTATAGAAACTTGGGGTTGGAAGAAAATTTCTTGGTGGTTGTCTGGCTTTATCTTGAGGACCCAGAGATGCTCATCATCCAAGCGTGGTTTGAAACTTCAATGGTGGACTCCATGCCACGGGTGTATGGTCTGTAGTTGCTAGATTGCCATGATTTTGAGTTAAACATCGGTTCTGTCCTTTGAAATAACCAAAAACATATCTTTGACTTCAGTTGAGGATGAACCAGCATTGTAAAAGAAGATGTGCACTGGGTTAGATGTTAGAACACTTTAGTTTTGATTAGCTGGCTTCTTGCTCCCTCATTTTTTTTCTTTCTTTCCATCACAGTTCAAAATTTTGTTAGTATTAACTTTGGAAAGTTGCATTAAGAAAAGATATAATAGTGTAGATGTAATGTGACTAAGGTCGAGGGCCAAGAGGTGATTCTTCATTTGAAATATAATGCACAGGATACTGGACATGAAATGGTTAGACCAGACTTCACAAACCCAAATATGTCCAGAGCAGGCAGGTAATAGAAACCTTTGAAAGGGATGGACATCGGTAGTTGGGGTCCTTGGAAAGACAAAAGGGAGTGGTGCAAACCTGTGACTTGAGAGACATGCCTATTTAAAGCTATTCATAGTAGTCAACTATACCTACCTCCTGGTATCTACCCCTCTGCACTGCATCAGGACTGGTCTGTGTGACCACTAGCTATGGAAGAAGTGATGCTGTGTCACTTCTGAGGTTAGGTTATAAAAGAAAGCAGTTTCTGTCTTGGGTACTCTCCGCCAAGGAAATGTCATTAGAACATTTGGGCAATCTACAGAGTGCCCAATGTGGTGCTGAAAAAAGACCCACTGGCAAATGCCAGAGTGTGCTTGGAAACAGACCCCCAGGTGAGCCCAGAGAGGACTTCATGGCCAGTGAGAGTGTGACTACAACCCGATGAGAGACTGAGCCAGACTCACCCCTGCTGGATTTCTGATCACAAGAACAAAGAAGCTAAGTGTCTTTTGTTTTAAACTAACAAGTTGGGGCAAATTGTTATGTAACTAGTCAGCATCTAATTCATTTTAAAGCTCCGATATACACATGCTCGCAGCGTTTGCTGTGCTGGTAAAACAAAATTCAGAGTTCTGGTTTACAACTCTGGGTTTCTCAATAAAACCTGGATCTGTTGAAGTTGGAATGATATGGTTTAAGGCTGTCCTCAGAGCTTATTCAGCAGTTTACTTTCTACTGGAAGCGGGGAGGTGGGTGGTATCCCTTCATAGCTCCTTTCTGAAGTAGGGAGCTATTATTCCCAACAACAGGAACAAAACATAATTTTCCCTCTGACTGTAAGGTGAATGGTACAGAACCTAGAAAAATCTGAACAGAAATCTTGTTCTATAATGCATAGAGTACTTGGATTAAAATGGAAAGTCAGGGAGACTTCTAGTCCAATCAAAATGCAAACAGATTTGCCCAGAAACAGAGGTTTCACAAAAAGCAACCTGCATGAGGTATAAAGACTTGGTCAATGAGAGCTTGGAACTGGAGGTTGAGAAGTCATGCCTCCATTATCATAAAACACTGGAAGACAGAGGAAGATGGTGGAGATGTGCGGGGGCATGCACAGGACCCGTACAGGGCACACAGAGAGGACTAGGGCGTGTTTGTGAATGAAGAAATGACAGACTGAATGAGGAACTGGAACAATTTAAAAAAAAAAAAAGAATGGATCAGAACTGAGACAATTCCTCTAACTAATATTTTCGACTAATCCCTTAGTGCAAAAGAACTAAAAGTGTGCTTTTAAATCTCACTGGATACCCTCTGTAGGCTTTGGAATAGAATTTTTCTAACAATTAAGAAGGCACAGGTGAGCTATGGAGTCTGTATCTCCAGAGTTTTGGTCCAGTTACTTTGAGGAAATTCTTTAGTTCTTACTGTGAAAGAAAAGCCTCAGATTTTGTTACAGATATGCCCACGGGAGTGGGTGTGTGCTCCTTGGTTAGGGATGCCCTGCAAGGGTGTTAACTAAACAGGCAAGTAAAAGTCCTAACAGAATCCTGCTTTAAACAAATATTATTTCTGTCAACACAATGCAGAGTCATTATCAGGCAATTTCTGAAAGTGCCAGGAAGCATCATCATATATTGTAGAAAATTATAATCAAAGTCTAGCTGAAGCTGGGTCATCAATATGGAAAATCAAGAAAAAAATGTTAAATGTAGTGTCATGCTTGGCATTTTGTAGAAACACCAAAAATGTCAACTGGGGAGACTGAGAAAAATATGGGGGAAGAAGATACCATTGGAAAACACATATAAGAGAGGGTTAGTGTTAGATAAAAGGCACATATGCATAAATTAGTCAAACATAAAATGTCAATAGCTTGTGATTTATGTTTCTAGAAGAAAATATCTAACTGTTGATACAGGAGACTGTTAGTTCAGGATAGCTGTCAAAACCACTGCACTAAAACCCTTCCTTCTTGGCAGCGTTCTAGGTGATCTTCAACTGAATAATCTCAAATCAGAGTCACAGGAGACTGCTGAGCCTGGGAACTGGAGGAGAAAGGCTAAAGAAGAGAGGAAGGGGACAGACTTACCATCTTCAAGAGGAGTTAAGAGTTCTGGCACCTCCTGCTACACCTTTCTATGCTTTATCTATTTTCAAGTGAAACCTAGTTAGTTATGATAGGTCTAAAAGGTAAAGGGTTCCCAAGGCAACCAGTTTAAGAGTGTGGCATTGTGGGGCTGGTGAGAGAGTGGTGAGAAAGACAAGGATGCCCCTTTTCCCTTGGTGGTGGTCGTGATTGCATGTTAGGAGGGCTTATATTATCTAAATGCAAATTTATTTCTTTTTCCCCCACGAGTTTCTGTCCCCACTTTGTCCTTCTTAAATTCAAGGAGTTAGGGCCAGTCTGTGCTCATTGTTTCATGGAAATAAGAAGAGGAAGGGGAAGAACTCTAAATCTAGCTTTTATGTTTAGAAAGCATAGAAACTTAGAGGAACAGAAATGATATAAAAGCAGAATATTTGGGAGAAAACATGTTTAAGAGCTTTTCCTCTTTACCTTACCCCAAAGTAGAAAAGATTTCTTGGTTGTGTTGGACACTACTAGAGGTTACTTTTCCAACATGTAATCCTTGGACCTAAACCCTCAAATCTATTCAGTTAACCCCCAAACTCCATTGCACCCTACCCACCATGTTTGACCGACGTGTGTCAGGGGAATGTGGCTGCACGTCCAGATGCTGGGTCCTGACTAGTGAGACCAATGCCTGTGCACTTCACGGGTGACCATTTCAGGGATGAGGCCCAATTCTGCAAAGTAAGATGTGGATGGACAGTTTCCCTCATTTTAAGAAGAGATGCCAACAGATGATGGTTTCCTTTCTGCCTCTCATGTTGTTGTGTCTGTAAGATGCTTGGGCCTTGGAAGCCATCTTGCCCCCAGTCTAAGGAGCAGGTGGTACACACATGGGCAGAGTCCAGAGTCTAGAGAATCACAGTGAAGAGAAGCTAGCGACCTGCCAGTCCTTGCTGGGAGCAGCTGAACTTCTTTCCACTTGGTATACATTTCATTATTGCGTAAGTATTTGAATCTACTTCTTTTGTGCCCTGCAGCCAGATACCCTAATTGCTACACTGCCTGAGGAGAGAAAGGAACATAGAAGAGAAGCGAAGAGAGAAGAGATAATGGCTGTGCCTGGAAGGAGGGAACTAGTCTTGAGGGTAGGGTTACCCTACTTCTTGGTTTGACTGGGATTGTCCCAGTTTATCAAGCTGACCTGGAGTCGTGTCTGGTTTGAAATTCTGTCCTGGTTTCAATAGTTTGCTAAAAGTTAACTTGGGGAAACACACACCCAACAAACTGGCACACTGGTGCAGGATTTCCCAATGGGGTGATAAACGCCATCCCACCCCCTCCCCTGCCTACATACATAGACACCTCCATACACAGCGCACACCCCACCCTGCACCTGGTGATACTCCAACTGGTCTCCATTTCAACTCTAAAAGTTATGGAAGTCTACTTGTGGGAACATCGCAAATGGAAGACATACAGCATTTCAGCCCATCTAGTCTCTGTTCAGGTGAACCCCACACATACTGTACCCAGATCTGTGCCAGTCTTTACACATCTGGCAGTGTTGTATCTTCCATAGCAGCCCACCTGAACCCTGAGGGTTGCTCAGCACTAGTGATACATTCCCCTCAGCAGAAATAATGTTAAAGATGTTAAAACATGCAGGTTAGGAATGTATGATAGTTTGTTTTTTTTTTAAGCTCTACAGGGTGAATCTACCTCCACCTACCTCCTATTTTTCTCCTTTGTCAAGAGTGTTCGACTTTCTGAGTGCAATTCTGAATGGTGTTTCCAAGAACAGCAAGGATAAATTTCTTGGAACGTGAACTAGTCACTAGAAATCTGAACTTTCCCCTAACTCTACCTTAGTTTCATTCTGGTGGATTTTGGCAGCTTGGTATTCCTCACATTTGAAGTCTGCCCCTTTCCCTTTACTCTTCTATTGTTGACAGCTGTCCATCTCCTGAACCTCCCTTTTGCATCTTGAAAAAGGCCTCAGATGACCTCACCATCCACATCCCTCCCTGGGTAAACAGGCACAGCCCAACACCGTTGTTATTTTAAGTCTCTTCCTAGATACCTGATCCAAACAGAGAAGGGTCATCTAAAGGCTATTTCCCTAATACGATGACTCTGAAGATGATTTGGTTCAGAGGGCTGGCAGCTGGAATTGGGAGTGATGGGATGGGATGGTGGCAGGGTCAAATGATTCATATGGCCAGGGGATCTTTCCATGAAGATGGAAGAATGACACTGGGGGAAGAAGGTGGGGGTGGTGGTGAGGAAGAAAACATGAAAAGGATAATTGATAAGACATTTGGTACTATGTCCAAGACTGTATGCACCGTGGTTCCTTTACTTATATCTATTAGACTTAGGGCAAGTTATTTCACTTCACGTCTCAGTTTCTTCATCCATACCATAGGGATAATAACAGTCCTACTTCATAGGTGTATTGGAAAATTAAATGACACATTAGAGGCAAGGCATTTAGAACACCTGCTAAAGAGGACACAAGAAATATTATTTTATATTTTATACTTTCATTATTCTTATATATGTGAGATAAAAATAGGTCTACTCTTACTTTTAAATTTTATTTTTCAAATAAAAATGTAAATATTTTACATGTGCAACATGATGATCTAATATATAATATCATAAAATAAAATATATACATAGAGTGGAATAGTATGCAGCCACCAGCAAGGAAGGAGCCTGCTATTTGTAAAAACATGGATGAACCGGGAGGGCATTATGTTAAGGGAAGCAAATTAGACAGGGGGAAAACACTTCATGGTTTTACTTATATGTGGAATCTAAAAAATTCATATCCATGTTAATTTTTAAAATTATACAAAGAGGTTTAAATACTTCGACTTTATGATTGACTAATGAAACACTTCCGTCTCTTATTCTATGATTTATAACCTAAAATGCTTTTCATTTCATATTAGTCAAAATAAACTTGCTATGAAATCATCCTACTAGTTCTGTATAGTTTACTTTTTTCTCTTTGCCATTTGCAAATTTCTGGCTTCCATGTTTCTGCTTATTACTTTTCACTTCTCTGGTACACATAAATATTAAATATAAGAAAATAACTGTGCCCTTTTTAAATATACATTTCACAAAAATTATAGCAAAGAAAACCAATATGAAATATTTAATAATCTTTTGTAAGAGTCATTAAATTATAAAACGAGTACAACTATCATAAAGGCATCAGATTTGGCAGAAATTATTAAAATTTGCAGACTAAACCTAAATTCTTTTCTTTTCTCTATTATAGTATCTTTCACTTATAGGTCGGTTATGTTCCAAATGTAAGATCAATCGGAATTTCTATTATTCTCTCTGCTATTCATCTACTCTCTCTGAGCATTTAACAGGCAACGAAATCCCTAAACATGTAAAAGAAAGAGAGAAGTAAAAGAAAAGAGTCTCAGAAGTGAATGAGCAAATAGCTCTGGGATAATTGGGAGCTGACTGCAGTGTTATATGTTATTTTCTATGGGTGGTTAAGTGGATTTTAGAAATACTTAAAACCTGAAGAGATGCTATAAATATAAATGTATAATTGAAGCTTGCATTTATTTCATACCTACTTTATTTCTTTTTCCTCCCTGATATAAAAAGAACTTCCTTTTCCCCAAGAACTCATGTTAAATCAGAGGTAAAGTTTCTGGACTATTGGACAAAACGAGGAGGCAGGAGTTAGGATCTCTTGCAGACGGGCAGCTTATAAGACTACTTCAACGGGATAGCAATCAGGCCTCCTGTCACTTGGAGAACTCAGAACCAACTAAGATGGGCATCAACCAAGGAAAAGCAATTCCTTTTTAACTAAGCAGAACTCCACTTGTATGAAATGATATAAAAATGGATGACAGGGTATCTTTTCAATTTGGATGTGGTGGAGAAGAGGGCTTCTGTTTCTATCTGTCTGCTCTCTGAGACATTTTGCAGTAACTGAAAATGTTGTGATGGATAGTGCTGACTGTAGGAATCTTTGAGAAACTCTTTCCCTTTGACCAAACACACAAATAGAATTTATTACTAGATACAGAATCCAGATTCTATGAATTTTATATTTAGATGTGTTCAGCCAGCTGTAAGGACCTCACGGCACAGAGTCAAATGTCTTGTGATTCCCAGGTTGGAGGTATATGGATCAATTGTGGATGATGTATCTGTTTCTAGCACAGTGTGAATTCAGAGCTGGAATGGAAGATCTGGACACACCCCAGCTTGCTCAAGGATGCTGTGGTGTGGATGGGTAAGAGCTCTGTTATGAACTGAATTGTCCCCAAATTCCTATGTGGAAGTACCTCTTCCAGTACCACAGAATATGACTGAATTTGGATCATTAAAGAGGTAATTTAGTTAAAAGGAGGTCATTAGGGCAATCCAATATGATGGATCTCCTGAGATGAAGAAATCTGGACACACAGACAGGCACAGACGAAAGATGATGTGAAGACACAGGGAGAAGGTGGCCATCTAGAAGCTAGGGAGATTTTGGCTTCCAAGGCATCGAAAATCTGACAAAAATCCTGTTGTCTAAGCTCTTTTAGCCAGTGGTATACTGTTACGGCAATCCTAGAGACTAATACAGCTCTGTAGCAAGAGCTGTTAAACCTCAGTAGAAAGTTTCTGCCTTCACTCAAGGAAGGTTGGTTCCCCCATGGAGACCAGATGCTCCTTCTACCACTTGGGTAGGTATCACCTAACAGGTGCCTACATTTAGGCCAATGTTCCCTACAGTGGGGAGGGGGGAGGGAATTGTGGGAGAGGCAGGCCTACTTTCTTAATAAAAAATCTTCTTTTGCTTTCTTATTACAGAAGCTTTACATGTTCGTTGTAAATATATTAGGAAATACAGATGACTAAAATGTGAAATGAAATATTCCTATAATCTCACCATTGGAGATAATAGTGCATACATTGTTATAAATCTTTCCAGGCCTTTTCCTATAAAAATGTGAATTTATACATATACACACATACACTAAAGTAAAAACCGGAATAATTCATTTCTTTGGGTCAATAATTTTTAATTTATAGCATCATTTCTAGTGTCTGATATTATTTCATTATGCTAATTATATCTTAGAAATGGAATTGGTGGGTGGGATGTGTCCAAGCTTAGGCATATGCAGAGGTTTTGATATATATGGCCAAACTGTCTTCTGGAAAGAAAAGTCTAATTTGAGTCAGCATGTTGTAAACTATGACTTATCTATATAACTGGAAGTCTGTACTCTTGACTCACCTCACCCAGTTCGCCCACCCTCCATAGACAGCATGGAGATTCTAATAATATTATAAACATATTTGAGAGTCAATACCCAAAGTTAACTTTATGTGGCAACGGACAGAAACTAGATTTAATGTAGTGATCATTCTGCAATGGATATGAATATTGACTCATTACGTTGTACATATGAAGCCAATATGTTAGATGTCAATTATACCTCAATAAAAACAATTAAAAAGTCTATTTTGAATGTAATATAAAGTCTTACATCCACTACATCTTGACTCAGCTGTCCATGGGATTGCAGTCAAATTCTTAGTTTGGGGAGAGTGTAGAAAACAGAGGACACTAAAATCTGTGCTGCCAGTGACTCAGGACATTCTTGGACTAGAGGGAGGAGTCACCAGTGCTGGAGGAGCAGGCATTGCCCACTGTTGCACAGTGTAGGCAGGATCAGCGTGTTCTATGCTGAGGTGGGTGCTCTAAGCTCGAGCAGGAGGGGACACCTCTGGTCAGCGACCAGGAGTCTACATGGAGAGCATGGCAGCCAGGGATCATGGAGAATGAAGTGCGAAGAGAGGACTCATGTAGCTCATGTCACAGTGTATCGAGGATCTGTGAATGGGGATGGATGTGCAGGCTGAGATTCCAGGAATTTCCTGCAGGGAGTCTGAGATCACTGTGATTATGACACCTGGGTGTTCACTTTATCCCTTAGGCTTTCAGGGCCTGGGAAAATACAGGTTATGCTAGGGAATGAGAATAGAAGGACTAGCCTTTGCAGTTTTTATGTACTCATGGAAGATGCTATTTGATTTTGGTTCTTTGCCCAGTATAAGAGATTCCTGGGAAAAGCAAACTCATCTTAAATGAAAATGAAAATGTTTTATAAACGTAAAAGTTATGTGACACTCAATCAATGTCTTGGCAAATAAACTTCTGTACATTATATGATAAATAACATAGGTTAATTCCTCTCGGGAAAAGAATTTGAATTCCACTTATCATTTCAAGAGGAATCTTTCTAAGGAAGACATGCCATGGTCTCTGATTTGGTGCCAACTCAAGCAGAGTAGAAAAGGGAGTGGTACCTTCACTGCTGTCCAGAAAAGTTCTGCTACCCTTCTTACTATGTTTGAAGACATTCGCAAAGCACCTGCTTGTGTTCCAGCCTTGGCCTTCCCTTGTCAGACATAACTATGCACCAGAAGCACAGTCAAGTTAATTTTGATTATGAATCTTGTCTGAGAAAGAACAATGTGCTGCAGATACAAGTGAAGAATTAACATTTTGTTTGACTTCTTTAAAACTTAGATTTAGCTGCCAAAGTTGCTTCCAAAAGTAAACTTATGTTTAATACATCTGCCCAAGGCAATGAATAAATTTCCAATAAAATAAACAAACAATTCGTTCCCTGGGGTTGTTTCCTTCTATCTTGTGGTGGTGCTATGGAGAATTAATTACTTCATAATCTTGCTCACCATAGCCTATCAAATTAAAAATGGTTATGGGAAAAAAAGGCTTACCATCTATCACAGGTTTTGGCTGAGAGCTTTTGATGCGCAGTGAGGGCCGGAAGCGGGTTCGGTCGTTGAAGCTCCAGCTCTTCTGCACTTTGGTGGGGCTGCCCTCGGCTGTGATGTCGGTGCTTGGGGACCTCCTGTCACCTACCGAAGCTTGTCTGCTCTTAATACTCTGGCCCCTTGGGCTAGCCATTCGCACTCGCTCCTTAAAACTTAGCTTCTGACTGTGGACAACAAAGGTATGATTATTCTATTTCGAGCAATTTCTTCCACTCCAAATAATTTGATTTCATTGTACATGGTGACAAACTTCAACAGATAAAAGTTTTACAGCAAGGTGGAGCATAGTAATATATTTTTCCCATATTGAACATTTTCTCTCTCTGGGTGTGTTCACGTGGAGTCAATCTCATTCTACAGGTACACACACGCCCTTCCTGGAGTCATCGGACACAGGATGGAGATCGAGGACATTAGTTTGTACAAAATTACACTGGAAATAAGCAAGAACTGATGTGGTATTTGCTTTCAAAACATATTTGTGCTTCAACTTTTGAGACAAAAAAGTTTTTTATTTGGGAGCATATCTCTTTGTAATTCCTAAACATTTCTATAGGAAAACAGGGATGACAGTAACATATAGATTTACATTCTGCATGCATTTTCTAATCCAGGCAAGATTAAGCTATCTATAAATTCATGCAATGTCATAGCAGTTGGCAGCACTGATTACATAATATTAAACATATAACACTTAATGCCACACTTCTTCTATGTGCTCATTTTTGTGAGACAAAATCCATGCCAGGTAGAACAGCTCCAACATATAATGAATGTGATGACTGATTAACGGGATGAGATGCTATGTTCACTAACACAATTTCCTGCTATAAAACAGGTTATTGACTTGCTGTGGCAGCTTCTGGTAAATTATAATTGTTCAGAAATTCAGTTCTCAGATGTCAGCTGGGACTGAATTGTTGTAGTTTGACATGGGAAGCAATTAGAACAACAAAACCCAAAATGCATCTTATTAAGAGATATGGTAGGATATGGTGGGAGAGGCAGGTGTGAAAAGACTTAGGCTTTGGGCTGAGAGTCCTCATCTCTACCACGAAGACAAAAACAGCAAAGGATTTTTGTGGGGACCACTGGTATTGGGTCAGGAATTCTTAGGGAGTATGGCCTGAAAGGAGTCACCTAGAGCAGCTCCTCTGAAATGCTAAGACCTGCCTTTGTGGAGAATGAAGGCAAAATACTTATGGAAAACATAGTGGTCTTGTCTGTTCCACTTCCTGCCATGTCCACTCCCTTCAACGGCAGCATGCCAACAGCAAATATGTTTAGTGTATATGTGTTTTGTAGCTAACCAGAAACAGTGACACTTACGTTTCCATGCTTAGTTGCTTAACAAATGATGATCCAATAAAAACCCCACATTTTCTCTATGTTTCCATGAAAACAAATCAAAGAATGGATTATGGTGATCATAATGTCCCAGTAATAACAAACACATTGACCATGCAACTGACAGCTCCCCTCTGAAATGCAGACGTAGCAAAGTTCAGCACCACGAGCTGAAAGCACATGCAAAGAACAGGTTGGGCAATTTTGTAATGTGATCAGGTGGGTTCAAGTACTTTTTTTCTTTTTAAAAACAATCCCCTGAGTTGAAGGCTTTCTTTGTACCTGATAAAGGTGTGATTAAGTGGTAGATAACATTAAGCAGCAGCAACAATAATATCATGAAACTGCATTTATGCAGTTCTAGGTTCTGCACATCATCCCAAACCTTCAAATTATTTAAACCAATTCTCAAAAAGATAGCACTCTAGGTGTCTACTATATTTAGGCATTTTTTAAATAGCTAAAACTTCAAATATTTTTCAGATGAGCACATCAGTTCCATCATTTACATTTATGATGGTCTGTTTCAGGAGCATATGCTCTTCTCTGCATCTTTATTTAGATAAATGAATGACTAAAGTCAACATAGCTATCATCACAAGTGTTCCCAGTATACTTTATCCAATCGATTACATTTCTGAAACTAACAGACACTAATTACTATAGATGGCTGGGTTTAGCTAATACCAATTATTTTCTCAGTATCAAGATATTTTGCTTTCTTTCACCAACCAAATGAATAGGAAACTGATAAAAAATCATAAAACCATCTAATATAAAATTAATTTTTCCTTTAAAAATTTCAATGATTAAAGATGAAAAAAGCTCAAAAATAAGTATCAGCATCATATCCACCATGGTTTACTTACAGTAACAAAAACATTAAAAAACAATTGTTCTTATGAAAATATTTTCAAAATTTCCTCTATGAAACAGTTTAATACTGTCTCTAAGAATTAATGGAAAGTAGAGATAATATTCTCTGAATCTTAGCACCATCTAATAAAGCACTTAAAGTTAATACAGATTAACTCTGTAATGTAAATTAGTTCTAGGTGTAATTTTCCCTTTCATCCTTGTAAACTTCATAATAGATGTCTAATATTAAAGGAATCTTTAAGAACTCAAAACATGCCACACTTTTACTCTTTTTGACAAAAATGTATGAAAGACGAAGATCTTAGTCTAGAATTTTTGAACCAGGTAAAATTTTCTTTTCCAACGCAAAGATCTGTTCTTGTGTCCTCTTACAAAAATTCATGTTTATTAGCAATTTCACTTCACTTCCTCTTTGGAAGTCGACAGAGCATCTTGATTAGAGACTATTAAACTGATTAGTTGACTGTTATTGAAAACACACATTTTGATTAAAATTATAGACTTTCCACTGGGCCATTAAAGTTTTCATATTTTCTTGCATTTTTTGGTGACATCTATAAGCATGATTTTTAAGGAAGATTTATGTAACAGTTTTTAGGAAGAATGCCAAGGATTATGCGCAGGAGACAAGGAGGTTTTTATTTGGTGGTCATTGATTACAGGAGCATCTTCCTTAGGCTCCAGCTGCACATTCCCACCTGAGGACCAGAATGGAGGGTCGCTGCACACATGCTGTGAAGGGACTTCTTCCCTCCCCAGAAACCAGTCAATACAAGTTACTCAGAGGGCCTACCTACCATGCAGTGTACTGTGGGATGTTCCCGGCCAGGGAACTGTGTGGCTTCATCGCAACCTCACAGTAATCCTCTTGGATTTAAAATGCTGTAGTTGTTATACTTTTAATTAGGGTTTAGTCCTTCATAGGATAAGCTTTCTACAAATTCTCGCCTCAGGCACAATGTGGCAACGGAGCCGTGTAACAATCTGGTGGGTGCAGCAGCTCAGCAGCGATCCCGCCACAAGGGGGCGCCAAGGGGCTGACTGCCAGTCCTGCGCGGGGGACCCTGCCTCGTTGTCCCTGGGGAGAGTATCAAAGCAGGCAACAGGCAAGGAGGAAAATAACGAGCAGGTTGAAAACCTCATTCAAGAAGTCCTTAGGAAGAGTGAGTCTCCGAGGAGGGCTCAGGTAGGGTGGCGGTAGCCTGGTCATGCACCTGAGGTTAGTTGGCATTCTCACATTTCATATCAATAGCTGGGATGCTGGGTACCTCTGCTTCCGTGAGGAGTACATTCTGAAGAACTTCTGCTTATTACTACAGAACTTACTAGGAGTGAGGGAAATAGAGCGGCACATTACTAAGCATTTCACCACCAGGAAAGTGCTTAGGGATTTTTCTTTTTTGAAAAACAAAAAAAATTGTTTTTTGGCTTTATGGTTTTTACACACTTTTCAAGCAGTAAGCACTAACAATGTAGTTTAATTGTGCTGCTCCCCAAATCCGGTGCTCTTAATGGTAAAATTAAAATAATTAGATTTGAAATAGGCAATATAAATGATGTTCTGTGTGTTAGCATCCATCTCGCATGAATATAGGAATAGAAATATTTTAGAATATAGTAACCTCTGTAATAAATAGCAATGCAAGATAGTATAAATGATGGAGGAATAAAACATTTCAGAACTTTTAAAAATTAGCATTTATAGGAATCAATGAAACTGATAACATTAAATTGCTCTGAAATAAAAAAATAGTTTCTTGATTCATATGGAGCACTTGCAGTTATAGTTAATATAGGTCTCCAGTTGTCAGGTGGAATGTATGTTCAAAAAGACAGAAGAAAAGATTCTAGATTTCTAGTTTTTAAAAATAAATATTATTTTTTAAGTCTTATGATGTGTTTTTAGAAGAATAAATCTTGATCTCCTATTGATAAATGTGAACAGAAGAGACCAATTTGAAAAGATGGTTTTTGAAACAGTCTAACATTGTGCCAATAAGGATACAAGTTGACTATGTTGAAAAAAATGTCTAGTCTTACTGAGTTTAGTTTAACTAACACATGTAGATCATTCACTGCGCACAGAAGAGTGTAAATAATGGGAGATGAAGAAACAGAAGAACACACAGTCTTTTTCCCATCAGTGTTCTGGAATTCTCTCCCACGAGCCACACATCCGAGACCCCAAGAAAGTCAACCATGTAGAAGTAATGGGCCAAGGCCCTTGGGATCAGAACACAAGATTGTATGTAACAGAAGGAAGTTGCGTATACTCTGGCTTTCAAGATATGCATCGTTACAACAGTCTCACAAGCACCTGTTAAAACAACTGTGGATGGTTTGCTAAGAAGTCTGACAAATTTCTATTAATGTCTTATAAACTGCAATTAAGACAGCTTAACTACAAAGCAGATATATCGCCAGCAACTACTGAGTAAGGAGACAGGGAAAGCAGAGTCTGAGGTTTACAGGCAGTGCTGAACTTACGGCATTGTGGTCTCTCCTTGTAATGTGAAAAAACTTAACCGGTAGGAAGAAGTGAAAGCCTTCTTAAATTTAGGTGATGACTAACTCACAAACTGCTTGGTGGCTAACTGGCCTTGTCAGGGTGGAAAGGACATATTGTCTTAAGCTCACTGGATGGGTTTCATTACAAATTTATTTTCCTTTGTACATGTTTTGCTTGTGTAAGGACAGATTTGCTATTTCCTCAGATGGCACTGGTGCTGCTGCTATTACAATAATATTTCTGCATTCATATCGCATTATGTATTACGTTGAGAGATCCTGCTGCCTATGGAGCACAAGTGGAAGCTAAGATAATGTTAAAATGGAAGCTTCAGCTCGTTCCTTCAGATTATTGAGCTGTTTTAAATTTTCTGTCTTTTAACATTTTCCTCTTTCCCATTTTTGTCGATATTTTATTTCTCTTTTATAAACTACACGAGCTCAGAGACACTTTATTACTCTATCAAAGAATTATTTGTTGAGTAGGTTTTTTGTCAGAGCTTTATATAGGGTATAATATATAATATAATACATATACACATAAGTGTTTAAGTGCATGTGTGTATAATATATATATATATATATATATATATATACATATACACATAAAATTGGGGGCTAGGTGGCCTAACTGTATCATGTATGAGGAATTAGGCAAGACAAGTGTGCTAAACAGTAATACTGATGTGTTTCAGGGTGGCTTTTGCCAATGTCCAGTGACCACAGAGAGACAAGAAATCTCCGTGTGTGATTCTCTAAGTCAGTAACGTAGCTCTGTGGTCGTGTGCAGTCAAACCTGCATGTGAGTTGTCTTTGAGCATCTCAGTCACATGCAGAACACACTGCAACATTGTACACAGATGTGAACACGTGAAGTTGAAAATACTTGGTTGGTGGTCTTTGTGAATCTTGACAACTGACCATGAAGTTTCTTTTTTGGACTGAAGACAAACTTCATAGTTATACTTCTGCTCTGTCTTTGATTTCTGTCTTGTTAACGTTTGGAAAAAGTGCAGTCTCATTGTGTCAGCTCTAAGTGACCCGTCACTCAGGACTGCTGCAGAGGTTCCATTTATGTCTGCACCTGCACATGATTTGTTAACTTTCCCTTTAGGGGTCAATAGTTCTGTTTGAGGGGATGAAACCAGGTAGCTGTGGAGTTTGTGCCCTTAGGATTTAGAGACAAATCACTCTTTGAGATAATTTGTAAACGGAGAGATCCTCAGACAAGGAAAGCTTTTCAGATATCAACAAGGACACTAAAGTAGCTTATAATGGCTATGATTTATTCTGGGTAATTGTTTTTCAAGTAAAGTTGTCACAACCGGAGGATGGTAGGGCTCACTGGAGTTTAGACAGATGAGAACTAAAAGGTCAGAACTGTTCAAACTACCTCTTCCAGTGTCTGCAAAAAATGTTCTGAGTCCAATGACCTGAGCCTCTGTTTGGGCAGAAGTATCTCTAAAGCAGAAAAGAGTAAATCTTCAGGCAAGTAAGTTTCTGGAAATAGCACCCAGGATTGCCCTTTGATCTAACTCTACCAAATAAGAGAAAGGTCTTTACTGCTGTTCTTGGTGTAGGCTTACCTCCCAGTAGGAGTGCTCAAAGCTGATGTCCCACCACATTCATCTCCCGTCATAAATGCCTGCACTTGTGTTTAGGGTTGTGAATCTTTTTAAGTGTTAACAATGTGGAAATGGATGACCCAGACCCTCATCACCCCCAAGTTGACTTTCAAAATGAGTTTTCTGTCTAAATATATTATGATTAAAGTCATTAGTAGACCAGGACAAAGCTGAAGGAATAATCCCTGGTCCCACACTAGTTCCACCCACGGGCCTGTGCTCCTTCACTGTTGAACCAAGTGACAATGGGAGGAAAAAGACTGTGTCTCTTCTCTTCTTCCAGGTACATGTGATTCTCCTGTCTTTGCTACTCTTTGCATCTTCAGTGCTGAGATCCACCTGGTTTGTCCTTCAGCTCTTTCCCTCCCAAACACAGACCCTTCCTGACATTCACGAACACAGATTAAAATGTCCTTTCACCTCCTGCTCCCTCTAGATCTAACTATCTGCTGTTTATTCTGATAAAGTATTTTTGTCTGAGACAAGAAGGAATGATCATGAAGTATTTGAAGATCCTGAATTCTCTTCTTCCTAAAGGGTGGAGAGGCCTGTTGAAAGTAAACCTGTAAACCTCAGTGCTCAATGAGCAGATGTCCTGAAGAGACTGCTCTCACCTCCTGTACATAGTGTTCCTTTTGCCAAAAAAGCAAAAACAAAAAACAATTTCTGATTCTAAAAGAAGGATCTGAATGAAGGGGAGTAGATCTTGTACTGCTTCTCAGGATTAGAATGCTTGTGAGATTCTGTCTGGGAAAATAATGGCAAGGAATAATCAGAAACCATAATTATTATTTCCTCCCAGGATGTTCCATGCCTTGCAGATTGTAAAAAGCAGTGAGGGAGTTAGGGAAAGACACTTATGCTCCTGGAGGGGGTTGGGGATGAAGGGGGAATCAATAAAATAGAAGCCTTTGCAGGCCATCTTGTGAAAGGGCACTTTTAATCATCTTGTATTTGTTGATCGATTTTACTCACATGAGATACATTTAAAACATCTGTTTGGCATCAGGTTTATAAACAAACATGGAGCAGAAGAGAAATCACAAACCTGCTTGAAGTTTCCCCTTGCTCTTTCCTTCAGGTGCGTGCAGGCAGAAGAGAAATGATGACAAAGTGGTGAATACATTTACAGCACTTGATAACAACCAAACTGGAGACTGGGGGATCAAGTACCTTAAGTAATTCATTTCAAGCAAGAGCTCTAGAAGCAATTCTTTCTATAAAAACTGTATTCAAATATCTAACCTATATTAATGGTGGCACAGACCTGAGATAGCACAACATTTACTGAACAAAACCAATATTGCTCACATGGAACCAAAACTATTGACTCTTCATTAGCCAAAGTTATCTGTGGTTAAGAAAAGGTGCTTCTGATCTGACCAGCATTAGCGAAGACTCTGGGCATGGCGCTGGTTACACCACAGGCCCTGCGCTTCAGGCAAACCTTGGGTTTCTTAACCTGGATTCATTAACGGGTAGCTGTGACTTTGCACTTCAATTACTTGATTAGACACACAGAAAATCTATCAGAACTTGTCTGGCTTTATGTTGGGTCTATTTTTAATAACCTATTTTAACAAATTTAGGTCTAGGTAATATCATGTAGGGCCCCCACTCTGCCAATGAGCTGTGTGCCCTCAGGCAGGCACCTCACTTTCTTGTGGCTCTTGATTTCCTTGAATAATAATAGATTATTCTTTAAAATATTAAAAATATTTTTTTATTATTTTGTAACAATGGATGACAGTATTCTATAAATAAGCTAAAGGCATTAGATGAGATAATCTCCCAGTCCTGACTTCTTAAGGTACCACAGGCAGGCTCAGAGAGTGGTAATTCCCTGTAGCTTCATGAAATATCTGACTCATTCCCTAAAATAGAACATTTACCTGCACTTCACCCTTTGCATAGCCTTCCTTTCCTTTCAGAAGAAAATCAAGAAAAATAGATTCCTTCTATAAATCCTTCTGTTATTAAAACAAAAATTGGAAATAGCAACTGCTAAGACCTAAGTATATATAAGAGACTAACCAGACCAGAAAGGAGAGAGGAAGAAACTGCTGGGTTGTATCCTCGGCAAGTTTGAGCAGGAGGCATGCCTCCTCAGCCTGTCTCTCTCCCTCACATTGTTTCCCACATTTCTCTCTCCCAGATGAGGGTGTGGAGTCAAAGCATCCCATTCTATGAGTAAACGGTGGGGTGTAAGAGCACAGGTTGGTGTTTTTGATGATGGTACTAGTGATGATGATGATAATGGTGAGAATGATGCATGAATAGTGTCACATATCCCTGATTATCTATTTAAGATGGTACCCCCTAGTGCTCCCTGAGTTCCCTCCCCACTTTTCTTTTCTCCTTAGCACTTAGCAAGATCCAAAGAATTCTATATTTTATTGACTTATTTACTTTTATTATTTCTTCCCATTGTCCCTTTCATAGATATTCCCCAAACACTAGGATTCTAATTTTGTTTTTAATTCCATTGCCTTCCTGTCTTCCTGGTACTTTCCTGAATTCCTGGAACGGGGCCTTGCACATAATAGGTGCTCAATGAATACTTGTTGAAGGCATGCATACCTGAATGAATGAGTGACCTCTTCGTTCAGAAGCTCTTAAACTCTGAATGTTATAGGAAAATATGCTAGGTAAATGCAAAGAAATTTTGGTCTGTTTCTTACTACATCACTGCATTCAAAAAGCTAGTTAGTTGGAAATGTACAAATTTCTCTCTAACTTATTGAAAATTATTCTCTTCATACACCTACAAACTTGTTTAAAGCTGGTTTGCTTTCTAAAGTAAAGGTTTTGAACTTGGTTTCAGCGAGTCTGTGAATACATTAAAATGGCAGGCAAAGTTTTGTTGTTTTGTGCACTGGAGTTTTTCTTAGAAAGAGCCCATAATTACCACTGCATTCTCAATGGTTTCACAAAGGAAAACAGCAACAACAAAAAAGGAGAACCACTGTAATTTGGAATAATGAGGTATCAATGGAAGGAGCGATGTTAGGACATCCAGGTTCTCTGAACTTAGCCAGCGACGGCTGTCATGCTGGACAAAGCCTGTTATTCAGTAAAGGAGGCTGAGACTCAGAGGTTAATGAGATACAAGGAAAGGAGAGCCAGGGGAATGGCTGATAACCTGATAGGGGAACAGGATGAACGCAGGCGTTTGCATAAATTCTCCTCCACTACCACCTCCACTTAAAATGGAGAAATATCAGAGGAAATGAGAGAAATCACATGAATAAAATAATAGTTTATGCACTGTGAGAATTTGACTCATTAAATAGTTTTCTAGGTCTCAGAATGACTTTTAATCTAAAAACTGCAGGAAGTGGAAAGTCAAATAATCACATATGATAATAGACCACTCTGTTCTGCCACTTGAGAATCCTCTTTTGTTTTTTCTACTAGTTTTCCTTTTACACATTCACTTGGCAACCTCTATGAGCAGAAGAAAAGTAATTTCTATATAATACCCATTTCTGATTCCCCTAAGAAATAGATGGCACAAGAATTATGTACCTTTTTGATTTTTTAATAACACAACTTTGAAAGAATCTCATACTCGACAAAGGAAATTCAACTAAAATTTAAGATCTACATAAAAAGAGTGTTCTTATCCCATGTTCACTCCCTAGCACCCATGCTTCTCTCCTTGCTAAGGTTCTAGTCCCTCTAAAATCCTAGGTTTCTATAAATATCTGTCACCGGTGCTGACTAGCTTTGACCTCAACTTCTAGGAAACATGTCCCTTCAGAGATTAGAAATGATCTTGCATTGCAAGTCTCTTTTTGAGACAATTCTAAGAGCAAGTCATGAAGATATCCCCAGCTGATTTCTCCTCCACAGCAGTAAGAAAGGGGTTTCTTTGACTGAGTTAAAGTACTGAGGTACCTAGAATCCCATGAAACCACTAGGATGATGACTTTATTGAGCTGTGAAGGGGACTTGCAGGTGCTCTTAAATACTAAGTCAGATAAGCAACTTTTGAAGAACCTGAGAACTATTTTAATCAGGTTGGGTGACTCACAGAAAGCCTTTCCTTTGTCTTACTTTGTTTTGGTTGTTTCAATGAGGTCCTTTAATTAGATAGTGATTACAATGAAATATGTGCTCTGCTAGTTGAACTGGAGTCCACAATTCTAGGACTAAGGATTTTTTTAAATTAAAGTTCATTGTGGTAATCATCAGGCTTGTTCATAATTTTTCTGGTTCTCCTTTCTTTCCGGATACATGGTAGGGTAGCATTTCACCACCTTCCTTGACTCTAGGCTTGGCCAGGTGATTTGCTTTGGCCAGTGACACATGAACTGAAGTAACAGTATTCAAAATTTTTGAATACTAATTCCAAATTTTAATTGGATTGGTTTCAATTCTCATTGTAAACTATAATCCAACTTCTCTTACTTTGCTACTCACATTGATCTGCAAGGGAAAACCCAAAGTATGTCACTTAGGAGATACAAATGAGAAAGAGGAGGGAGTTAAATGTGCAAAGACAGATGGTCTCTGGAAGCACTCTCTGCATGGGGTCAGGTGAGAGGTGGAGTTTAACTAATCACTTTTTTCAAGAATCATGGTGCTTACCTTTAGAATTCTGATGGGCTTTGTGAGGTGAGATATTAGAAAACAAGCATGAGATGGTGGAAATAAACCTCTATAAAACTTTAGACTCCTTTAATCCTTAAACCCACTCTGTAGATGAGGAAGAGGAATCATACAGAATCCATTTAGTTTTGTGCCTGAGTTATTACAAAACAGGTGTGAATCTCTTAAAGGACAACAGAGACTAAGGTCAAAATTGTGTGTGTGTGTGTATGTGTGTGTGTGTGTGTGTGTATGCGTGTGTGTTTTCCCAAATATGAAGAGACTCGGCCATAGCACCAGCTGTCACAATGATACCTACTTGGTAGGGCTGCAGGTGTGCAAGGCCTTCAAGTGTGGCTTCCAGGTTGCAATGGAAACAGATTTCTCATCAGCTGCATAACTACGCCAAACACACTGCATGAGGATATGAAAAAAAGAAAGGGAGATAGAATTAAATGAAAAAAGAGATTATTAAGTTAAATACATTAAGAATCTTGGTTTCCTCAAACTTAGTCCTGATACATCCCCAAAGAGTGAAGATAAATTTGGCATTTTTAGCCAACTGTGAACATACTCTGCTGCATCTACAAACTTCTTTTTCAAAGCAATTCACAGCAAAAAACCATGAATGACTAAGAATATAACATAAAGCAATTTTTGAGTTGGTTAGGGAAGGATACAATTGCATCAAAGGTAAAAAGCTTGAGCAGATACCTGCATTCCAGGAGCCATCTCCTATCTTTCATCGCTGTGTGATAAGATAGAGGCAAAGGATGACCAAAAGCCCACAATGCAACGAATAAACTAGTAAACTATTTAGTAAAATTCTGAACACAGGTTATGCTAATGATTTAATGAAATTCCCTAAGGTTAAACTATGCAATATTTCTAATGCTAAAAATAAAAATATGAGCACAAAAAAGCAGAGCCAAAACAAGATAGGGAAAAACATATTTTCTAGCAATAACATTGGAAAGCACTTAATGATTTAACATCATGATTTAATAATATGTTCATAGTTCTGATGCTAAACACAAGCTCTGTCTACTTCAATCTAATTATATCTGACATATATAATACAAAGTATCTTCAAGTATGGATTAAGACTTATTTTATAGATAAGAAAACACAGATTCAGATAAGAGATTTACGCAGTTAGTAAAGATAACATCTCAGACTGCCCTCTAGATCTCAGAATCCTTCCACTGTCCTTTGTCAAATGCACGATGTCTGCTGTTAGAAAAGATCCTCTCTGAACTGTCTGTTTGAGAGATTGTCTGAGTTCACTTTCCATATGGATTTTGTGAATTTCTTCGTTTGTAATAAGTCTGCTAACCTCTCCAATGATCAAGTGTTTACTCCAATCTCCTGAGAGAAAAATTTTAATTATGATTTTTACATTAAAGCTTTCTGTTGTCTGTGGCAAATTCATTTAAATGGGTCATGTATCTATTATATAACCATCGTTTATGATTTTGAACCCTACGATGAAGAAAGCAGTGAACTAACAATCTTTGTTTTCCTAAGAAAAATCACTGAATAAATGCATGCTAAACAAAAAGTGAAAAATGGACACAAATACTTTGGAAGGTTATTCATCAGTGTGTGTTAAAACTGAACACAGACATACCCTATGATACAGCTATGCACTCCTACATGCAAACTCAACAGATACACTGAAATGTATTTACCAAAGGATTCCCGCTCCAGTGATCAAAATGCACTATTCTTAAAAAGCCAAAGCTGGAAATGCTTAAACGCCTATCAATAGTAGAATAAACAGGTTAAGTTGTGATACGGTAACATAATGGAATAATACATAGTAATAATATACTCAATAATTGGGATGAAATTTATATGAGTAATTTGATTGAGAGAATTAACACACAAGAGTATGGAATCTCTGTGTGATTTCATAAAGTCTAACCCCTCCCCCTCCACCAAGAAACCAACCAACCAACCAACCAGGAACAACTAATATATGCTGTTAGAAAGCAGCACAGTGGTTACCCTAGGGGGATAGCGATGGAGAAAGGGGACATCGGGGTACTAGTTACGTTCTGTTTCTTTATTTGGGTGTGATTACACAGATGTCTTCAGTTCTCTTAGGATATGTGCTTTTTTCTGTATGTACATTATATTTCACTAAAACATTCTAGAAGCAATTAGGAAAATATATAGTATGACTTGAGGGTCTTTTTATGTTATTAAGGAAGCTTTAAATAATGGAAGCAAGATTCTGCCTGGAGCCTTGTTGACATGGCTCATCTTGATTTACCCTACAAATCTATAAAATGGCATGATAAGTATCTTGGAATTTTATAGGAAACAATCAATATTATCACATCATCTTGAAATGTTAGTTTTTGAAAATACTGTAAAGCAATTTATGGAGTAATCTAGAATAACCACTAAAAACACATAGATTTATTACTGCAGCTTTCTTCTGTGGTGACGCTTTGAGAATCTGTGATGTCACAGATGCTGCTTTAAACAGTTTTCATAATGGCATTATATATATGAAAATTCAGATTTTTGAAAGCAAGTTTCATATATAACTAGAACTATACAACCGATATGTGTATTATTAGATATCCCAGACAATGGGAATAAAAAATGTAACCCTGATATCTGCAAATATTATAAAGGATCAGGGAAAAAGAAGTCACTCTTAGAAAACTGAAGATTTTCTTAATAATGAGCACTGACTTTTTGCTCTTTTTTCTACCAAATTGATATCAACAGCTAAACTTATTCCCTTCATCACTCTTCTCCCCTCAATGTCTTGAAAATGGGAAGTACAGAAGAAGCAAGTGGCATCTATCTCATTGATATGAGAACAATCAGAATGGAAGAGGAAAGTGTAATTCAGTTACTTTTATATTCTAATAACTTTGTCCTGTACTTAGCTCCCTTTCTCAGTATAATTGCTTCTAGCAGTTGAACCTTAAAGCCATGACTGTATGATCAAGTAGCTGATGTTTCTATATTTAAAGTCAAAAATCATGTAGTGGCTGACAAGAAAAAAATAATGTCCTAGAGGTATTTAATTTACATGGAGTATACAATCCAGAGAATAAGTCAACAAGAAGCAACATGATAGCCAAAATAAAAGGAACAAGAAGAAAAATGAAAGCCTAAATTATCAGATGACCCTAGTGCTTTAGAGAGCCAAACAAGTCAATAATTTGGTCTATAGTTATAAATTTTCAGGGAGTGTTTACTTTGTATTGTCTAGAGTATTGCATCTTTGACATATCTGTTTCTGGAAATTTTAATCTCTGCTAACCATCAAAAATATAATTAACATGGAATTGATTGTTTCCAAGGCACAGAATTTAATAAGTCAGAGAACTAAAAGACTGAGGGTGTTGAGGATGAAACCTGGCAATCCCTTACCTTACCTTGCTTCATGTTGTTTCTATTGTTAAAAAATCTTTATTTTAACAATTGTGCTCATATTTATATTTTTTTCACTTTTAGGCATTATCAATTTCTACCATGAATGATAACCACAGGCCACATACACACCTTCTTCCCCTTTTATCATCCTACTAACAATTTTGTTATTATATAATGTTTGCATTATTTTCACCACATAACTGTTGTTTCTAGTTCAGCAAAGTGATGTTCCATGGCTACTTTTTATTTCCTATAAAATTCTTTTACATGAACAGCATTATTTTATTCTCATTAGTTTGTAAGGGCATCCCTATTGCCCTGATAAAGAGCTGGTAAGATTGAACCATGTCTACCCAGCTCCTCAGCCTGCCCTACGATCTTTAGCAACATCTCCTTGGGCTTTTACTGGAATGCCCACATTAGCAGCTGTCCACAGAGCTTAATAATGCAATTTTATTGGCTGTCTTATATATATATATATACACACACACACACACACATACATATATATATGTATGCACACACACATATATAAGTAACTCATGCGACACATCAAAATAAACTCATATGTATAGGTTCTCCATATATGAAGTTTCCCCATTCCTCATATATATGTCAACACACCCTGCCCTCCACCAAATCACCAAGTGTTCTTCACCACTGTCCAGTGGACTCTGCCAGCACTCCCGTCCTAACTTGCTCCTGTTCCATTCCCTATTGGTAACCTTGGTTCTATTGCAAGTGTCCAAGTGTTGGTTTTATTTCATCTGTTTCTTTGTGTTGTCTATTCACATTCCACTTATGAGTGAGGCCATCTGGTATGTATATTTCTTCTTTTGACTTATTTCACTTAGCATAATCCCTTCAAGATCCATCCATGTTGATTCAAATGACAGAATTTCCTCTCTTCTAAAGATTATTTGTATTCCATTGTACATATGTACCACATCTTCTTTATCCATTTATCTGACATTGGGCATTAGGTGGTTTCTAGTTCTTAGCTATGGTGAATAGGGCTGCAATAAACATGAGGGTCCATAAACCTCTGCGAATGAGTTTTGTATATTTTGGGTAAATACCCAGAGGTGGGATACATAATTATTTTTTGTTGATGTTACTGCCCTTTAAAAATGTCTTGATTTGTTTTTATGAATCTATTATGTATCCATCGCCCAACTCCAATAGAACTCTAAAATTGTTCTAGTCAAATACATCATAAAATCTGCCAGGTCCATTTTGTATTTTCTTGAAGATCTTTCTCCTGGACTTCTATAGCCTCCTGCTCTCTCTATTGGCTCAGATCGCTATCGCTTTTGTCTTTGAGACTTCACTTTACTATCATCCTAGAAATTTTCTTCCCTCTTTTCTGTGTGAGATTTCTTGTTTCCTGGGCCCCATGTCTTTCTTTCTTTCTTGATTCATCCCTTTGTTTTGGAAGAGCAAATTTCTATACAATTAACCTTTCGAGGAAGGGTAAATGGTAGGCAAATTTTTGAGATCTTCATGTGTGAAAAGGTCTATTTGCGAATCTTTCATTCCATGAATAGTTTGTTTCAGTATAGAATTCTAGGATGGAGATCATTTTCCTCCATAATTTTGAAAATATTGTTCCACTGTCTTCTAATTTTAGGGTTACTAATGAGAAATCCAATGCAGTTTTGATTCTTGACCCTTTGGCTATGTTCTACTCAGAAATTACTTAGATTCTCCTTTTTGTAAGTGTTCTCATATTTCACTATGATATCTGCAGGATGAAGTTTTTTGCTTACAGAACTGGGTCCTTAATGAGGCATTTTATTGTGACCACTGTAGTTCTTCATTTCCAGAGAACCATAATATAATAAAAAAAAAATAAACACTTCCCTTAGATTTCCTGATTTCTTTTTGAGAATTTTTGTTATTTGGATATTTAGTTTCCTGGAAAGGGCATTCAACTTATATTTCTTTCTTTTTTTTTTTTTTTTTTTTTTTTTGCCTTATTTTCTCTCTGCCTTTTATGCTACTTTGTAGAAAATTTTCTTAACTTTATTTCCTGTCTGTTTTTTTTCCCAGCTGTCATGTTTTTCACACCAAGGAATTTTTTCCTGAGTCTGTTCTTATTTCTGACTAAAAACTAAAAAAGACGTATCAGATCTGCATAAGTGGCTTGAGTTTACTGATGGGCAAATTTACTTTAGGGTAGCTGCGTAGGTGCTAAGTTATTTAACTAGTGGAAGCCAAAGTTTGAATACAGATTATTTGTCTTTTGGTTTAGCTCGTTATCCACTGCAGTACCTTCTAATCTCTTCCCTTCAGGAAAATAAACTCACCTGTTAATACTCATTTCACAAACTTTCACTTAATTCCTCTGTTTCTGTTTCCAGTAAAATATAGTGGCTCCACGCTGAGCTGGTCCAATTTCTCCAGAAGTAAGCCCCTAATATGGGGTGGCTTACTATAAATGTCAATTTCAAGGCTTCAATTATCTATCTATGTATCTATCTATGTATCTATGTATCTAACTATCTATCGATACCACTGCTGCTATTTGAAAGGAACAATGGCTTCAGATTCAGAGTCCAGGGATTTGAGTCCTAGCTCCTCCTGCCGGTCTTGTCCTGGGGATCAAAGGGCATAATGTATTAGAAGCACCCTGCAAACTAAAAAGCACTTCACAAGTCTCAGGCATTATTAATGAAAGTTGTGACAATTGGGCAGGTATTAAAATGTTACTGAGAGCTGCTTTCTCTTCCTAGACGGCTCCACTTGAAATGAAAAGTTAATTTAAATGAATTGTGCAAAGATTTTGACACAGCTAAATTTGCTGCAAGCTGCTGGGGTTTTAAATTTTTTCCCAGAGACTGGTTAATTCAGTTGTCTTACCAACCAAGTGACAAAGCAATTTGGGTATTTTCAGTGCCCTTTTAGAAAGATAGCGGCTATAGTTAAAACAAATGAGATTGCTCTCGTCTTGTTGCTTTGTGTGTTCAGCAAACCAAGGCAGGTTTATTGGGAAGAAAATGAACAGATCAGCAGATAAAGCTTGCTTTTCTATCTAGCACATCTTTAATATAATATATAATGAAGGCTTCTAGTACTGAATTTTGGCTAAGGATTATAGCAAGAAAGAAGAATGATTAAATTTAACAATTATATTATTTTTCTTACACCTACTTAATAAACTAAATGCATTTGGATGGGGGAACAAATGTTTTTTAATTTAGTAGCTTCTACTTTGATGAATAAAACTATGATTGCAGGTTTTTTTCTTGAACGTCAAGTAATTGCATACTTGTTTAGAGAAACCCATACGCTATGCTTTAAGTATAAGAAAAACTAACGATTCCACTCAATTATAACCTACATTTGTACAGTTTCAGTTACTGATCACAATATGTTACTTAATATATAACCCATGAAATACAGATACAGAAAATATAATTTGAGATCTCCATGCCGAGCTATTCAGTCTCTTCTCTACCTTTGAGGGTTTCCTGAGAGAAAGGTCCTGCATTGCTTTGTCTCTGGATTGATAAGTGTCTTTAGCTAATTGATTTGCTGCAGGAGTAACAGTCCACTTTCAAGTTCAACTGGAAGTTGTATTTGCACAATTAAATGTTAAGTTAGATCAGGAAAGTTCCTCCTCTTTCTATGTCTGTCTTTGTGCAATGTGATAGCCAGTAGTCACCTATGGCCGCCAAACACTTGACATATAGCTAGTGCCACTGAGGGACTGCATTTTCTGTTTGAATTAACTTAAATTTAAATAGCCACATGTGGCTAGTGGCAGCTGTATTGGACATCATAGCTCTATATCATCACACTGGATACACACATAGGGAATTTCTCAAAAGGTTTGCTTTCTAGCATAACAAATGGCATTTTAAGATATTCTTTTGACAGAGTCCCCTTGTGGTATCTGAAAATATCAAGTATCTTATACAGAAATGGCTTTATTTTAAGTGTGTTAACTGAGAAAATGAACAGTAAAAGAGCTAATAAATAATGGAATGAGGATTTTAAATACACTTGGACTTTATTTATGACAAAAGAATGTGTATTCCCCTGAGAGCAAGTCTAGATATGTGTAAGCCACATTATTGGTTCCGTATGTAGACAGGGCTTGGTGCCTGGGTGGATATGAGGAAACCACAGAATAACTTCTGCATTGAAAAGCTGGAAAACGTTGTTGAGAATTAAAAGATAAGAAATTAAAGGATAGATAAGAAAGAGTGAGGAAAACAATTCGTTAGAAGTATAGTAACACTTCAGAATAGGTTAAGAAGTATTTAAGGACAGAAGGCTATCAGTTCTAGCCATTTTGTATCAGACTAAAATATGTGACATCTCTTTTCTTTTCGGTGACTGTTTGGCTTCAGATCTTAAATTCCTACCACTTAAGGATCTTTTCCTTCAAGAAACCAAAGCTTGCTTTATCGTGGTTGCTCTATTAAAATCTAGACATTTAAAAACAGAAACTCTCAGTAGTTTGTATTAAAAGTCATGCCTGAAGGTTCATTTCCTTGTCGATAGTTGCAGTAGAGCTTTGATTTAAAAACTATATCCACTCATAGATGTAATGTGAATATAAAGAAAAATGAAGGAACATATGAATGAGACAGTGGGAGGGGAGGGGGACAAGTGATGATGGAGCCCACTGGACAATGGTGATGAATACCTGGTGATTTAGTGGAGGGCAGGGTGTGTTGACACACATCTGAGGAATTGGGAAACTGCACATATGGGGAGTTACACATATGATTTTATTTTAAGTATAAAATCAAAGTTACTGAAATAAAAAACATTAAAAAATTAATCACTTTATGACCAAAGGTTCATGAAAAGATGTTCATTATCACTTATTATTAGGGAAATGCCAATCAAAACCACAATGAGGGTGCCCTGGTGCTTAGTTGTTAAGGCCACTGGGCACAGTTCACATACATCACAAGGACCTGGGTTTGAGACCTGGGACCAGGGGGAACAAGATAAACAACTAAATAAATAGATAAATCAATAAATGAATTAATAAATGTTTCTTGCTCCTCTCTCTTAGTGCCTGCCTGTCTGCCTGCTTGCCTTTATTGCTGCCTGAACATCTCCTTTAAAAACAAAACCAAACCATAATGAGATATCACCTCACATCTGTTAGAATGACTTTTGTCAAAAAGATGAGAAACGACAAAAGTTGATGAGGATGTGGAGAAAAGGGAACTCTCAGATACTATTGGTGGGTGCAGTTACTATGGAAAGAGCAAGGAGGTTTCTTAAAAAATTACAAATAGAACTACCATAGGATCCAGCAATTTCAGTTCTGGGTATAAAGCTGAAGATGAAAACACCATCTCAAAGAGATTATCTGCACTCCACATATGTTGTAGCATAAACCACAAGACATAGAAACAACCTAAGTGCCCATCTATGAATGAGTGGATAAAAAAGATATGATATATATGTCTATATATATATGCACAATGGAATACTACTCCACTATTACAAAAGATGACATGTTGCCATTTACAAAAGCATGGATAAATTTGAGGGCATTATTATCAGGAAAATAAGTCAGATAAAGACAAATACTGTATGATTTCACTCACATGTGGCATATAAAGAAACAAAGCTAACACACAAGTAAAACAAAACCAAAACAAAATTTTTGATTAGAGAGCAGATAGATAGTTTTCAGAGGGGAAGTGGTTTGGAGCAAGGAAATGGATAAAGGGGTAAATTACATGGTAGTGGAGAAAAACTAGACTGATGGTGGAGATTAAGGTGTAGTATATACAGATACCAGATCATAATGCTATACATCTGAAACTCATACAATGATACAGACCAGCATTACTTCAAGAAAAGTTCATTTAAAAATTACTGTTGTCATTTAGTCATCAGATACAAACAGAACTTCATAACTGAACCATCCTCCCCTGCTTATTTCCCTTGCTCCATTTCTCTTGGAGGTCCTCCACATCACAGTCAAGACAAAGGTTAAGGGTAAGGATGTGCAATGGATATCCCCCTTAACACCCCCTCCCACACCCGTAAACCTAAGATCTAAATTAAAACAATGTGCTTGTTACTGCAGCAGGAAGGCAAGTTTCCTAGCAGCTCAGCTCACCACCCCAAACCCCCGCTGTTCAGAAGTTCTGGCTCTTCCACTGTCTGGCAGGAAGTGAAGAAAGTTCAGATGCACAATCATCTTGTCTGCAATTAAAAAGGAATTCTATAGTATGGATCTAGAGAAAAATATATTTGTGATTCTTCAACAACCTGCTTCTAGGATAGTTCTACTACCAAAAGATATGGTGGCAAAGTAGGAAGCATTTCTTTCAGCGATTAAACAAATCCTGAGTAACTGTAAAAGAAAATGAAAAGCTAAACAACCTACGTATTATGAGCTCACTTCAGAGAATATGCTTATTCTTTCATCTCCTCAAATTCTGATGCATTTCACATTACTATTAACTTCTAAAATATAACTATTTCAAGTTATTGTTCTAAATAGATTTAAAAGAAATTCTATAGCTACTAAACCTTACATCCTGAACAAATACGTTGTTCCTCAGAACAGAGGCATATGCTTCTGGCTGGAGAAAGCGATTGTAACGCAGGGAACAATGCCATGTTCCCTTGATCACTTAATGATTAATTATGTTTCACCAAGTAATTCATAAGACATATTAGGTTATTCCAGGAGCAAGACAACTGTTAACCTCTGCATAGGCCTGCTGGCCAGTTAATTCAGAGGCACAATGAATAGAAAATTTACTGAAAATAGATATTATTTTTCTCTTTGAGGGGGAACACTTGTGCAAATCAAAGATTGTACATTAAGTTCCAGCTCGCTTTAAAAAATAAAGCAAAACAGTGCTCTTTAGCAATGAAGTCCAGGAATTGGAGAATGACCCAACAAGCACTTGTGGAGACAGATGTCATCTACCTTGCACATTGACATTTACCTGAATGAGGTTGGCAGCTGGGTTCCTTCTTTTCTCAAAGTGTTTTTGGCGGTGCTGTTCTTGTACTTTTAAAGCAAAACCTGAGCCAAGAATTCCCTGGAACAAAATACAAAGGTAGTACTTAAAATTTTTTTTTTTCATGTTCATCACAAGGTAAAAAAACTTTTTTGTAACTAGTATGGGCATATATGTTTACTAGACTTATTGTGGTGATGACTTTGCAATAAATACAAATACAGAATCACTATGTTTTACACCTGAAGATGTTAGATGGCAAATAAACTTCAAAAAAATTATTTTCAAAAGCACTGCTAAATAATCTAAATATGAAAAAACCTAAAATGAGCGTGAGAAGAGAAAAGCAACATGCAACCTGCTCAGAAACATATTACTTACTAAAACAAACACTATTTTGGCAACTACCCAAAGATAAGAAAGATGTGTAAGAGATGATGTAAAGAGGAGAAACTCTTCACACACCATTGCACACCACTGATGGCAGTGTAAATTGATTCAGATATATAGAAAGCAGTATCAGAATAAAAAAAATAAATTCCATGTGATAATTTATTCCAATTCTGGATATTTACCTGAAGAACACAAAAACACAAATTCGAAAAGAAATGTATATGACCATGTTCATCTCAGCACTATTTATAATAGCTAAGAGCTGGAAACTAAGTGCCCATCAACAGATGAGTGGATAAAATGTGGTATATAAACACAAAGGACTATTAATAAGCTATACAAATAAAGAAGATAAAATCCTGTCATTTGCAAAACCACATGGATATAGACCAAGAGGGTATTACGCTTAGTGAAATAAGTCAGATGGAGAAAGATAAACAGCTTAGGATGCCACTCATTTGTGGAACACAGAGAAACCAATCGGACAAGTTAACTAAGTAAAACAAGAATAAACTTTCAGACTATAAGACTAAATTAGTTGTTACCACAAGGGAAGGGGGAAGATGAAGGGAAATTCGAATAAAAGGTGTCAGTTGTATGGTAGATAGAATTGAACTTTTAGAGGTGAACTAAAATTGGACTTTTAGTGTATGTAATGGTTTATACAAATATTGATATATAATTACACATATGTGGAACATAGATAATGTTATAATAAAATACTTCAATATCAATTATAAGAAACAAACAGAACCCAGAAAAAAACCCAAATATTATTTACTACTATTATAATGCTATTGGCCAATGGCAAGGTTCTGGGTAAGACAGGAAAGAAATACAATTCTGTCCTTTGGTAAACCTTCCAGGCGTTGCCACTCAATATCTCTTAGTAAGTGGCACCATAATCACAAATTAAAAAATCAATTTTTACTATGAAATATTAAAACATTTTACTGAAGAAACATTGCTTCAGGAAATTATATAAATTTAAGGCATGAATCATTGTAAATCAACATCTGCATGTAATACGTTGTTTACCACTACCAGTCCAGTTTTTCCTTCACCATATAATTAAAACCCTTTTAATTTAATTTACCAAGTCACCTCCCATTCCCTTCTGGTAACCACTCATTTGATTCTATAGACTAAACATTTATTTTTGTTTGCTTTGGTTTATTTGTTTGTTTTCTCTACATACTACATATGAGTGAAATCACAGGATGTTTGACTTCTCTCTGGCTTATTTCACTAAGCATAATTCCCTCTATGTCCATCCATGTGGTTCCAAAGGCAAGATCTCATCTTTTTAAATAGCTGAATAGTATTCCATTAAAAATTGGAATTAAACAATTTTTTTTTTTTGGTGTGGCCTTCTCTGTGACATTTCTTTATGCCTAAACAAAATTAAATGGCCTTATTCAGTGATGGAATTTAGAGGACATCAATTCTGGTTTTGAACAGAGGTGAATTTTTATTTTAGGACAGGTAAAGTTTCACCGCTATGGATGCAGGAGTTTCTCTAACACTGGTGAAACTATTAAATTTTATTATTTTCCATTTGTGAAATAGTGGTATAAGGGTAATGTTTAAAATTTGTCCCAGCATAATCCTCCATGATACCTACTGAAATAAAGTACAAAGGGGAAGACAGCTATCCAGATGAGACAGACACTCAGATTTGAAGACATAGAAGGTCTTCCTTTTTTCCTGTTTGTATAATAAATGCAGGATATGGGTTATTGAAAAGCACATTTCTGTTTTCCCAAGTTTTAATCATACACTTCAAGTTGCACTATACTATTTAGTTGGGCTCCCACATTCAGATTTGGGGGTGAGTAAGATTAGCATGTCTTTTCTATGTTTATATTAGTTTTTTGGGCTGGTTTGCTTCCTTCTGCCTATCCTCTTGATGTGCCAAAGTTCTGGTTTTTTGATTTGTCCACCTCTTTTCTGTTTGCTTTGGTCTAACATTTGTGAAATCAAGATCCTTTGTCTCTGACGTGGGTTGGTTTTTAGAGTTTACTGAATCCAGCCTCTGGGCTTTGTCTCTAAGTCTCCACTTTATTGGCATTGGACATGGAGTTCCACTGCTTTCTAGTGTGTCGATTTGCTAGCTATAAATTATTAGCTTTTTATTAAACTTCAAGGAGTCTAACCCTTAGGTTAGAGTGGGCATCTTATAAGCACTATCAGTACTTTCCAGAAGTAAGAGATGGTTGTTTTTCTTTTCTTTATAGTTTTAATGCAGCTCAAAGATAGTTTAAGCTGCCTGGAAGGTAGTGGGTTTCTCATCTTTAGGACGTGTTAAGTCTCTCTAGGTGACAACTTTGTTTAGATATTTTTAGGCTCTAGAGAACCTTTAACCTTCTTTTTATCTTGAAATTCCACAATTTTGAGTACGTCTGTGACAATAACCAGATAAGTAACACAATGTAGTTTAAAACACAGTTATATGATAAACTATTTATTATTAATGAGCAATGTTCTACTTCACTGTTAATCAGGAGAGATGACTATACCATGAAATTAGAAATTAGGTTGTAGGTTCTGCTTTCCATTTCTCTTCTTCAGTGACTATCTCATGTCTAAATTCTCCATCTCATGCAGGTTGAGATTGTGCAAACTAAACTCTATCAAAACCTAGTCTGTATGAACTTCTTTGCAGATTTAAACAATATTCCCTCCATTTAGAGGTTATAAAGTGGTCCTCTATTTCGAAATTCAGGTACACTTGAATCATTCATAACTTCTAAATATTTTTCCTGCTATTTAAGATTATTTAGGAAAGATTTATTTTCCTTTTAATACCACTTTTTCATGAAGATAAACATGTAAGAAGATAAATGATCAGAATTTAGAGCATATATTTATAATATGTATTATGTATATACACATTATATGCATATTGAGTATAATTCACCAACATAGAGCCTAATTTGGATTTTGTAGACATTGAATTAATAACAGTAGCTACAAGTTTGGAGCATTTATTATGTGACTATGAGGTTCAGGGTTAAATCCCTTTTGGAAAATAAAGAAAGGCCTCACATAGCACAAACTGAGCATCTGCCAAACAAAGTAAAATGTATTGAAAATCATACTGGCATCACCTAGAAACATGTATTACTAGATGGTAAATGTTTGCTGTGTATCTCCTGTGCCAGACTGTATGTTACCACGAGTATTAAATCAGGTCTGCTCATTGTCTCATTATGGCTCTGTCCCAGTTTTCTTCTGCCTCTCTTAGTACACAGTTCTAAAGAGTTTTAAAATAACATCTATTACATTATATATTTATACACACACATACACACACACACACATATATATATAAAACTTACATGTCATCCCTTCAATATCGACATCAAGATACAAATACTTAGAAACTGAGTTTTAATTTTTTTTCTAAATGACCTCACTTAACATTTTTCGGGTTTAGTACTATGCTGAGGAGTGCTACATAAACACTAAGCAGAGAGAAAACATGTTTTGCTAAACATTTAAAATATTAACTCCTTGTTATTTTTCTGACTCAGTGAGCATTTGTGACCCCACAACTGGCAAACAGGTTAGACTGCAAGATACTTTTAGCAGGAGGAAGAGATGGCCCTGGAAGAGATAGTGCAGAGTGGGGGGCATGCCTGTGCAAGATCCTTAGTCCAGGGGTGGACTGGGCTCAGGGACAGTGAACCCTGTGGAGCTTGGAAATGGAGGGCTGTAGGACTCTGTGATTGCAGAGTCATGCTTGCAGGGAAAGGCAGGGGAAAGCTCTCCTTTTTTTTGGTCCTCAGGTTTCCCGAGTGGGCAGAACCTCAAACAGGTGTGGCCTGTAATCCACTTCTAACTTTCTTAGCAAAATGGGAATGTGGTCTCCTAAATCTCAAACAGACAGCACTGTAGGGTAGCTGGAATACAGACATAACGGCATTTCTAGTCACCCTGTTTTTTCAAGAGTTATATATAAACCATTACATTTTTCACTCAATAAAAACGAACTCAGTACCTAATGGGAGACTGCAGTAAAAAAAATTCACGATGAAGTCTTCTTTTCACGGCACTGTCAAGGAATGTTCTGTGTAAGCAACTTTTTCAGATTTCCAACATATACTAATTTAATTTGTGTAAAAAAACTGCAATCACTTCATTGGGAAACGTTCTCAGAATAACAATTAGTCTCTGACCCTTAACCTAACAGAGCACGCAGTTTAACCTCCTGGTGATAGTCCATTGTTTTATTGTGAGGACAGGGCATTTCTCTGTTCTGAATGCAGCCAGCTCCCAGAGGGGTTAACCCTAATACTAAGTGGTCCTACGTCTTTTCACATTTTGAACCCTTATGTCTGTTTTGTGTTTACAGATTTTCTTTCATTTCCTTGTTGCTAGTTTTCACCATCTCTTTCTGCTGTATTTATTCTGTCCCTACTTCTCTAGTTGCTGTTGATAATCTTCAAAGAATTGTGAAACTATATAACTCAGTTTACCAGAATTTTCTCTAAATTAAGAACAGGTTATGAATTAGGCTTCGAGAGCTTCTCCTGTGAGGACAGCACATACATCGCTGTTTATTTTCATGGCTCAGAGGTTGCCTACCTCCTTACTCATAGATTTTTGCTGCATCCCAGAGATTGTGATACATGTGGTATAATGAGAAGTATAAATATAAAGCAGCAAGTATTTTGTGACATTATTTTTTTGGGAAAACCCAAACCTGTATTGTATTGCTTCTAAAGTATTCTCCTATAGGGAATCTGATTATTGAGTAAGTCTCTGCTCTGTTCTGAATTGTTGAGATTGACAGATAAGATGACTCTGGATAAGTGAGTACTTTTCGACTCCTTTTGATTTTTCCATCTTAAAACAAGAAACACAGACCTAGATTAAATCTGGAAAAGGGAAGTAACATTTTACGAAATTTTCCTTCATGATAAGCTTATATGACTTACATGATCATATCGGTCTTTACAAATTTTCTCTTAATATAATATTTCCTCTTCCATTATATGGAAGGAGAAACATATTCAGAGCTACTGTTATTTGCTGAATTGTGGCCCTCCAAAATTCATATGATGAAGTTGTAATCCTCAGAATTTCAGAATGTGACCTTCTTTGAGGATAAAATCTTTACAGAGGTAATCAAATTACAATGAGATCATTAGGGTTGGCCCTAATCCAACATAACTGTTGTCCTTATAAAAGGAAATTAGGACACAAGCTCACACATGTCTTTCCTATGTGAAGACAGGAGAAGATGGCCATCACTGAGCCAGGGAAAGAGGCCTGGAATAGACTTTTCCCTCGTGGCCCTCAGAAAGAACCAACCCTGCCCGTTCCTTGGTTTTGGACTTCTGGCCTCCGGGACTGTGAGACAACACATTTCTATTTAAGTCACTCAGTCTGTGGTATCCTGTTCAAGCATTCCTAGGAAACTAATACAGTCATATAGGTAGCAGGTGATAAAAACGTATGAGTTTACATGCTGAGCTCTGATGCTCAAGCCTAAGCATAGTCTTTCCAGTCTCTTCTCCATGATTTTATGTGATCTAGGGTGGAACCAGCTGGTCAGAGTTGGGCAGTGGCCACAGGAAGAACGAGAGTATCCTCCCTCTGCAGTCATTAGCAGGCAGAGAAAAACCCTGTAAGGTAAAGGCCGCTGGGGAAAATCCTGTCCCCTGCATTCCTTTGGAGGGGGACGAAGGTTCCTCCTTGGCAAGGGCTATGATATGAGTCAGCTCATGTCTGGAGCAACGGTCACACTACTGTTTCTCAAGTATGACTTCTGTCCGTGCTTTAACATGCTTTTTTTGTTAACTGTCTTCCCCTATGAGTGGTAAAGTGAGCAAAACTGAGAGCTTGAGGACAGAGGTAAATTATAGTAGGTATACACCTTTAAAGAAACAAGAGGATAAAATGATCAGAAAGGCACACTTCATCCATTAAGGAGAAAATAATCAGAAACTTGGGAGAAGATAAATGAGCTCTTCATTCTGATAAGATACAGACGCTGCTCATTAAGAAAAATCAATGATGATGATTCAAAGGATAAATTATTGGACATATTTAAAATCCTTTAAGGACATATGAATCTTACTCAGATCCACTGGAAGAGGTAAATACTCCACTTTTGTACTCCATTGCTTCAGAAGCACATTTTATAAAACCAAATTGCTCAGTTTTCAAAGACAGTCTTTATATCTTTGAAAATATTCCAAATATACTAGCAGCATGTTGACTGAGAGGTGGTGCCATCTGAATCACAATTTGGCCATAAAGACCTAGCTGGTTCCTAGACCCTCAGGTTAAGCATCTCCAAGGAAAGATGATATTTCATAAATGATCCAATTAAATATATGTAGAAAAGTCAACATATACCCCCAAATAGTTATAAATGATATAGAAATCTATGTTCTAGGCATATCAACTTGTGAGATCTCATGCTAATAAACCTCTCACATCTGACTTAAACTGCTTTATTAAACTGCAAAGATACTCACGGCAGGAAGTGCAAAGAAAGAAATGCCAAGGAGTGCAAAGCCTGCAGAAAGCAATCTTCCCAGCCAAGTTAGGGGAGTTTTGTCTCCATAGCCAATCGTTGTCAATGTAATCTAAAAACAAAATAAATAGAACGTGCAGCTTAAGTACCTGGGAGGAAAGTTAGGACCTATGAACAGGAGGCAAAGCAATGTTTCCCCTAAATCATTATTCAACAAGACTTGTTGGAGTATTTTATGACCGTGCTTTAATTTTCCATGACGCATAACAGAATTTCTCTTTGTTTAAGGAAGGGAATAACCTACATACTTGTTCCTCCTTATAACACAATTTTCCATCTTTTCTAAGTGTATTCAAAGAAAGGTTATTTAAGTAAGTGGATAACCATCAGTGATACAAGAAACGATAGCACCCTGGATTTAGGATTGAATCAGCACACAAAACAATAATTTATGTTAATCAAGGCTGTCCCTTTATTACCTTGGCAGGCATTTCCTGAAGGTCTGGTGTGTGCAAGGTACGTGTTGTTATGATTTGTAGTGGAACAAAAATGAGAAGAACATAATTTGTTTCCTAAGATGTTTATGACATAAGAGGGGTGACATGTCACTCACAAATCATTAAAGCATAACATAAAGCTAGACAGGGATTATGATGGATGAAAAATAACCTATGGGAATTCGAAGAGAAGATTGATTTTTACCAGCTTGGCTGGGGAGAGAATCCAGGAGGATATATGAGGAGCTATCAAACATAGGCTTTAAAGAAGGGACACAATTTTGAAAAGTGGAAATGCTCAAGAGGGAGACTCAGGGAGAGGAAACAAGTGATCAAAGTGAGAACAAAATGAGTAGGTCTGGAAGATGTAAATTGTTCAGTTGGGCTAGAACATGGGGGATCTGAAAAGGACTGGTGGAAGAAGAGATAGATATATTAAACCAAATCAGGGAATGTCTTTGAAAAATGACAAATAGATCATCTATCTATCAGCCCCTTAGAAAAAAGTCCCAGCTCTTTTCCAGGGTCCACCATGATTGGCAGAATGATGAGACAAGGGAACTTGAACCGTGGAAATGAGACAGAATGGCAGTAAGAAGTAAGCAGATATGTTTAGGCAGCTCAATAGAAATACATTTATTGTCTGGGATAATGGGGAAGACTAAGTCAACAATTACTTGAACATTTTAAATAAAAATATAATGAGAAAGAAAAGGTATTAGACAAAAGATATACGGTTTGGTTTAAAAAATTAAGGGTTTTAAAAGTGTCAGTTATGACTGTGATCTACAAATTTCAAGCAGGAAATTAAGAGTGAGGACCTGAATCTTGAAAAAGAGATTTAGTTAGGCATGAGATTTGGGTTTTGGGATAAGGAACAGGGTGACTGTCAAAGCTTTGTGAGAACATGAGACTGCAAAGGGTACAAAGAGGGGTCCAAGGACACTAAGCAAATAGACCTTAAAGGAACAGAAGAAAAGGAAAGTGAGAGAAGAATAAATATTAAAATAATATAAAAGAGAACTAGGAATGCATTATATAAGTGAAAACTCAATGGACAAGAGGGAGAGTTTCACAAAGGACCAGGTGATTCCCAGTGTCAAGACTTACAGGAAACAAGGAGAACAAAGATTGAGAAAAGATTTTGATAGGTGGTCACTAGTGATTGAGTCTTGAAATGTGGTTGTTTTGGTCAAGTTGTCTCATCTGGGCTTTGAAAGAGGGACAATTTGAGAGGTAGCAATGATAGAGGGAGATAAACTCCACGATGCCAGACTTTTCATAAGCCTTCAACTGATCTGATCACTTCTTAGAAATTTTTTTCTGTCCTCACTTTCATGGCTTTCCCTTTACAGATGGTTTGACTTAGGATTTTGTGATTTTACAATGGTGTGGAAGCAATATGCATCAGTAGAAATTGTACTTCAAATTTTCAATTTTGATCTTTTTGCAGGTTAGTGATATAACACTCTGTGGTGATGTTGGGCAGTGGTATCTAGTCAGTCATGGAAGCACGAAGGCAAACAACCGATATTACACAGTGCTGGGTGTCGTCTGCATTTGTTTTATATCCCATTATGTCTACAAAAGTAAGCTGATGTAAGTGCTCTAAGCATATGTGAAGTAGGTCAGTCTAAGTGATGATGTTTGGTAGATTAGGTATATTGAATGCATGTGTAACTTGCAGTATTTTAAACTTAACGATAGTTTTATTGGGACGTTAGCTTATCACAGGTTGAAGAACTCTTTGCTCCTTTTATGAGGCTCCTCATATTCTATTCAATCTTTGAATACTGGATTCTTGAGGCCTGATTCTGGGTTTTACTCTCTTTTTAAAAATTCTGTTCTCTCCCTTTCCTTTCTCTTCTATCCTTTCTTTCTTAGATGATCTTAAAATTTCTCAGAAATGTAAATACCATCTCTATGCTGAACACACCAAATTTACACCTCCAGCCCAGACCACTTTTCTTTTTTTTCACATAGCTCCAGATGATGGCACACAGTCACCTACACTTCAAATGTTCACAGCAGAACTTATTTCCACTCAGCAGGTCACTCCTTCAAATGTACCTTTCTCATCTCAGTCAAGAGCACCACCATCCATCCAGTTGTTCATGTCTCAAGCCTCAGAGTAAACCTAAATGCTCCTTTCTTTCATTCCTCTCAATGAATCTGCCAGCAAGTCCCATTGATTCTATCTCCCAATGATACTGCACAGTCACCCCCTGCTCTCAGTCTTTACAGTCATTATTTCAGACCAGCAGCAGCCTCGTAATTGCTCTCTCTGCTTTTGCTCTTGCCGCTCTCTAATTCCTTCTCCACATACTTCAAGAAGTATCATTGTCAAACTCCTTTCTAAAAATCCCTCAAAATAAATTCTAAGTTCCTATCTATGGTCCAAATGATCTGGCTCTACCTAACTCTTGTGCTCACTGTACTTTGACCACAATGTCCTGTTGGTCCCTCAAAGAGGTCAGGTTACTTCTGCCTCAGGGCCTTTGCACATCTTATTCTCTTAGCATGAATTGCTCTTCTCCCCACACTCTCCAGGGTTATCATCCTTAAGGCTCTATCCATAAATATGATTATCTGTGAGGCTATCCCTATCTTTACCCATACTGTCTGCAATAAGGCCTCTGCTCACTACTTTTGTTCCTTGTTTCCTTTCTTTTTCAATTTTTTTTTTCATTTTTACACATTAAAATAAACTCACATGTAAAAGTTCCCCATTCCTCATATATATGTCAACACATCTTGTCCTCCACCAAATCAACAAGTGTTCTTCACCATTGTCCAGTGGGTTCCACCATCATTGTTCCTTGTTTCTTAAGGCACTTGTCATAAGCGGTAGTTTGCTTTAGTTTTCTCTGGGGAAGGGGTCCTTATTTTCTTTTCTAGAAGGAGGAACATTACTTTCCCTTTGTTACCTCACCAATATCTAGCAAGATGCTTGTCACGAAGGAGAAAGTCAATAAATATTTAGTAAATAACTGAAGAATCCTTTCAAGAACATTGGCAACAAACAGTAAGAAATATAGGAGGAGAACTGCTGGAGATCTCTGACTGAGGTGAGACTAAAATACATTTGTGCATGTTTGCAGAGAGGTGGGACTGAAGAGGGAAGGGATGGTCCTTTATGATGGGGTAGAGTACCCAAGGAGACAGGGGAATTTGTGGTGGAATCTAGTAATTTAGTTATTCAAATGTCACCAGCAGTATCAGTAGGGAATTCTCAAAGGAATTCCTTGAGGTTGCAGAAAAAAATATTCTCAGCTCAATTTTATTACTGCTTCCTAATCTTAAATGCGTGGGCAAGATTTTAATCTACTATACTTTTCCTGCAAAAGAGCTTAATCTTTTTCCAGAAGCAGTATATTAATAAAAATAAGCCGAAGGAAAAGTTTCATGGTTTGGTGACAGCAATAATGCTACATTTCCTGGTTTGCTTTACATTCTAATGATATATTCGGTTAATCTCCTTGGCCCAGTGTTCACCCACAGAGTGATTTTTAAACCATAGCCTCAAACTCCAAAGATTGAGACACACAAAGTGACCACATGCTTAATGCTTTTTTCTGAGTAGAGAAGAATGCTGCTCTCTCCCTCTCATTCTGAATTTAGTCTCCTCTCTCTTAGAGGGGTGGTTTGTGGGGCTCTGAGAGTGGTACCTGGAGTCCCTCTGGGGAAGGCAAAGACCCTCTCCACCTCTGTCTTCACTTTGCGTTAGTGATCATGTCTCACTATGCTCAGGGGACCAGCAGCCAAACAGCCTGAATAACTTCCTCCGCTCCAATTTCAAAGCTGCTCTGGATGTTGCTTGGTTGAAAGCAAAGGGGCCATTTGTTGCTAAATTTAGAAGGATCTGGCAACAGGATGGCAGTGTTATCTCTTCCCAGCTGGGTGGGTAGGGAGTTCTTTTGTTTCACACCTGGGTGAAAATCATTTCACTTTTTGTGCCTGCAAAGGGGACAACTGGGTGTCTTGGTGTGACCACAGAAGCAGTACCAGTAATACTGTAACATGATAACTGCAACTGCAACTGATAACATCTCTCAGATGCACTTACTGTCAAAAGATGCGCACCTTCTCCATGAGTTCGTACTGACTCGCCTGCTCCACCCAGCTGCTCACTTTCTAAGGCAATCATGACTGGCCACTTTGAATGAAACCACCCCCAGGTGAGGTCTGCATAGATGTTCTTTGCTTTTCTGAAATTTAAGGTCAAGCTGCCCTCGAAGCACTAGTGTATCTCCTTGGATAGGACAAGGACATTCTGTTTCTTTTCTTTTCCTGGTACCTGGAAGGTCGCACTACCTTGTATCAGAGGGCCCTTTGTTTACCAGTCCAGGAGCAGAAGTCCTCATGGTGCTTATTCTCCAACACTTGAGCTAAAAAATAAATTAATTTTTGCCTCCCAGAAATCTTGGAGATTTTTCAGCGAGTAAACCCAGTCATGTGTCGTTTCATTTGAATCCAAAGTCAGAGAAAGGCTGGCTCCCACAGAACCCCCAAGACACCAGCTGATTGGAGAGCCTCTGCAAGTGGCAGCTTGTTTCAGGGACGTTGAAAGGCTGCATGTGTGACTTTCGGGGCCTGAAGGAAATCACATCTGGAGGAAATCCACTAGACAGGTCCTCCTTTTCTCCCTCTCTCCTTCCCTTTAACCTTTCTCTCTTTCTCCTCCTCACTGATTTTTTTGAATGGTATTTACATTACCATTGGAAAGGTCATGAAGTTTTAAATTTACATTGAAAAAGTAAAATATAAATAAACTTTTTCCAGTATCTTTTTCAGTGCAGTTTTAGGCAGAGTAATATTTTCATCAAATGAGAGGATGCCACTTATGCCCCATTTTATGATCGGAGCAGGGAAGCTGGCAGAGACATTGTTGGGTGGCATGCAGCCTGTCACACAGCTCAGGAGCTGAGAGGGTCTGGCCACTTCAACCTGTTGCTCCACCTCACTGGCCTGAGGAATGGTAGTAGTTTGTGTGTGTCTCCAGTTGTCATTTGGCAGATGGGAACAGCTGAGATACATTTTCCCCCTCATACTCCATATGCTCAATTGCAAACATGCAGGTGAGAAAAGATATTTTCTTTTATTAATTTAAAAATTATTGATAGTTATTAAATCTGTGTTCACAATGCTACAATCATTTTTGAATATTGATATTATATCTCAATCTAAATTTCACACCATACCCTCCAACAGAGTTCCAGAGTGAGAAAGGATATTTTATGAATATCTGTGGGTTACAAATGTGTAATTGTAGCAAAGTGTAAGGTGGCTAGGGGCACCTTTGTGTGTTCAGCAGTCAATTCTTGCTCAGGAAAAATATTTCAAAACAAATGCAAATTCTGATTCAAGCATTCTTGATTTTTTTTTAATGGGATGGTAGATGCTATGGTTAAATGATAACTTAGTAGTCAGGCGGCAGTTTTTGTTTTTAAAATTTTTAAGGGCAGAATTCCAGACCAGGAGATATAAATCCTTCCTTCTTTCCTTCAAGCAGCAAATACATATTTATTGGTCTTATTTTGAAGATACAAATACTGTATGCACTAGTTTATAGCCAGTGCATTCATATGAACAGTTAAGACTATATCATCTGTAGATTTCCACAGCACAACATAATTTACCCATAATGGGCTTTTAAAGGTGGATGATTCATGTGAGCAGTTTATGAATATTCCCTCCCTTTGTCTTTTTTTTTCTTTGTCTTTTCTCTTGGAACCACTTCCTGAGAACACAGTCAGGTGGAGAGAAGGCAGAAATTGTGTTGTTAATTCTGAAATTTGGTCACTGTGAACTAGTAGATCAGAAAGGTTTTTGATCTTCAAACATCAGAGTGCTCTGTTGTGGTTCTGTTTTGGTAAGTTGCTCTGGGCACTGGCATTTCACATGTTCTTCCAAGCTTGTGGTCAAACACGGAGTGACAAACTTTTGTGTAGTGCTTAATAAAGCATTATCTACCTGCCCTAATTTTACTGAAACCCAAAGCAATTTTGTGATTGAGTAATATTTTCTTAATTGCACACAGATATTAGACTATTATCTAATATCACACCTTTAAATCATAATGATATGGCTAGGACTCCGTCTCCTAATTCTTCTGTTCTTTTCCGTATAGCTTGTGCTTAATGCTTATGGAATAAAACTGAGCAGAAGTGTCCAGAACCATGTGTAAAATCATTAAAGGAACAGACTTCTTAGGAAAGAAGTACCCAAGGAGGCTTATGGTCGATAGACGTCATACATGCATTATTAAGGTGTCAAGAAAACTTGCAGATGCTCCTAAAAGCTAGGATGTTTGGGCTGGGGTTTGTATATATTAGTTTTTGCTTGGTAGTTGGTAATGTTCTTGAATAGCTAGTATCACTGTGTTGGTTATCTTATGGTCAAGTAAAGCTATAATACCATCAGGTAATGCAGGGCTAGTAAGAAACATACCAGCACCAGCATATTTAATGTACCAGCACCAAGTAAGATTCTAACAACAGCTTGAGAAGCATTTGCAGAAAGCATTTTTGTACTGATGTATCCATTGTAAAGAGGATTGATTCTCTGAAAGTTAACTGGCATTTTCAAAGATAAGTGTGTCTTTTTTTATTCCACACATTGATACAATTTTTTGTTTTTGGATTTTGCAGGGGGATGAAACTCATGGCATATATTTAGGCTGCAGAACCTGTTGAGTGCACAGTATACAACATTATATAGAGAGCCTTCTATATTGTTGGTTTAGAGAAAAATGGTAAGATTTTGGGCATGAATTCTAGGATCAACTTTGACATTATAACATTTTTCTACATGTCTGAAGTAATCATTTCAAGCACAGGGTCTCAGGTAGAGGCTGTATTCTGATGCTTACTCAAGAGTAGGTTTATATTATTTGTTGCTGTGTGCATCTTATCTTTTTAAAACTTGTAACACTATCTTCATGACAATAACAATATGGAGGAAGGACAAACTGGCTGTCATGAGCAATTCGTTATCAGAAAAAAATACTTCAGGAAAACCTGATCTTAAGTTATTTCTGAATAAATCTAAAGCAAATCAAAAAGGATAAGAATAACAACAGGAAAGAAGATAATAGAAAAAACCTCCAGGAAAACCTTTTAAACATTATTTCAGAATAAATTTAAGGGAACTAATAGGGAGCAAAATCATAATGGGACATAACATTGCATGGGACTTCCCCCAGAAATCAGAACATCCTTTTTTCCTGTGGCTGTCAATGGCTCAGCAACTTCGGTTACCTCCCCTCACTCTGTTTTTAGTACTCCCGTTAGTTGCCATGTCATAATCCAGGACATTTTTCATTGCAACACCCAATTTTCAAGCCCCTTCTGAAGGTAAGCTGTGGGTTAACCATGAAGCATGAAGCTCTTTTTGCCCCTTTTATTGTTAAGGTGCTTTCCTTAACTGCCACAAGAGTGATATCTACGCCAACGAAATTCACCATCTTTGGCAGCTATTTCCCATGGTCTTAACAACAGGTCTTTTATATCTGTTATCCCACTTACAAATGAGCGAGGCATTGGAATTCACCAGCATGAATCTGTTTTCAAGGCTCAAATTTCTTTGAATTGTTATTGTCTTTGAGAAGAGCTGATCACACCACAGTATCCCTCCAAAATGGTGGATAGCCCAACTATTAGGACAATTTTCAGCATCTTGTTAATGAAACGAGGTTAGTAGTTATATTTAGAATTCACTAGGATACTGTATCCATGGACCACAAATTAAATTTTGATACTACATGTTGATATTTTGGGCTTTTTTTTAAATAAAGGAGATTTCCTTTATTTACCAAGCCTAACACTTAGAAACACTCAATTCAGCATGCTTTCATTTGCTTTCTTTCTGAAGACTTTCACAGTAATCAATGTGTCCATTATGTACCACATGGAGAAGTTTAACTAAATAGTACCTGGTCATATATTTCACTGAAGTCTTGATATAATAAAATAATATATGGTATTCTCTATTTCACACTGAAAAATACTTTTTTAAAAAATTGATTTTACTGAAGGAACATTGTATCATAACATAAGTTGAAGGTGAGCACCATTTTAATTCAAAATTTGTATATAATACATGAAGTTTACCACTGCCAGTGAAAATAGTCTTATAAGTGAATAAGCCCTTTTGTTTGCCTTTTGTGTCTTTCTGGCTTCAGACAATTTTTACTAGTTGAATCAATTAATGTCAACAAATCCACTATCAACTGACAAGGTATTTTTTAAGTCCTAGAAGCTTGACATCTTAGAAGATTTTTACTCTCATATTCAAGACTAGATTAAAGAAATATAGGGTCATAATTAGTCCATTCAAGAAACCTGTTAAGCACAGGTTAAGCTTCTGTCAAAACAGCTCTACTGAAATGGAAAGCAATGAAAATATGTTGTTTCCACCTGAGAGTCCCAGAGATGACTTTTGTGAACTTGCTATGAGGATTATTCTGGCAAAAGAAACAAGCTAGTGATGAGAGCTTTATTAAGAGTTTCCCAACACACTGTTTAACACACAATACAGCAATTCTTCTAAGCAGTAAGTAGAAAAGGAAGACTAATGGAAAGAAGGATAAAGAGCCGCTAGGCTGAACCCAACAACTACTGCATTTTCATGCGAAAAGGTGCATCTGAGCATCTCAGTAATTTAAATATATTATAATTATCCTAGAGAAGAAACGATTAAACTTAAATTCAAATCCTTGCTCTGAAGACTGAGATAATGAATTGTCTTTCCTTTGTGGGCTGGAAAAGCCTCCTGTTTTCTCAGTTTACGCAGTTTAATCCCGCCGTGAGTCAGAGTTTCACTTGCTCTCTACATGTAAAACGTATTTTAAGACTGTCATCTGACTGCTTTCTTTTGGGTTTTCCATTTTTCTCCTTTCAATATGTTCACTGTTGCTTCTGGGGGCTTTGGGGTGAGAAAAGTTGGAAACCGTATTATTAAACCATTAGAATGCTTTGTTATCAATAGAAGATCTTGTAGACATGTGCTCTGATAATTAAAAACATCTTAATCTTCAAGTGAATATAATTATAATTCTTACTCATTTTATAGCTACTATGCAACCACAAATATATCAGGTTCTGCTGACAGCCTGTAGCCCTGACAAATATCCCTTGTCCTTAACAAGAGTTCTAGTTCTCTCTGATGAGCTTCTGATGATGAAGAATGAGCAATGCAGCAACTATTAAATCTGTGCTCCACAAACCAGATAAGCAATTTATCAGTGTTTTAATCACAGTTTAAGAAAATGTTATGTTTATTTTAGCAACACTCTACCGCTCAAGGAATACTACTAATAATTTATGAGAGAATTTAACTTGTTTGAATCAAAAGAGATGGGAAATGATGACAAGTGCCGTGGATTCTTACATAACTCTCTTTTGGAAGATGCTATTATTGAGACCATTCATAAGAATCACCACACCATATTCAAAGGAAACATTCCATGATACCCAATAAGTAAATAAGCAAATACTTACTGTGCCCCACCAGAGAGCATCTGCGTATGTAGAAAACTGTTTATTGGCATCCTTTTCCACCAGATAGACAAGGAAAGATGAAAAAATAAGAACCAAAAATCCTATGTACCATGCTGTGATTAATTCCTAGATATGAAAGAGAGGAAATATTTTTAGGGGTGAAGAATCTTTGAAAACAGAAAAAACAAACAAACAAAAACTCCTGTACAACTTCATTTATTTTATGACTTCCTGAATATTTTGGATGATATTAAACGAATCCCTCATATTTTGTTTAAAATTGTTTTAACCAAATTCTGACATGACTAAGTATGCTTGTCAGTTTATTAAATAAGAGATAGCAATCAATGAAAAAATACTAAAAAAATAGTGTTCTGAACTCAGAAAGCTAATCTTACCTTGCTATGGGCATAAACCACTGAGCCTAGTAACTTCCAAGTGCCTCCCCTTCGGTCCATGCGCACCATTCGGAGGATCTGCAGGAAGCGGAGACTTCTGAGTGCAGATGTGGCAAAAATATTACCCTGAGTTTTGGCAGAAACAACTGCTATTGAAGCGATAAGAACAATGGTATCTGAAAGAAACAAGTTGAAAAAGTCATAAGTAGCATGACTAGGAATTTTTATTTCTCAAAATAATATTTCAGGAAGATACCTTTGGACAGATTTCAGTAGAAATAACCAGATCATAAACTCCAGTCTGACGGAATGCTATTTGGGTTCTGTGATGACTGAAAAGTGAGAATGCTAAAGAACTGAACCTGCCTTGATTCTGATCCCTCGTTCATTCTATACTTAGACTTAATAGAATTTTAGAGTTGAAACTGGGACCAAATGGAATATTTCACAGGGGAGTTCAGGTTGGATAGGGTGGAAGCAGGTGGGTAGGGAGCGTGTTCAGGCCCAGGACTTGGAAGGGAAGGATGGTGGTGCTTCAGATCAGCTTGAATGGGGAAGGAGGGGATTCAATGTTGCCCAAAAAGGACAATCTCAAATTGCTATGTATAGTAACCCTATTTATACTTTACTTACTCAAATTTGAACCATTTACTATTTAACTTTTAATATATTGGACATCATCTTGTGCAACCTTCTTTGAATCAAATAGACTCCATCTTGTCTCTAACTGCCTTTCTGAGCCTTCTGGGTGAGTTGCTTGATGTAGCCTGAGTCAGCAATTCTTATTATCAGGGACTATGAAAGAAAAGAGACCTTCTGGTCAAAAGACCCCACACTGCAACCTCTGTCTGAAGACTCTTGTCAACCAATTATAAAAAGACAAATGAATTTAAGAACCAATCCAAAGTTTCAAAACATATGATCCAACCTTATATCTTTTGCTTGCTGGGACTTTCAAAAGTTTTCCATGTCCTATCCTTGGTGGAACACCTTGTGACTGCCCCTTGCATCTGGACCCAGATCATGATCTCTAAGTTTTCTAGATTATATTTCAGACTGATTAGTTAATGTCTTCAGAACGCTCAGTGCTCCAGGGAACCACAGGGCTGTGGGACAGCCTTCCACATCTCTCATTCGTTTGTATTCCTGTCCAAGCAGAAAGGGGCATCTGCCTCAGCACAACACTCTAGTTTCATGCCATCATTGTCTAATTGTGAAAGTTCCACTTGGTATACTCATATTTCATTTTCTTTTCAAAGAAGTTTGTGGCTCCTTTCTGAAAAATTCCCTTATGTTGTGAATGTGCACATAATATTTAACAAAGATCTCAACTAAACGGACTAAATTCTCTGCATAGAGTACTCACTATGTGTCAGTTATGTGTAAGTTTTGTACACAAATAATATTATATTTGTTATGCTAGAACATGTCATTATGTACACACTGTGCATTTTATGGAAATGGCTATTTAATGTTCAACACATTGATTTTTTGTGTAAAAAGCAATGTCCTTTTTTAAGCTAAAAAGAAAAAAAAGCAGCTAATGGAAGCATAGAAAAGATAAAGAGGACTTAACAACTCCAAGGGTAAATATCTGATTGATGGGATGCAGGCTTTGAAGAGGGAGAAGTAAAGGAGGGATGAATGACCTCCTATGCCATTTAAAAATAAGTTAGTTTGATCTTAACATCCTCAAATAAAATTTCCTTCTTGCATAAAATTTCCGGTGCATGACTGGGCATCCCTATTCCAAAGAGGAGTTCCATCTCAAGGGTGTTTTACATTTCAATGTTTCTGTGCTCTGCAGGATTAACTGCTGTCTGAACATATTTTCAATTCAGTCCTGTCCTCCCTGCACTGAGAGTCTGGTCTCCCTGTATGAACTGAGAAGATCTTCTAGGTCACTCTTCAGGAGCCCCCTTTAGGGTCAGACTTGGAGAGAGAGGGTCAGTGGTTGGCAGTACAAGGGTCAGTCAAAGGCCTTTTCCAGTTAGATCTGAACACTATTTGACTTTGTAGGAGCACAGAAATGTCATATATACATGCTGGAAAAAAGAAGGAACTAAATAACTTAACACAGACACCAAAGTCATTAGTGAAGTGAATAAAAGTCAGCTGCAAAGCAGTATGTACAATGAAATCTTATTTCTCATAACTATATCTATTATACAACTAGGAGAACATGAGAATATAAACAGATTATTATCATTATTTATCTCTAGAAGGTAGAGAGTTGGGGTAGGCATGTGGAAAAGGATTTTTCACTTTCTAAATTATTGACTTCTGTAATGCTGGAATTTTATGACATTGCATAAATATGGTTTTTGAAATTAGAAAAGAAACCAAAACAAAAGATGTTAAATGTAAACATATCTCTTGGCTTTCATCATTTGGAGGAATTTACTCCTGAGAGAAAATGGTTTATAGAGAGGCATTCTTTATTTTCTTTTTGTTGAGAGGCATTATTTATACGGCCTGGTTGGATATATATTTGCTTTTGTTCTCATTGTAATTATGCTTCCTTCCACATGTAAAAATGGGAGGGAAAACACACTACCGCCTTTTAAAATATTATAAATAAGTAAATGATAGTAGGCATGAAGAAAATAAAGTACTTAAGCTATGTGCCTGGTGTTCATCCTGGTGTGCTAGTGGCCTAGTACACCTGGGATGTCCACATACATCCCAAGATCCCAAGTTCAAAACCCTGGGCCAAGGGAAAATAACCAATGTGAACAACTAAATAAAAATAAAGTTTCTTCCTCCTCTCTCTTCCTTCCTTCCTGGCTGTTCATCCTCATTCTTGCCTACATCTTTCCTTTAAAAATAAAAACCAAACCAAACCAAACCAAACCACAACAAAATAAACCACAACCAAAAACCAGAAAACCTATGTGCCTGGTATTTTCTTTAGTCCTAATTTTTTTTAATGATATATTATTTAATTATGATAATAACTCAGTTGGCTAGGAATTTACAGATGAAAAATGTGAGGGACCAAAAGCATGTATTTCATTAGTTTAATAAAATCAGCTCTAGATCTGTTAGACTACAGTAAAAAAAAGGATGCTATGAAGTTAGTACATTAGAGAAAATGCAGAAAAAGTAAAAGGAACACTTCTGACTTGAGACAATGTAAAAATTATGCATGCAGTGAATCATAATCTAAATGTTTTAAGTGATAAAATATGCAAAGGTAACCATAGATTTAATAACCTCATTGTAATTCAGATCAGATGAGAAAGTCAGAGTTCAGTAAAATGAAATCATAGATGAGTAACCAAATGGCAAACAAGGAATTAAGTCACAAAAATGATTCTTGTTGGGTTAGTCATCCACTGGAATTTTCTATCAGTTCCACCTAGAATATTTCCTAGGATAATATTTTAGAAATTATGAGTAATCCTTTCTTGTATTTTTATTTATATATTTTTGTAGTCCATTACATTATAGAATGGAATTTCCACAAAGTTGGATACTTATATCCTAAGTAGCTAAAATAGTGCCTGAAACATTGTAAATACTTAATGAATATTTATAGAATAAATTTAGATTAGTAAACACAGAAAAATAGCTTGAACTTTGTTTTCTTATCATATCAGTGATTTAAAAACTAGAATAACTAGGTAACCTGGACACACCCAGGCAGGGAGAAACTCCCATCCTTCATATATACAGGAGTCCCTTTAGCCTGAGCAAGAGGCAGGCAGCACAGGTTGCATGTACACACACACACACACACACACACACACACACACACACACATGCATACCCTGATGTAACTTTCACCGCCCGCAGGGCACTTCAACTTGCTGTTTCTGCTTTTAATAAATTTGCTGTGTGTTGGTGATCAAACGGCTCTCTCCACGATTTCTTTCTGGATGGACCCACCATCTCATTAGTGTGTCTTGCTCACACTCACCCGCATCATTTTCTTAAAGGCAGTGACAAAGGATAGTGACAGTCCCATGGACACACTGAACTGACAGCTACATACATATGGGTTAATTACCTCTTAAAGAAATTCAGAAATAAGCTGAGGGACTGCTATGTATCTGATGAATGAGAAAATACCCATATCAAAATGGGTAGGAAAGGTTGAGAAACTCTCTCACCATAAACCCCATTCCTGGCACAATGCCATATAACCAGCTTCCCCTTAAGAAGCAAAGGATTTGGACCCACATCTAGTTCCCCATCTTTTATCACTTCCACCTTAGAAAAGGGCTCCCAAAGGCTTGTATCCATGAAAGCCACAACATTTAGCAAAGAAAGAAGCACTTATTAATGGATGTGAGCACTTGGTTTTCTATCACCTGAAGATTCATTGCAGAGGGAACAGGGAGAAAAAGCCCTTCTAGTCTTCTAAAAGGATTCTATTTGCACACTTTAAAAGTCTAAGGGTTAGGCTCCTAATTTAGCATGCATTTAAGGAATGACTGTAACCCTTCCCAGACATCAGGGAAGCCAGGGGACACCTACCCTGCCCTCTCTCTCTAGCCAACTCCAGTGTGACAGTATCACAGTGGAAGGAGTTTATACAGTCTGGTGCCCTGGTTTTTGAGGTTGCTGCCTCAGGGAAGGGCCCTTGGATGACCTGGCTCTGATAGTCTGCATGGTTTGCATTCAGAAGTCCTGTAAGACTCTAACAAGGACTTAACAGACTCTAGAGCACAGTCCTCCCCTGTGCCTACACAACCAGGTGCACTGCAGTGGAAGCTGGTAAAAATGCCCACCTCCCACTCTCTCCATGGAAGGGGCCAAATGATGTACTTTCTGAGGTGTGCCTGAGGAAATAGAGGGTGGAGCTTCCAACTAGCCTGTATCAAGGTACTGGCACCCAGGTCTTTCTCTGGGACACTGATGAGTCTTAGTATAAACTCAACTACTAGGAGCCACTTAGAACAAAGCAGGTGGTTTGACAATCACAAAGGTTTAACAAAGGGAAGTGCCTGCCAGGCTGATTGACAAGTTTCATCTCCAATACAAGATCAGTCTGACAAGACTGGGAGAGGTGACTGTTTTATCTGATGTAAAGAAAGGAACACAGAGGTTTCTGTTTTTTGTTTTTGTTTTTTTTTAAATAAGAAACAAGAAATATGTTCCAAACAATAGAGCAGCATAAGCCTCCAGAAACAGATCTTAATGAAACAGAAATAACTGATCTACCTGATAGCTCAAAATAATGGTCATAAAGATGTTCACTGGGGTCAGGAGAACAATGCACGAACAAAGCAAAATTTCAACAAAGAGAAAGTATTAAAAAAGTACCAAGGAGAAATCACAGAGGTGAAGAATATCGCTCCAGACCAATTAAAGACTTCATCATAAAACCAGAAACTAAAAATCCTAGAAGAAAGCAACTGGGGTTGGCTTCTTGATAGCAGTCTTGGCAGTGATATTTTGGAATGATAACAAAAGCAAAGGTAACAAAAGCAAAAATAAATAAATGGGACCACATTAAACTAAAAAGCATATGTACAAGGAAAAGATAATGGTACTCTACAGAAGAGGAGAAAATATTTGTAAATCGTATATTTCATAAGGAATTAATATCTGAACATATAGATAGCACATACAATTAATAACAAGCAATCCAACTAAAAAATGGGCAGAATAGACTTTCTTCCAAAGAAGATATGCAAATGGCCAATGGGTATAGAAAGATACTCAATCACTAGGGATATGCAAATCAAAATCATGGGGCAATATAATTTCACACCTGTCATTAAGAAGTCAAGAACTCACAAATACTGACAAGGATGTGGAAAAAAAAGAACCTTGAAACTGCTGGTAGGAATGCAAATTGAGTGAGCAACCATGGAAAACAGTGCAGATGCTCTTCAAAAAATTATAAATAGAAATGCCTCACAATCCAGCAATCCTACTTCTATCGATCCAAAGAAAATTAAAGCAAGATCTTAAAACCATAGTTGCAGACCCATGTTCATTGTCATAAAACTATTCTTAATATCCAAGACATGAAACCACTTAAGTGTCTACCAACAGGTGAATAGTAAAGATTTGATCTAAAAGTATGTACATATACATAAAATATGGAATATTGTTTTGCCATGAAAAAGAAGGAAATCCTAACATTTGCAATGACATACACTTTATCTCATAATGCTAAGTGAAATAAACCTGACAGAAGACACTGTATGATATCATATATATGAGGAATCTAAAAAGTCAAACTCATAGAAATAGACTAGAATTACAGTTATTAGGGGTTGTGGGATGGGGGATGGGGAGATATTGGTCAAAGATTACAAACTTCCACTTACAAAATGAATAAGTTCTGGGAATCTAATGTACAGCATGATTATTATAGTTAGTAATACTGTAAAATTACTTGCAGTATGCAGTAGACCTTAAATGTTCTCATCAAAAAAAGAAATGGTAATTATATAACATGATAGAGGTGTTAGCAGACAATCATTTTGCAATGTATCAGCCTCAAATAATAGGTTATATATTTTAAATTTTCACAATGTTATATGTCAATTATATCTCAATATAACTGGAGAAAAAATGGGTAGAATAGCTAAGTGGTGTAATTAATCGTCTAAAATATTTCTTGAAACTTAAGTCTTAAGTGAAGATACTACATTTTAGTATAAGGTGAAAATTACAGATAAGCCTTTGAAGTTCATTGGCTTCAGATTTATTTGTTTCCATTCACATATTAAGTAGCTAACTGAGTGTCAAACATTATCTTAGAAATGAACATTAATATATCCAGTTAATCATCAATCTATCACAAAGATTTATCAGATCTCTACATGTGCATCAGAAGTTCTCAATGCAGATGATTTTGTCTCCCAGAAACATTTGGTAATGTCTGGAGACATAGTTCACTGTCATAATGGTGACGGGTATTGTTACCGGCATCTAGAGGTGCAGGCCAGGGGTGCTGGGAAATATCCTACAAGGCACAGAACAGACCTCAGAGACAAAAATTATCTAGCTGCCAAGTGTCAACACTGCCAAAGCTGAGAAAACTTGATGTACATTATTTGTGTCATCCTCCGAACAAGTCTATAAGGCGGGTAGTATTATTACCAACTGGTTTTTACAAAAGAAGGACTAAGGTTTTCAGTGGTCAAGTAACCAAGGCCTCACACCCACAAGTGGCTGAATTAGCTCTCGGTTGACTCCAAAGCTATGCCCTTTAGTGAGAAGGGTAAGAGTGGGGATTGACGAAGAAAGGGATAGGGTGTTAAAGCAGAATAATAAAGTAAGACTAAATTGTTATCACATAAAACATTCAGATAAGAAGTGCAGGGAAGCTAAAACAGAAATAAAAAAGATACCAAAGGTTTCAAGAGAAAGTAGGGCCAGAGAAAGAGAAATACTAGTGAAGACGGAGGAGCTCCCTACTGCATGAAGAAAAGCATGTAGTCCTGAGCATTTAAAATTTACCTCTTCTGTGCCCTGCTGTGGTTCAGGCAGCTGACGTGGCTAAATTGAAACCATGTATAAAGCCCAAGGACCCAGATCTGTTACTGGGGGGCAAAAACCCAAACCCCACCCTCCTTTATAAACAGTCCCCTCCCAAAACCAAAAAACCTCTTCCAGAGAAAAAAAGATGTTAACAAGTTGGAAAGAAGTAATTGTTATTTATTATGCGCAGTACGATAGAAAGGTGCAGACATTAGGAAGTTGGTTCATAGACTGAATCACTTAGAATGATTTCTCAACAAATTCTTGAGATTGTATGTGACAGAGAAGATTTGAATGAAGTAAATATCGTAATAATATTTAAGGCACATAGGGACTATAAAAGAGCTTATTATTAGATTCCGTTGGAGCTTTGCTCCAGTATTTAGTCTGTGAAATCAGTATGTATTGATCACCATGGACTCTGTAAAAGGGATTAGTTACTGAAATACTGAAAAACTCATTATAGAATAGATTCACATCCAAGGCTACCCTATCATGAACCTGAAGATTTTGTTGAAGCAAGGACAATTGTATCTCTCAATTAAACAGATTATGTTTTGTTGCTATAATTATGCAATAAAATGTGCTTATTAGACAGTATATTTTGTTATACTTGGCTTAATTTAATATAATGGGAAGAACTAAATGATATGGATTAAACAAAGCACAACACTTCTAAACTAGTAACTGTAAGGACAGATACATGCTTTAGAAGTAAACCACAAAGAATACACTTTGACTCCTAAGAACTACTATCTGGAGAATATAGGCTTTTATAATTTTTGAAAATCATTCTAGAGTCTTGGAGAGTTTTCCCTCTAGATGACAAAATTTCCCTATTGCATTTAAAATCCACTTCCTCTTGTTCTCACTAGGAAAAACAGAAGGGTAACAAGTAGATTATTCCTGATGATTATATCCTCACTATCTCACTATCTTTTTTGTTTTACTCCTTTGACATCTTTTCAGTGGCCTCACTGCAATCTAAATTTTGAATAATTTCAATGAAATATGTTTTTTAATTTAATAGTTACTGCGGTAACTTTGATTTACAAAATAAGCCCATATGTGCAAGTTCCCCATTCCTCAAATATATGAGAACACATCACATCCACCATCAAATTACCAAAAGTTCTTTACCTCTGTCCATTGGACCTCACTGCCATTTGCTCCCCATCCTACTGGTAACCACAATTCTGTTGTAAATGTCCAAGGATTGGTTTTTATTTTGTCTGTTCCTTTGCATCGTTTCTTTAGAAATATATGTATTAAGATTTTAGAAGTAATAGCTGCTACGAAATATCAAAATATTAGACATGTGTATAAGGTAGGAAATTAATTTAATTAGCTAATTGCTTGTTATTTTAATTTTAGCTATTTCAGTGATACTGAAATAAATGTCAGTAACATATTTTTGTAGATATAATTTTCCTCCTGTAACCCACAGACTGATTTTTAAAATGTATTTTTAAAGTTTTCAAAACATTTTACTGAAGCAACATTGTATCCTAACATTGTACGGGTTTAAGATATGTATCATAGATATTATTTTTAAAGATTAATTCTTAGATATTGGATTGTCGGATTGAATTTAGGTACATTTTGAGTTTTGATATCAAAATGATGGTATCTCCAAATGGTGGCAACAATTATCACTAACAATTTATGAATGTGCTTATCTTTCTTTTTCCTTGCTAATAAAAATTAATGTGAATAAAACCAATAGTAATATAACATCTAAAATTTATTGTTTACTGTATGTTAGTGTTCTAAGAATTTTAATGTTTTACATGGAACATTATAAATTTGTAATCTTAGATGAGAGTCTAAATTTCATGTCATTTAGAAGTTATAGGCATATGTCATCTAGAAAGATTTTGCCCAAGATTATAAAAATATTTTCCTAGATTTTATTTTGATATATTTAGATGCTCATTTAGTTGTGTATTTAGTTAATGTATTTGCTTCTACATTTTAGAATGGTCTTTATGGTATAAGTACCTAGCTGTCTCCCAGAGGTGTATACTTCTCTTCTTAGGTATAAAACTATCAGAAAAGGGGCACCAGTTCTCAGGTCTGCTTGTCTCTGGGTGGGATGATGTGACTGGTTATAGCTAATAAATGATATGTGCCACTTCCAGTGTGAAAGGAAGTACATAGACTTATCTATTCTCTCTTTTCCTACCTGCCAGTTTCATGTTAGTACTAAGGATATCTTTAGGAGTCGTATGCTGAAGATGGCAGTGGCTTTGACAGCCTGGGTTACTGAATGACTGCATGGAGCAGAGCCTTTACCCCACACTCCAACTTCCAATTAGAAGCACCTTCACTGGACAGTTACACAGGTAAGAAACAAGCTTTTATTTTGTGAGGGATTTGTATGTCATAACAACTACCACTACTACTAACTTAAACATTCTTTTAAAAAAATATTGAAGGGTAATTGCATCATAACATAACATAGGCTTGAAGTGTGCATCATTATAAATCAACATTTGTAGATAATACATTAAGCTTGCCACCACCAGTCTAGTTCTTTCGTTACCAGATAACGGATCCCTTTTAAAAAAATTACCCACTTCTCTTCTAACTTACACATTCTTTAACTTTTATGGAATTTATGTTTGTATTTGAGGCAGAGAACTAATCTTATTTTTTATTCTACATGATAGACATTTTTTCTAATAACATCTAAATAAAAAGTTTATCCTTTTCCAAATGTTTCAAAAGATTCATTGTGAGGTCTGTCTCTGGATTCTAATCTGTTTGCCTCTTTCTGCAGAAGTATGACACTAGATATCAGAGAGGGTAAAATCCTTCCAACGTTATTACTTTAAAAATTTTGCCAATTATTCTGAATTTATTTTCCCAGATAAATTTCAGAACAAATGCATCAAGTTAAAAACCCAGAACTTTGATATAGATTGCACATTAAATTTTTAGATGAATGTCTTTATTGCCTCCCTCATCTCATATCCACTGAGTTGTTTAGTTTTGTTGATTCTACCTCCATAATACCTCTCACTTCTATTTTCCTCTTTGCATATATCCTGTCTTCTTGGTTGAGGCTGGTACTACCTCTTTTCTGACCATCTTTGTGTCTCTGACCTGGCCTTCATTCTCCTATCTTTTCTTTCCCTAAATTATTTTATATTTGATGGCCAGATTAAAATGTTAAAGTGGTTATATTACTTCTCTGATCAAAGACCCTATTTCCCACACCTAGGGCAAAAGTCAAATTCTGCTGTTACCATTCAAAGTGCTGTATAGAATGCTGCTGCTTTGTCTAGAAAGCTCTTCTCTGCTTCTGTCTGGCTAGTGTATACTTGCTTCTATAACCCAGTGAAGGCATCAATTTGTCAAGGAAGCGAGCTTTCATACTACTAGTGCCAAGAGCTCTGTGATATGCCATATTTATAACACTACCATTTTGACAGTAGTGATCCATTCACTTGCCAGGAGCATCCATCAAAGAAACTGAACTAAAGAACTTACTCTCCTTTGCAAGCTCAGTGCCTAGCTCAGTACTTACAGTAGATGCTTAATAATTATATGCTTATAGGAAGTAAAGAAATGGAATAGCATTTTATAATTTCAAGGATCTTAGAAACAATATAGTTTAATAACCCCATTTAGCAGTTGAGTAGTAGAGGCAGATATGTACAAAAATTAAAAATTCCATGTGTGAAAAAACAAGTCTGCTATAATAAACAAAGTACCAAGGATAGAGCAGTGAATAAAACAGGAAAATATTTCTTTTTTCATGGAGCCATGCTCTATTGGGGTAGGCTGACATTAAGCAAATAAAGAAGAATCCAATGTCAGGTAGTGACAGGTCTCTTGAGAAGAAAGAGTGAAGGGCAGAGTCAAGAGGAGCAGGCAGCGCTACCTGAGATGGGGTGGTCAGGCAAAACATGTCAAGGACATGACATTTGAGCCCTGCTCTAATGAAGTGAGGGGGTGGCCCTCACCATAGACAGGCAGAAGTGATCCTGGAAAAAAGTAAAGACCTGAAGCAGAAGTATGCTTATGTGCTTGAGGGGAGGCGTGGAGGTCAATTTAGCTTGAGAGGCGTGAAGTAGGGAAGACTGGGCTCCTATCGGATCATGGTTTGGGTTATCAGATATCCCAGATTGTCCAGGATTATCCAGGATTTAGCAATACTGAAACAACCCCCACTCCATGCAGTCCCAGTCCTTTGCCTGAACGTACACACACACACACACACACACACACACACACACACACACCCTGAAATCCTCCTCTGCTCCCCACCCATTCATGCCTGGTGATACTCCAGTTGGTCCCAGATTCAACTCTAAGACTATGGTGAGTCTAATCATGGTGGCCTTGACAAGAGTTTTATTTGTCCTAAGTGTAATGAGTTTGGGGCAAAAGCGTGAAGTATCAGTTTGTTTTTTTTTTTAATAAGATCATTTGTCGTCTTTAGTTAACAGATGAGATCAGAAGAAGTTGGATGGCAAAAGTGGAAGCCAGAAAGTCACTTAAGAAGTCACTGCTGAGGTCTGACAATGGATGAGAGCAGCTTTGGAAGAGTGAGGTTAAGGTGAGGCGAAGCCCAGAGGGACTGGATTTGGGAAGAGTGAAGGCAGTGATGTCAGGACTTGCTGAAGGATCATCTGTGAGTGTGACACCAAGGGAATCTAAAGACGACTTCAAGTTTTAGTCTGAGCAACTGGTGAATGAAATGCTGTCTATTGATCTGGGAAAATACTGTGGTGGCACTGAGGTGGGGAGACTATTTGAGGGATAAATTATTTGTTTTTGGTGGTGTTAATTTTGAGATGCTCTCAAGGCATCTAATACAGAAGGTGAGGCAGAGTTCAGAAAAGTGGTCACAGGGTGCCAGGCAGTAGATTTTTTCTAAATGTCACAGGATGCAGCCTTTCTGATCAATTTACTGAAACTATTGTTTGGGAGTGATCACAATTATTCATTTTCAGATGTGGGCTACAGATTGGCAGATGTAACGAAGCTGTGTTTCTGCGTATATAAAACAGGAAAGAAGTATTTGTCTTCTGAGAATTATTGGGAATGAGTGGAAGACAAACATCCTAAGACACACTAGAGTATCTCGAGTAAATGAACTAGGTGTAATCTCATCAATCCTTAATAAATAAAAGGGATGAATAGTCATATGTATTTTTGGATGATTCGGGAAATATTTTAGGACAGTGGTATTTTCCTTTATATAGAAGGTACAAGAAAGATTTTTTAGAAGCAGAAAGTTTGTGCTTTGATGTCCTCAGATGTTTAAAAACTTTTCCTGGCACCTACTTCCGTGCATATGGAAGACTGCAGCCAGTTTCAAATAAACAGTCTTCTATCAGTATTTGCCTACAGTTCTAAAAAAAGACATGGATTTCCACTAATGAGGGATCAAAGTTGGAACTTCTACTGGAAACCTCCTAACATTCCATGGTGAAATTCAATGCTTAGGTATCTCATTTAGAGTCCTAACTGGAATGTGTGTATACCAACAGTCAGAAAACTGTTATTACAGGCTTAATTTATAGAGTAAAAGCAAAATACCTAATAATAATCATCCTTTTATGCATTTTAAGTAGTTGAATGATCAGTCTCAATCTTGGCAGCTAGTTTTGTTTAGTAGTGTTGGAATATGTAATTTTTCTTTGAGAAATTTGTTACTTACTTTCAGATGACATGCAGGTTATGGCTAATCATCACCTACTACTAAAAGTTTTTGAAAGGATATCTTCAGAAAGTTCTTTGAATAGATGGTGCTATTTGGATTTTACAGATGGAAATACCACTTCAGCTAAAATGTCACTAAGCAAAGGACATCTACGGATGGGAATTTGCTCTAAGTATTATCTGGGGAAATTGAAAATTACCTAGTACATCTGGCTGTCAATCTTTTTCAATGCACAATTTCTTATTTTTAGAAATAAGAAATGGATACAGTTTTGGCTCCTGGATAATCCTTAGGGATAAACACTGGGGTGTGAAAATGGACTTTTCCTTCTGTGAAGAATGAAAAGATAGTACTTTAAAGGAGCAAAAATGAGTAAATACAAAAAAAAAATGCCTGGTTCTCATTATAATTTTGAAAATCCTACTTTTTATCATCTAGTTGTGCAGATTATTATATTTGTCTGTATTTTTTTTAGCTTTTATCTCTATTTTTAACCAAATAGATCACATTTAATTACACATCTGAGTTCCCTCTTTAACTAGAAAATTTTTACTGAATTTTCCCCTCATTGGTACTAATAGACAGAAGTTTCTTATTTCATATTTGCTTTTATGTGTTACTGCTTATGAATCCTATAAAGGATATTGCTGTTTTATCTGTGCTTAAAAGGAAAAAATAGTGTCCCAGAGAGGCTGTACAAGATAATACAATAAGTTACTTCCAGAGACAGGATTAGAATTCATGGTAATTGACTCCCAAAGCTACAGCTCAGACTGAAATATATTGTCTCATAACAAATCCCAAAGCTATGAGGAAAATCCTACATCGTTCTCATTTTCTTTTCATTATCAATTCCTTTCCTACCATCATGAGATTTTTGAATAAGACATGCTCTGTTTAAAGGAGAACAAAAAACAAGGTTTATTGAAAACATGTGATAGATAATTCAACCTAAGAATCTTTTATAAAGAGACTGGAGACGGCCTAACAGGGTTGAAAACCATTCGGGAGCCAGATATTTTTCCACAAACTAAATATGGAAAAGTATCAAGAAAACGTAACTTAAAAATAGTTTCAGATGTGCACATTTTAACATGACCAGCAAATACTCAAGAAAACCACAGAAACTTGATAAGAGATAGATTCTTAAGTCACACAATGGCAAATGTCCTAAGGATTAGCTACAGTCCTTAGATCTCCAAATTCCAAACACAGATTTGGAGTATGTGGTAGGAGCCTAAATCAAATATTTAAAACATTTTGTAAAAGTCAGAAGTTAAAATAAAAAGGAGGAAAAGGCAACATGGGATAAGAAATGCTTCTTGTTAAGAAGTCTACAACCACAAGTGTGTAAAATAAGCATTTTATTAAAAAATATCATCACATTCACATGACCCAAATAAGTAGGGAACTGAAGCAATTAGGCCAAAAAAGAGGCAGGCAAAATTATTCTTCTGAAAATTCCTGATAAGGTACTATTTTTCATCTTGCATTGCCTGGATAATTGCCACAAAATTTTCCTTTATTACCTTATATTGTTTTTTGAGTGCAGAGGGTGCAGCGAACGTGTGTGTGAGGTTCCACATGTTATTCCATATATTAGCTTGTAAATTATTAAATCTTTTGTTCACTTAATACACATATACTTTGGCCAGAATCTGCTTGGACCTGGGTACGCAACAGTAAAGGGGGCGTGGCTAGAGGGAACAAAACAGACACCCTCTGCCTGCAGAGGGGCACCAGGACAGTGAGTAGAGAAGGCACTGAGGGAAGTGATAGCAGTCAGGGGTGATGAGTCCTGTGATGGGGGAGATACAAAGGAGCACATTGCATGATAGTTCACCTGGTTAAGGAGCCAGGAGAGTCCTGGGAAACAGATTTGGTTAAGTCATATTAGCAATCAGTCAAAAACAAAGCTACAAAAGATCCTCTAACTGAACATTCTTTAGGTATCACAACCATTTTTGAAATGATCACTTTTTAAGAGCTCCAGCCTCAATAAGTATCTCGTCTGAAAGGAACAGAGGAAACATAATTAACCCTGTAACATTTGCAATGGAACCAAGTTTACAGAAAGGGAATGGGGTGGGCAGAGGCAAATGGTGGTGGAGCTCACTGGACAGTGGGGAAGAGCACTTGGTGACTTGATGGAGGGCTTGGTGTGTTGAAATATAACTAAGAAATGGGGAAGCTATATACAGGAAGTTATTTTAATGTGTTGAATAATTACTACAATAAAAATATTGGATTTTAGATAAAGGATCTAGTTTGGTCCCTTCCTTCTCCCCTACGCTTTTAAAATAAAGTTTATTCTTACTTAAGATATATAAACTCAAATTCTAGGAATTTAGTATTAATGGAGATAATTTGAGGAAAAATCATCAACAGGAATATACCAAGAGGTTTAAATGAGTTGGTATTTATTTTCTGATTGTATTGATTAAATCTTGTATTCATCAAAGATTACTCTGGACTTATTACTGACATGATTAGGTTTACTGCCACTAACAACTAGGAGTGTTTATTATATCCCATGCACTAAGCTAGACATTTAACATACTTACATGCATTAGCTCATTTAATCTTTTTGGACAATTTTTTTAGAAGGTATACTTAAAATTCCAAGTTGAAAACCAGAGAAATGCATGGCAAACAAGGCACATCACAGAACAACTTTTCAGATAGGACTTCTTGTTAAGTAAGTTAAAAGTGGTGTTCTGTGTTAGTTCATCCTAGGACTGAGGATATTCCCATGAAAATCCTATGGTAGGTTATCTATGGCATTGTCCACCTTTGTAATGACAAAAATGCCTTGAGTTTGAGTAAAATTCTGCACAAGACTAAATTATATAAACCAATAACCCCACCACATTATTGTTATGCAACAATGATGATGATGATGAAAATAATGATAATAATGAGCACTTGGCACTGTGTCTACTGTGTACAGGCAACAGTTCTGTTTATTAAGCTTCTGAATAGTTAAAATGCTTATATGGCTTAGCTATCAAAATGGTATAAAGAGTAAATGATGTGGACAAATCTTGCTTCCATTTCTGACCCCATTCACTTTGTCCCTATTCATTATCTTTGGATGAATGTTTTGAACACTTTTAATGTTTTTTTTATACGATAGTAACTATAAATATGTACTTTTTTTTCCTCTTTCTTACAGGAAAAAGTAGCACACTATATGTACAGTATTATAGTACTCTTTTTTTCATTTACTTAATTTATCCTGGGATCCATTTATAGCAACACAAAAATATTATCTTTAATGTATTCTATTTATTTATTTTCCCTAAAGGAATGAAGGCAGGAATGAAGGTGATGTGAAGTAGGCAGGAAGGAATAGAGAGGAGTAAGAAGCATTCTCATTTATTTCATTTAGTTGTTCATCTTGGTCATCCACCCTACTCTCAGGCAAAACTGGGTCCCTCAGATGCACGTGGACTATGGTGGATTGGAGGTGGCAGAACCAACTGCTACTCCAACAAAGTGCAATTTAGTCTATTTATTGCATTCTTAGTTTATTCAGTTATACTAAATATTTACTATAAACTGGTGGGTGGAACTATTAGAAAGCAGAACTCCTGTGTTAAAGAGTAAACATTATGTGGCTTTAGTTGATGTCCACACTTTTACATAAGGATAATGCCACTTTGAACTCCTGTGGAATCTAGCATGACTCTTTCTTGACACTCTTACTAAAAATATGTGCAGTCAGATTTTAGATTTTTGCCAATATGATGAGTGAGGAAAAGCTATCATTTGCACTTTTCATGAGTGAGATCAAATATGTTTATGAGGCACATGTGTCTTTTTTTTTTTTCTGTGAACTCTCTATTCATATTCACTTACCATCTTTCAATTTCCACTGTGTCGTTGGACTTCCCTTCTGGATTTTTCGAGCTCATTTTAAGATGATCACCTGTGTCTCTTAAGAGGAGTTGTAAATATTTTCCCACATTTGCCTTTTGACTTGGTTGTTTTTTTTGTTTTATCATGCAATATTCTTTCATTGTATGCACCCTGATTTCACAATTTTTAAATTTTTCTTTAGCATAAATTGATCAGCTCTTTTCTTCTAAGGGTTCTGTATTTTTAGTTATAGTTGGGGCTTCCTCATTCCAAGATTTTAAGAGAATTTACCCATTTTGGCCATCAGTATTTTATGGCTTTATTTACTTAAAATCTTTGATTTATTTGGAGTTTATCTTAGAATATGGTTCAGTAGTTATGGATCCAACCTGATCTTTTTTTCAAATCAGTAATTTGTTGTTCCAGCATCACTTATGATCAGAGTGAGGAGGAAGTTGACATTCATGCATTTGACCACATGGGGTTGTTACTAACTTTTGAGAATATCTCTTTTTCTGTTGGTTAGGAGAGAAGATCCACTGGGAGATATTAGGAGATTTAGGACAGTTTTAGAGACAAGTTTTCATAATAGAGGGAATTTTGAGAGATGGGGGAATTAGGGGGAGTAAATGACTTCTTTTTAGATAACATTCTAGAACAGTAAGTATTAGCCCAACTTGCTAAAAAGTACCTTAGTGGCAATTTTAAACATTTTTTCCCTTGTGGGAGTTTTGAGGCTTTAATAATGTCACTATGTGTATCCTTTAGAAGGCAAGCATAATTAGTGTTGGGCTCAGTAAAATTTGCTTGTATAAGGACTTTCTACAAAGTAAAGTTTGATTTAAATTATGGTCCTTCAGGAATTTGTGCAGCATTGACTTTTTTTTAAAGGGAAGGTACAGGCAGGAGTAAAGGTGAACACAGGCAGACAAACAGGGGGCGAGAGGAAGAAGCACTTTAGTTAATTTATTTGTTCATCTTGACTGTACCTGCCAGTCCCAGGACTTGAACCTGGGACTTTGGGATGTATGTGGACTGCACCCAACCCCTACTTGAAGGCACAGCCAGTATTGACTTTTTACATTAATTGGCTACGCAACACTTAATCTATGTAAACATCAAATTTACTAGAGCATGAAGAATTGCTCTTTAATGGGCTATTTGTTTTTTGCCCATTTTGACCCAAGTGGTTAAATGTGAATTTCAGAACCTTCTGCTTATTCAAATAATTTTTATAGAAAAAAAGCACAAACATTATTTCATGAAAATAAAAATTGTTAAGTCAGCACAGCGGTAACTGATTGCCACCAAGAAATGTCATACGCATTTTTATATCTTAGAAGGACTGGCCATGCTCTGGAAAACAATTAGAAGTTTACATGACCCAGAATCTCACTCGTTGGCATTACCCTAGAGAAATAAAACCATGTTCATATAAAAACTTGTACACGAATGTTCATAGTAGCTTTATTTATAATAGCACAATAGAAATGACCCACATGACCTGTATCGGGCAAATGGATAAACTGTAGTACATCATATTGCAGAATACTATTCAGCAATAAAAAGGAATGAACTATTGACACCTACAATGCCTTGAATGGATCTCAAGAGAAGTATGCCAAGTGATAAAAAGTCTATTCCAAAATATTATTACTGTATGGTTCCCTTACATAACATTCTAAAAATGACAAAATTATAGTAATGGAGAACAGATTAGTGGTCTCAGCATTTAGAACTGGCAAGAGGGAGTGATTATAAAGAGGCTAACACAGGGATAGTACCCTGAGACTTTTTTTAGGGTAATAGGAAAGTTCTGTATCTTGATTGTGGTGATTTTAAAATTTGTTTTTCCATCTGAAAAATTTCATCACAATATATATTAAAAGAATTGAGTGGATGTAAAAACTGCTGAAATCTAAATAAGGTTTGCAGTTTAGTAAATAATATGTATCTTTTTTAACTGCCTGGTTTTGATAATTATACTTACGTAGAATATTATCATTGGGGAAAGTTTGGTGAAGAGGACATGAGTACATGGATCCATGGGAACCCTATTATTTTTACAACTTCTAAAGAAGTCTGAAGTTACTTCAAATAAAGAGTTGACCAAAAAAAGCCAAAACTTAGGAAGATGACTGTTGGGCAAAGAAACTATACATTTTTGATACTGACAACTATTGTCTTTTATGTTTCAGATTAGCCAGTGTCTCCTGTGTGTGTGTATGTGTGTGTGCGCGCGCATATGTGTGTGTTTATGTATGCAGAATTTTGGGATAGGAATCATATCTCATATATATTTTATTAAGCACTTTAGCACATAGCTTTATTAATTTGTTATGGTGAATGGTGCAGGGAGATAATGCAGTGTCATAGAAAAGAGCTCAGGACTTGATGTAGTAAATCTCTCTCTCTGACTCTTTAGTTTATATGCTGTATGACCCTTAATAAAGCTCTTAATCTACAGCTCAGTTTTTTAAATATATAACATGGGGATAATAATCTCTTCTAATTTCATTAAGATTGTTATGGGAGTTATATGAGATAGTTCATAAAATTTAAACCATAAATTGTATTCCTGTTCATGTAACACTAGGTAGCCCAGTGACGAACCTCCTGTTTATCTTTGAAAGATTTCTTTTCTAAATACAGCTCTTACACTATTGTCTTTTTTCTAATGTGACACAAGAAATAGACAATGGATGAACCAGCTTGTACGCAGCCATGATGAAATAGTAATCAAAACTCAAAAAGGAAGCAAAGTTTCCTTTTTTTGCTTCAAGGAAAGCTGACTTGTACATTTATTTTAATGTGTTTGGTTCAATGCAGAAGAGATGTAGAGGGAAAATGAACTCATTTTATTTCATATTTCATATTTTTAAATCAGTAAATTTTATGACAAAAAGATGGTTTTACAGCATTTTCAGTTAGAATTCTTACTTATGTTTCAGAGTGAGGAAAATCAAGAAGTCCTTTGCCAACGGTAGCGAGTGAAATTAGATTGATCTTTTTCATGATATCAGACACCATGCAGAACAAGCTGACAATATGGATTCTGAAGAAAAAGTTGCTAATATGTGTGATTCCGTCTTCCACCAACCTGCTAATAAATTCATTTTCCCTGCTCCCTCAGTATTCTTCCATGTGTAGATTAAATGGATTATATTGCAATTAAAATTGACTCTCACAAGAGGCAGTCTTTCAGAGCAATGAACCACAGGGAGGCTAGTGTTCTATTCCTAGCATCAGTGCTGACTTAGGGCCTGAGCACAAAGCACCCACACTTCATGGAGTCTCGAGTTTTCTGTCATTAGAGTGAGATAAACAGTGTCTCAAAGGAACTTGGTGCTGCTTTATGAGCTCTATATTTTAATTGAGCTCTGCATTCCTTTATAGAAAGGTGCTCTTTGAAGAATTAAAGATGTATTTACATTGTTGTTGTGACTGTTAATAGGAATGAAGCTTTAAAATCTAATTTTAAAAGCCTCCTACTGCATAGTACATTATCCACATTCTTAAACACTGCAATCAGCTGGGTACCAAATCGCTCTATGGTATTTGTTAATAATAAAAAAAGCACTGCAATGATGTACCGTAGAACATTTTCAAAGTCACGTGCAGCAGTTTAACTGCAGGACTTCCACTGAAGTTAATGGGACTCATACTGGCAAATTCCAAGCACCACTTTGAAAATTTACCCCATAGTGACAGTTTAATGCTTCATATTGATCTTAAGCCTTTGGATAACATCTCAAAGCAAAAAAGGACAATTTTTTTCAAAGGAAATAAATAATCCTTAATGAATTAAATCTGCATTTCAATCATCATGACCAAAGTATGCAGCAGGGTCCTTTTGTAAGCAAGCTTTTGGGAATTGTTTATTTGTGATAAGTTATCAATGAGATTGTAAAAGTTTCCATCACATTCACCCAACTCCAATTACTAATAGAAAATAACACATTTTCTTTTGAGTTTGCAAATTTCTTATTTCTAAGGGCAGAAAAATGCAGGGAAAAGTCAGGGAGAATAAGCTTAAATTCTTCTAAAAGGGTAATCATTTGTGTATTGCTGGTAAGTTAAAACAGATATCGGTGACTCTAAATACCATGGCTTATAGAGCCATAATTTTTTTATTGCCTGATCACAATTTTTTTTCAGCCTAAATATTCAGTAGGCTTGCCAGTAACCTGTTGGGCCTTTGCCTGGTGGCCCTTCTTTAGAAGCTGCCTGGTATCTGGCAACTCGACGCCTTCACATGCAAGAGGCATGACCCATGCCCATTTCCCCATAACTCCCACTACTCTCCCCATGGCTCACTGATCTCTAGACTACTAACCAGATGTCTATGCTTTGTATAACCCAATCTCATTGGGTCTCAAGAATCTTTGAAATTATTATTCCTAGGTTGGAAAGATTTGTGCCTAAATCTTCTCATGGTTGGTTCCTTTTTAATATTCATATCAACTTGAGTGTCCACTCCTCAGAAAGACTCTCCTGGGTTACTCAATTTAAGAAAGCCTCAGTATTTCTGTTTTATTTTCTTCATTGTGTTTGTGTCTCTAATTGATATTATCTTGTTTTTCAAAAATATATTTGCATAGTGTTTTTTTTCTGTGCACTGGAATATTGATTCTATGAGAAGGAAGACCTTGTTATTTGGTGACTACAGCCTCCCATCTAGAACTGTATGGATGTTGTAGATACTGTGTAAATGTTGACTGGATGACTCAGCCATGAAAATTAGCCATGATGTTGTATAGCACTTCCATGACTTGCTATTACTTCCATCATCTTTGCTCAGCATTACCATAATTAGTCTCCTTTCTTCCAGTTTTGGCTTTCTTGAATGGATGGTATAGAGACTAATTTTGCAGGCAAGGATCATGCTTTATTCATCGTTGTATTCTTTGTACCTCAGATCATGTTTGGCACATCATAAGTGCTCTGTGAATGAATTTTATTACATAATATCTTATAGTACAGAATATTAATATAATATGTCATAGTACCCTACTGAAGTTTATAGACATGGGAAATATAATCTTTAGTTATTCATTTCTTTCTATGGTCAAGTCATATAAGCTGATAAAGCTACTTTATAAATTCAGATTTTCCACCATGTTATCAATTACCTAAGCTGGTCTTCCAATACTAATATTAACAACCATTTGAAGACATTTCTGGGAGTAATATCACTTACCTTAGAGATATCTCTAATTGGGAAATACCCAGTCAGTGTCATGATAACATTGCTTAAGAGTGTGTGCAATTTAATGTAAGGCAAATTAGTCTATTTTAGAGCCCAATTTGTCCTTTAGATTAGAGAGCAGCAATAAGTAACCTGATTTAGTTGATGTAATTAAGCCTGATACTGTGATTAATGCCTGCAATTTAATTTTGTAAAGTCTGGCTTTTCATTCAAAGATCTCAGATTATTAGTGATGAATGTAAAAGTATTTCCTTTGTAAGTTGATAACAATAGACAAGCTACAATTAAATTTAATTGAAAAATACTAATACACAATAAGGACAATTTTCTCATAGTTGAGTAATGGGGTTCAATGGGAAATACAAGGTTGCTGTCATTGTCTTGGGTTCCTTAAACACTGTTCCTAAAACACTTGGAATCTTCAGAGTGATGTGTCTTTTCTATGGTAATGAGATAACTATAGCGGGGGGTTCCTAGATTGCTTCAAACTAGGGGGATGTTTAGCAGGAAAAGCAAAGCATAATTAGAGAGCTGGAGCTTCAGTCCCACCCCAGATCTCTAAAAAAAAAAAGGGTCTAGAGATTGGTTCAGTCAGCAATGGCCAGTGATCTAATCAATCAAATATATGTAATGAAAGAGCCATGAAAATCTGTAAACCTTGGGCTTCTGAAATCTACTAGGTGGGCGAACACACTGAGGTGCTGAGAGGGTAGTGCACCTCAAGAGGGTGTGGAAGCTTCATGCTAGTTATTCCCCAGCTCCTAATACCTTGCTCTATTGGCTGGTCTTGAACTGTATCTTTATCATAAACCAATAACAGTAAATTCTGGGAGTCATTATTGTGAATCATCAAACCTGAGATGGGGTGTGTGGGAACCCCTGAATTTTTATTGAGCGATGTGGAATTGCATGCAATGTGGGCACCTGAATGTGACTGACATCTGAAGTTGAGGGGTGGCCCTTGATTTCTGGAGTCTGTGCTCACTCCAGGTAGTTAGTATCAGAAATGAATTGATGTTGAAAATCTAGTTAGTATCTGGAGAGTTGGAGAATTGGTTGATGTGAGAAAAATATGATACATTTTGTGTTAGAAGTGTTATAAGTAAAATCACTTCATCAGATAGGTATATTTTTCTGGTGTGAAATCACAAGCAGTATAGCAGTATATCTTGGTGTTTTCAATTAACCATCTTCCTAACTCTCAATTTCTTTAGCTCTGTCTTACTTTATCACCTATAAAATGGGATATTATAATATGTAGAGTTAAATAATATTTGTAAAATGTTTAGAGCAATACCTAACATAGAGCAAGTTTTGATATCAGATATTCCTAAATAAAAATATTGAAATAGTCTGTGATTGACCCATCCATCAGTGCTGAATTTTGAAAGGAATGGAAGGAATCTGTCTGTGCTGTGGGAATCTGAACACTTCACTTAGTAGTAAATTGAAACTGAAAAAGAGTGTTATGACTGACAGAAAAAACCTGAGTGAATATAATTCCTACTAAGGAGGGAAAAAGATTAGAAGGTCTAAAAGATGGTGCAATTCAAGAGGATGACTCTCAAGACAAAAAGATGGAGAAGGCAGAAAATTGATGTCTCAAATTTTCAGTTTAGTAGCTAATGGCAGTTCTGACAGTTTCCGATTTAACTCTTGAATACTTGCACTGTGTAAGCTGCCTTTTAATAAGATGAACTTGTGGGTATATTAGAATAGCTTTGACTGTGTGGATAATTTTAATAAAGACATCGATTGTGTTTTAGTCAAGTAAGTCACTGGTTATTTTTTTCTCATAAAGTACTCTTGCTGGCATTTTCCTGAGTGACTGCTATCTCATGTCAAAGGCATATATGCTCAGTCCATGAGGGAAACATCTGTATTGTGGTTTGTTGCTTTTGTCCTCTTGTGGAAATATTACACTAAAGAAAAACTGTTAAAACAGCAATAAGAAAGCATCTTACATTTAACATCAAATACAGGTCCAAAATTGATAACAAGTCTGGTATTTTCTGCTTCTTTCATATGTACTGCAAGACTGAAAAATATGGCCCTGTTATATCTGTCTACAAAAGAATCATCCTAGAACTTCTCAAAAAGCCAGAAGTAACCTGACTTCCTGTCAAGTAACCTTGACTTCCTGACACATTGGCTCATTATCATGATAATAACTACCAGTCTTTGGTACTATTTGCAATTTTCAAGGAGGTCATTAATAAAAGCCAAAAAAAAAAAAAAAAAAGAAGAAGAATAAAATCAGTCTTTGAAGTTATTTCACACATTCTCAATACTGAGGTCATTGGGAGGGTGATTTATGTTTGAATAAAGTGAACAGTCCTGGTAAATGAAGGATAACTAATCTCCAAATATACTTCATATTGGAAATGTAGTGATTATTGCCCACAAATGCAGAAATGTATTTTTTAAGCATCTTAAGGGGAGAAATACAAATTGAACACGTAGATATAAGATAGGAAGTTTTTTCAAGGTTTTATCAGTTTTCAAAGCAAACTCCCCAGATAAAAAAAGATAAATCAATATAGTAATGAAAGAAATCACCTAATTTAAACAATTAGATTTTTTTTCTTTCCTTAGGTTACAATAGTTTAAAATGTTTTCCAAACCCAAGAACACAATGGTTTTATGATTTCTTACGTCAACAAGTTTTTGAAATGCTCCTGGTTCTGGCTAGAGTACAGGTGTTTAAAGAGGGAGGACAGTTTAGGAGGGATAGTTCTAAATTCTTTGGAATTAGTCCATGGAGTTCTCTGTCAAATTGTTTCTAAATATTATAAGTTGGTTTATAGGACTCAAGACCATGGGAGAATCGTTAGCCGACCATTACAGTGGCTTTAGTATGTTTCCAGTTGGGAGGATTAATACTGGCCTGTTAACAGAAAGCATTTCCTACATTAGAGGCAAGTCAGGTTATCATCATTTATTTTATATCCTTTTATTGAATAGGCAAGACTTCTAAAATACTGGGGTGTGTATATATATCATGTTAAGAGTAATAAAATCTCATAAATACTTGGGAGTTTTGCAAGATCTTAGCTATATTTCCAAACTAGAACAATTATAATGGATCAATAAGAGGAATGCTATTCTGTTTTTGCACTTTGCCCTGAAATATTAGGTTGAACAAGGGGGTTAAGGGGCTCACTTTACATTGTGTTTGATCATTTTACTGGTGCTATCAATAATTTTTATGGAATTATTAAAGAGGTCTAAGAAGGATTTAAAGTCATCTGGTACAACCTGCTGCCTTTAAGCAGATGACATTTCTTTCTTCTCTATACGTTAACATTTCCTAGCCTCTTATTGAGGAGTCACATCTGAACTTGTTTCATTATTATATCAATTCAAATGGATGATGAATTGAAATCTTACATATACATTGAATCAAAGACTGAAAAAAATGCCTAGTTATCCTAAATGTAAGTCCAAATCTTATCCTTATAATGTGCATTCATTTTATATTTATCCATGGGATTTTCTTCCAATTATTCCTAAACTTTGTCATATAAATTTGTAAGATCACTATTAATAGGTCAAAGATGACTATGAATTTGGATAATATAACATCATTTTTAGAGCCACATAATATGTGAAGAGCCTATAAGTATCTGAAACATAAAGGGAAAGATTAAAGACTCAGATGGGCTGATACATCCATAGCTGAAAACAGCTATCAAAAAGTAGTAGGCAACCAGAAAAGAACTTTCTTTTTAGCTTGGAGACCAGAAATGCCTTGGCATTGCCTCTGGCATTGGAACAAAACCAAATTTTAATTGGTTTTCAAATCTGGACTAGAACATTCCTGCAATCATCCATGAACCAATCTTATCTTTTGGAAGCTCAGAGAATATTGGTCAACCATTTGCCTTATGGGTTGTTTTGTTTAGGCTTCTCATAGGACAGAAAAGTACTTGCTGTGCAGTAGTTTCATATCAAGTGACAGTCTTTCATTATGCTACTTTAGCAGCAAATTCAAAAAGAGATAAAAATTTCCAGGGTGTAAAATCAAATTTCTTTACTAATGTACCTTGGGACGGGATGGACCTGCAAGGCTGAAAGTTACTACGTACTTTATTTCACATCTTAGCACAATGGCTTCCAAAAAGAAGTATAACTTATTTTTGCAGAAGTAAGGTAGCCTGGCAAATAAATTGTAGTAGTGAAGCCCAAAGTATTTTAAGATTGATTTAACTTAGAATTTTACTAGATTCAGTACAGTAATGTCAGTGCTTTACACACAACTAAATTTCTATGAAGTTTGGTTGAATGAAAGGCGACTCTTTTGAAGTGTGTGTACTGTGAAGTTACCTCAGTGGTGGAGTGTATGAGGAGTCCACCTGGTTTCTCATTTCCAGGACAGTGCTCTACCTTCACAGCAAAGAATAGATTAGAGGACCCTTTTTAACAGCACCCATGAATGAGGAGATACTTTTCTCACTTCCTCCTGAAGTCCGCCTCCTACCACTGGGAATAGAGAGAACACTAAGATGATTACTCAACGATTCATGATTCCCAAAACAAAATGGAAAACCTGTTTAGAAGAAGAACCTGTTTAGACTAAGATAAACCAGTGTACTGCTACTAAACTAGAATCACTGCCACTTTCTCAGACTGAAAATAGTTGAAGAAAGTCTCACCCAAAACTTTAAACAGTTGGGTTTGATGACTGTCAAAGAAGTGAGAAGGAAAAAAGAGCAAGAAAACTAAATATTGCTGATAAATATTAGCAACAACAATAATAGATTCTATGTGCTTTTTTGCAGTTTTTCTCAAAGAGAATAAAATTCTAGTTTAAAAATTTGTCCTTTTAAAATGTTATATAAAAGACAAATTTAGGAACTGTTCTAGATTAAAGGAGATTGAAGACATATGACAACCCAATGTAGTATGTGATTCTAGACTGAATCTTGTACTGAAAAGGAAAAAATGCCATTGAGGCATTAATGGGTCAATAGACAAAACTGGAATATAACTAGCAGGCTAGACAGTGTATTGTATCAGTGTTTAATTTATTGAAGTTTTATAAAAATATTCTTATTCATAGAAAATTCGCATTGAAATACTTAGGGATAAAGGGCTATGGCAAAGGAAGCTTACTGTTCTGAAAAATTGAATAATTAATTTTTAATTGAGATAAAATTCACTAGGGTTATCAATTTTAAGATATACTTTAAAATATATTATACGGAGAGCTTAATTCCAGAATTCTGCATGACACATTCGAAGTATCATTTTGGCATGCTCTGTTTAATACACCACTGGCCTTAGCTCACAAACATCCCAGGTCCTGGTTCAAGATCAGGGGGTGCTAGGGGATGGAGTAAGGGGGTGGGGGAGTGGGTGGATAGAACAACCAAGATGAACAACTAAATAAAATAAAGTGCTTCTTCCTCCTCTTTCTTCCTGCCTGCTGTCCAGTATTTTTATTCCTGCCTGCACCTTTACTTTAAAAGAAAAGGAAGTATTTCTCCTGAAAGATATAGAGTATTATAAAATCAATGTTTCCTCGCTTACAAAGAAGAAGCATAATTTCAAGTTGGTAGTCGGGTGACTGAAATCCCTCTGAAGCCACAGCAACTAGGAAGGTGCACAGATGTGATATTTATTTGGGAACTTCAGAGTGAGGAACTCATATTTCAGTTCATCAAGTCGAAAGTTACCAATGCATCAAGTAAACCATTCTTGAAATGTGTTCATTGACATGCACTACTAGGACTAATGCCCAGCTTTCTTTACCAGATGATCATGAGCAAAAAAATGGTCTTGCTCAGATGTAAAACAAAATGGGACTTTATACTTACTAAAATCTATGCTTCCTTCATTCAGGGCAACCTTGGAGAGCCATGTTTCTTTTTTTTTTTTTTTTTTTAAGAGAGGAAGCAGGGGAAAAGATAAATAATTATTTTTATTTATTTAGTTGTGTGTTTATTTTCCCCCTTAGCCCTGGGTTGCAAACCGGGGTCCTTGGGCTTTACATGGCCTACATCCTAGCCCTCTCAGTTGCCTGAGTCACAAGAGCATACCCAAGCCATATATTTCAATAAAATTCATTTGGTATAAGTCAGTGTTTTAGAGTCAGACCACTTGGTTCAAATCCTAGCAACTTCCTAGCAACATGACTATTAGCAACTTTCTTTACCTCTCTTTGCTTCAGTTTCTTCATCTGCAAAACAAGGCTAATAAAAATACTTACCTTAGAATATTTTGGTAATGATTAAATGAGTCAACACTTTTAAAATAAAAGAGTGCCTGGTGTATGGAAAATACTCCACGAATGCTCACTTTGAATATTAATTAAATGCTGCAATACAGGAGTTAGATGTAAAGGATGCCATGTCATAAATTCAAGTATGTAGAACTTTGATATTCACCGATAACACAGAAGGGCTTTCGGGCAAACCTCAGTCTTCCTTGCCATCCTCTATACCGACAGCAGCAGCCAGCAGACCAGATTCGAATGATGAACTCCAAACCAAAGACGACGATCATCACGAACTCCTGAAAGATCGAATGAGACATATTACAGACAGGCTTTAGGGAGCAGACCACAGCAAGAAACTCTATGGCTCTCTCTGGACATGTAGGCACTTGATGTAAAACATCTAATTGTTGATGTCTAAGGTCAAGGACATCTCTTCTCTAAATCACACCAAACCCGGAGAACATCTGAACCTTACATTTCCTATCATGGAATGTGATTCCTTGTCCAGTCTCTTAACACTTTGCAAATTGAAGAGCCAGTTTTACTGCTTGCAGGCTGAATTATCTGTCTCCTTTGTCTGGAATGCATAGTGTCGCAGACTTTAGCTGCTTGTGAACATGAGAACTATCTGAAAACATAGCTTTACCGAAAAAAGAGCTTCATTTTGCTACAAGGAGTGACATAATCCTTAAACCTTTGAGAGCTGTTTTCAGAGAAAAAGCAAATATTTAGAAGTACACTGAGTTCTTTTAGGTGTCAAAATTAACCTTGTAATAGCAAGTTTAAAATGTATTTCTTAGTATGGCTTATAGATATGAGAAAAGACACCTTTAATTCTCGAGATCCAAAGCTTATCAATTATTATACTGTTCTTTGGTGAGAGCTGCCTAGCAAATATCACCTGTTCCAGCAAAATGACTTTGGGGTTATTTAGTAAGAACTGTGAGTGAACCTTGGGGGAAGGGCAGCTGAAGTGATTCATTAAGCAGCGAGTCATAGAATGAGAAACCAAACAGAATTTGTGAAAAGAAAGCATGCTTGGAGAAACCTTGTCATAGGCACCTTGGTGTCCCTGTAGGGACAGGCACAGAGTTTATTGATATTTTTCTTTTAAAAAATAACTCCCTCATATGTTTCTAAACAAGGATTGACTCAGGATTTATAACATAAAGCAAGCTTTATTGATTGATTTTTATTGTAATTGTAAAAAGTGATACATGGTATTTATTAAAACATTGAAATATCTCTGAAATATAGAGGAGAAAGCAAAGGTCCTAATTCACTCTCTGTTTTCCCCATCCACATCCCAGATAAAAACTGCTGTCAAATTCAGAAAAATGGCATTTTTTTAATCACGTTTCAGGCAAATGTCTATTTCTTTAGTTAGAGCATGTGATGATGGGTTGAACTTTCGAAATAAGTGCCTAGTAGCAATATATGACTTTGTTCTGTTATTTTGCACTAAGAAATTCACAAATATTTCTCATGGCTGAAAATAAATCTCCAATATCTTGGATGCTTACTTATAGCGACTTGAAACTATCTATGGATAGATCTCTGCGGATGACGTGATGCGGAGATAACCAAAACTATAGTCAACATACACTCAGTATTGGTGAGGATTTTGTTTGGCTTTATTTTGGTTTTGAGTATAAATCTAGGTAGTTGAGTCTGTTCATTCATTAAGGTGACAAAGGTGCCGATCACATTTTTAATCGAGCAAATCTTTCCAAATACATTGAATGGAAGACCTAAGATAGTCACATTTAGGTGCCTGTGTTCAATCTACGTTTAATGGGAGGGCCACTTTTTAAAAACCCAACGCCCGCTGGTGCCAGGAAGTTTGGCACTCCCCTGGTGAGAGGTCACATTACAAGGAAAATCAAAGAAAATGCTACCTGTGGCTTGAGCAACCAGGCACTAACACAGAATGACTTTTCTTTTTCATGGAAATAGATGACCCTAATACATATATGGTTAATATTTGAAAGAACCATCAGTCTTGATTGTGCTGTTTCTACATTGCATTGAGGTATAATAAATTAAACCTACACATTTGTTACTCAGGGCCCCCTGTTCAGGAATATTACCTGTTGCTTTTTTTTTTTCTTCTTTTTTTTATATAAGAGGTAGAGCAAACAAAAATCCTTCATTTCTAGATAGAGTAAGAAGTTGCCATTGGATTTCACCACCAGGGCAAAATTTCTGCCTTGGGGTAAGTAATACTAGGGTCAGAATTCTCTTCTTACTAAACCATTACTTTGTATTCCCTACTAGAACTTGATATTAGACTACAAAAAATAACCTCAAAAAAATCTCCAATCATCGAGTAAGCAGCAATGAGAGATCTGCCCAGCAGATGATGGTGGAGTATCTATTTCCAACAGGCCCAGAGCTGCTGGCTCCTCCACACTCCAGAAGTAGAGGCCTTGGGCTTATGTGATGGGAACAACAGTGTGAAAACTACTCTGACCAGATTCTCTCTCTCAGTTCCTAAAAATTTCATGTTGTTTCAGTTAAAAAGAACAAGTGCAACTGAACCAGAGAAGAAAGACCAACTCCTATCTGACAGACTTAGAACAGGTGGGAATTGGGAGGGCGAGAACACCTTTTCTCTTTCCCAGCTTTATTGATGCATAACTGACAAATCAAAATTGCATAGCTTTAAAGTATATATGGTGATGTTTTTATATACGTATATATTATAAAGTTATTACCACAATTAACTAATTAATATATTTGTCACCACACAGTTAACTTCTTAAAACTTTTTTTTCTTGAAGCAACATTGAATGACTGTATTATATCAATTAACATTGATTTTGTTTGTGGTGAGAACACTTATAATCTACTCTTTTAGTAAATTTTATGTATATCATACAGTATTATAAACTAGTCACTAAGCTGCACATTGGATATCCAGAACTTATTCATTTTGTACAACTAATTTGCATAATTGAAATTAAAACATCTCCCCACTTCCCCTAACTCCCAGTACTTGCTAACCACTATTTGACTGTTTATATTAGTTTGACTTTTTAAAAAATTGAGGTATAGTTAACATATAATATTTGATTAGTATCAGGGATATAACAATTTTATATTTGAAAATGAAATGTATAGTTGTTGAATCAAATGATACATTTTGAATAAAATATTCTCTGCTCTATTGTAACAATTTTAAAATTTGTTTCTACTTGCAGTTTATAACATTATTTTAATGTAAATAAAATTTCCTTTTCTAAGACTTAACCTAATTTTAAATATTGAACTTTTGAGCAATAGGTTTATAAAGCTTAAAGATTCATTTCTTTTTAAATTGATTTTTATTTTTTTAAAGTAAAGGTGCAGGCAAGAATGAAGGCAGGAATAGGCAGGCAGGCAGGAACAGAGAGGAAGAAGAAGAACTTTATTTACTTTCCATTTAGTTGTTGACATTGGTTGCTTCCCACCCTGCTACCTTGGACCCGGGATCGAAATCAGAGGTAATGTGGCTCGAATCCTTTAGAAGCATATATTACTTTCATACGTATATAATGACTTGATATTTGTATCTATTTTAATATGATTACTACAATAAGTCTGTCACCATACATAATTACAAACAACGCTTTTTATATTTTTTATAACATATATCACAATAAATAGAAATTTTAAGATCTATTCTCTTAGCAACTATCTTAGCAATAATGCAATGCAATATTATTAAATATAGTCACCAAACTACATTATATCCCCATCACTTACTGATTTTATAACTGGAAGTTTGACTCTTTTGCTCCCTTTCATGCATTTCATACCATGAACTTATTTTTTGTTTTGTTTCTTTAAGAGTCCACATATAAGTGAGATCATATAGTATTTGTTTTTCTGTCTGACTTATTTCACTTTGCGTAATTTCTTCAAGTTCATTTATGTTGTTGCAAATGGCAAAATTTTGTTCTTTTGCTGACTATTCCAAAGTTCATATATAGATTTGTATGTGTATATATTCACATGCATATATATTATAACTATATTACATGTAAATATATATTGTTTATCTATTCATATATTAACGGACATTTGGTTTGTTTCCATATCTTTACTATTGAAAATAAATTCTGCAGTGAGTATAGGGGTACATATATCTTTTTGTGTTAGTGATATTATTTTCTTTGGATAAATACACAGAAGTGGAATTGCTGATTATTTGGTAGTTCTATTTTCAATTTTTGAGGAACTTCTTCCCATTTTTTATAGTAGTCATACCAATTTACACTACTACCAAAAGGATACAAGGATTCCCTTTTCTCACCAACACTTGTTATTTCTTATTTTTTGGGTTAATAATCATTCTGATGGGTGTGAGGTTATAGCTCATTGTGGTTTTAAATTTGTTTTCCTTTTGTTTAGTGATATTGAGCACCTATTCACGTGCCTGTAGGACACTTGTATGTCTTTTGAGAAATGTCTGTTCAGGTCCTTTGCTCATTTTTAAAATGGATTATTATTATTTTGCTATTGTTATGGAAGCTTTTTACATGTCTTGTATATTAACTTCTTATAAGATGTTCAGTGTGGAAATGTTTTCTCCATTTCTGGAGGCTGTCTCTTCATTCTATTTATTTGTTTCCTTAGCTGTGAAGAACAGAAGATTTTTAATTGGATACAATTCTATTTTTTTGCTTTCATTGTATGTACTTTTGCAATCATATCCAAAAAATCATTTCCCAGACCTTTGTCAAGAATCTCTTTCATTATATTTTCTTTTAGTGGTTTTATAATTTCAGACCTTACATTTAAGACTTGAATCCATTTTGAGTTGATTTTTGTATGTGAAGAGTTTAATTTAATTCCTTTTGCATATGGATATTTAGTTTTCCCATTCATAAGAAAAACTCTCAGAAAGTTAAGAATAGAGATTTATTATCTGAATTTGATAAACAGCATTCACAAAAACTCTATAGCTACTATTATACTCAGGGGAGAAAGGGTGAATCAATACCGAAATTAAGAACAAGGCAAGATGTTACTTTCATTACCTTATTTAACATAGTTGAATAACACAGTCACTACAATAAAGCAAGTAAAAGAAATGAAAGCACACAAATTGGAAATGCACACATAAAATGTCCCTATTTGCAGATAACTTGATTATCTAAGGAAAAAAACAGAAGAAATTTACAAGAATACCTCTCTTAGAACTAATAAATAAGTTCAATCAGGTTGCAAGATATAAGATCAAGGTATAAAAATCACATTTGTATATATTAACAATGAGGCTATGGAAACCAAAATTAAAAGTATAATATTATCATAACCATTCCAAAGAAAATACAATACTTAACTCCATATATGATAAAACATATATAGCTATGCATACTGATAATTAAAAAAATGCTGATGAAAGCAATTAGAGAAGACATAAATAAATGGAATATTTAGTTCATGAATTAGGGACTCAACATAATAAAGATGTCAATTCTTCCCAAATTGATCTATAGGTTTAAAGAAATTCCTATCAAAATCTCAGCAAGCTTTTGTTTAAAAATATATTTATTGAGGTAACTTTGCTTTACAAAATAATATAAACACATATGTGCAGGTTTGCCACCCCTCAAATATACACCAACATACCCTGTCCACCATCAAATAATCAAAAATTCTTCTGTGTCCACCAGACCCTTACCACCACTTGTTCCTCTTCACCACCCCATTCCCTGCTGGCAACCTCAGTTCTACTGTCAATGTCCAAGAGGTTTTTTTTTTTTTTTTTGTCTGTTCTGTTGCCTTTTTTTAAAAAATAAATTTCACATATGAGTGAGATTGCCAAGTTTTTATCTTTCTCCTTCTGACTTACTCAGCCTAATCCTCTCTATTTCCATCCATGTTGTTGCAAATGACAGGATTTCATCCTACTTATGGCTATGTAATATTCCATTGTGTATATATAACACATCTGTTTTATCCATTCTTCTGATCATGGGTACTTAGTTTCCAATTCTTGGCTATTGTAAATAATTCTTCAGTAGACATGGAGATGCATTTATCTCTTCAAATGAGTCTATTTTGGGGCTCTTGTGTGTGTGTGTGTGTGTGTGTGTGTGTACCCAGAAGTGGAAGGAACGGAGCATATGAGATTTCCATTCTCATTTTTTTTATATACCTCCATACTACTTTTTATAATGGTTACACGAATTTGTACTCCCACCAACAGTGTAAAAGTGTTTTCTTTTCTCCACAGCCTCACCAACATTTGTTGTTTCCAGACTTTTGGATAATAGCCAATCTCATAAGTGTGATGACATCTCATTATTGCTTTGATTTCAGTAAGCTTTTTTTTTAAAATAAATATAAGCATATTTATTGTAAAATTTATGTGAAATGGCACAGGCTCTAGAGTAGCTAAAACAATTCTGAAAAAAAAGTGGGAAGTAGTAGTGTGCTGAATCCGAAGCCCTACTAAATAGCTCAGTAATCGACACTGTGTGGTATTGGCAGAGGGACAGACATATAGAGAACAATGGAACAGAATGTTGAACTTAGAAATATGTTCAATTGATTTTTTGATAAAAGCACAAAAGCAATTAAAGGGATAAAGATAGCGCTCTTAAATAAAAAATGTTGGGAAAATTGAACATCCACATGCAAAAATAACGAACCTCGCCCATACCTCCCACCTTAAACAAGAGTCAATTTAAAATGAGTCATGGGCTTAAATGTTAAAATTATAAAACTTTTAGTAAAAAACAAAGGAGAAAATTTTTAATACTTGGTAAAAAGTTTTTAGACTTGACCCCAAAAGCATAAGAAAGGGAAAATTGCTAAATTTACTTCATCAAAAGTAGAGATGATGAACAGACAACTACTGACTAGGAGAAAATATTTGAGAACCAGATATCTGACAAGGGACTCATATCTAAAAAACTTAACCAAATAATTAAACAGAAAATAGGCAAAACCCCAAATATTTCACTGAGGAGGACATACAGATGTGAAGTAAGAACACAAAATGATTCGCAACATCACTGGTCACATGGGAATTGCAAATAAAAGCCATAAAGAGATAATGCTACATACCTATCAGAATGGCTAAAATAAAAAAAATTGTGACAACACAAAATGCTGGGAAGATTGTGGAGAAAATGGATCACACATACATTGATGGTGGGAATGCTTAATACTGTCCCTCTGGATAGCAATTTGTTATTTTTAAATATTTTAACAAAAATACAGGAGAACAAATTGACTTTTATTTATTTACTTTATAATAAGTTTAAATCTTTGAGGGGGCATATCATCACATAGATTATGTGTCAATGGTCTTAGAAGGAAGGTTACTTCTGAATTTGTCACAATGTCATTATTTCCAAGGATCATGAGTTACTTTGCTTAGATTACTCTACTTTTGTTTGACTTGCCACCAGGAATCTTTGTGCTGTTCTTTACTTTGTACATACCAGCACATATAGAATTCAGTTTCATCTTGAGCACAAATACCTTTGATTTTATCAAGAGCTGTGTGCTTCCTCTGGTTCAGGAGGCCTCTGTTAGAGCCAGCAGAAATGACAGTCCATAGCCATTCAGACATATCTGTCATTTTATAAATCCTTTTCTCAGCAGATCTTCATAGGCTCCAAAAGGGTAGTAAGAGTGATTTGGTAGTTTCTTATAATGATAAACATATAGACCAATCACACAGAAACTGAAACAGCAATAAAAAATCTCCCCCAAAACAAAAGCTTTATTAGTGAATTCTACCAATTTTTTCTTAATTTTTTTTTATAAAGACTTAACACCTATCCTTCTTAAGTGTCCAACAAAACTGAAGAGGAAGGCATGCTTCCAAATATATCAGGGTCAACATTACCCTGATTTCAAAACTAGAAAAGGACAGCATGAAAAATTAAAACTATAAAATTATATCTCTGATGAACATAGATACACAAATTCTCAACAATCTTGGCAAATAAAATTCAATTGCACATAAAATGAACTATACATCATGACCAATTGGGATTTATTCCAGGTATGTAAGAACGACACAACATATGCTTATCAATCAGTGTAACATACCATACCAGCAAGGGAAAACACAAGAATCATATAATCATATAAATAGATGCAGATAAATAATTTGATAAGATTCAGCACCAATTTATGAGAAAACTCAATATAATGGGAATAGAAGAAATGTACTTCAATGCAATGAAGGCCATAAATACCAAACCCACAGTTAATAACATGCTCAATGGTGAAAGACTAAAACCTTTTTCTGTTTAACATACTTTTGGAAATCCTAGCCAGAGCAGTAAGTTAAGAAAAAAGATATTAAAGGAATTCAAGTTGGAAAATAAGAAGTAGAACTATCATTATTTACAGGTGACATATTACTATGTTTCAAAACCTTTAAAGACTCCATTAAAAGCTATTTGGAACAATGAATGAAAAGAGTAAAGTAGCAGTATACAAACTCAAGTACAAAAATAATGAACTAGAGGAAAGAGAAAGTAAGGAAGCAATTCTAATCAAAATCACATAAAAAAGAATTAGATATAAATAGGGTATAAACTTAACAAAAGAGGTGAAAGACCTGTATACTGAAAATTGTAAGATAATTGACAAAGAAATAAAAGACACAAAGAGATGGAAAGATATTCTGTGTTAAAATGACCATCTTGCCGAAAGCAATATACAGATTTAATGCATTCTCTATCCAAATTCCAGTGACTTTTTCAAGGAAATAAAACAATACTAAAATTTGTATGAAACCACAAAAACACTGAATAGTCAAAGTTATCCTTAGAAAAAAAGATAAATGGGAGAATCACATTCCTTGACTTCAAATTATATTTCAGAGTGATTGTCATCAAAACAATGTGGTACTGGAATAAAATGGAGATCCCAGAAATAAAACTACACATACATTGACAGTTAACCTATAACAAAGGAGTCAAGCACATATACTGGAGAAAGGAAGGAAGGTCTTCAACAAAAGATGTTGGGAAAATTGAATAGCCACTTGAAAAAAAAATGAAACTAGATCACTCTTTAATACACAAAAATTAATTCAAAATGGATTAAATATTTGAATGCAAAGCTGAAGAAGAAAAAAAATAGGTAATACCTTCCTTCATATTGGCTTTAAGAGAGGTCTTTGACATCAATGTCAAAGGAAACAAGCAAAAATAAACAAATGGGATTATATCAAACTGGAAAACTTCTGTTCAATGAAAGAACCCACCACAGAAATGAAAAGGAAACTTACTGAGTGGGAGACGATATAGGCACCCTATACATTGGATAAAGGGTTAATCTCCAAAACGTACAAAGAGCTCATACACTTCAACAACGAAAAAGCAACAGCCTAATAAAAATATAAGCTGATGATCTGAATAGACATTTCTCCAGAGAAGACCTATAGTTGGCCAATAGAAACATGAAAAAATGCTCTACAACTCTTATCATTATGGAAATGCAAATCAAAATCATAATGATATATAACCTCATACCTATAAGAATAACGTATACCAAAACACTAGAAACAAAATGTTGGTGATAGTTTGGAGAAAAAGAACCCTTCCCCCACACTGTTGGTGGAAATGTAAATTAGTGTAACTGCTGTGGAAAGTATGGAGATCCCTTTAAAACACAGAATTATCACTTGATCCAGAAGTTCTAGGTCTGAAAAATATAAAGAACTAAGTCAGAAAAGCTACATGCATCCCTTTATTTATAGCAACACAATTCACAATAGCCAAGATATAGATTCAACCTAAATGTCCATTGAGGGAGGACTGGATAAGGAAAATGTGTTATTTATACTCAAAGGAATTCCACTCAGTTATTAAAAAAAGATAAATACTGTGCCTTCTGTAACAATCTGGATGGAACTTAAGGTGATTATGCTAAGCAAAATAAGACAGAAAGAAAAATAAAAATACTGGATGGTTTCACTCAGATGTGTTATATAAAGAAAAAAAACCACAACAAAATCCTCTTAGACTCTGAAATTAAAACTATGGTAACAAGAGTAGTGGAGTTGGAAGAGGGGAAGGAATCTGGGACTGAAGGAGTAAAAATGATAGTGGTTATAGGTGTGATGTACACATTGACTGAGGTATGGATCTATTTTCCTGAAATTTTTATAGTATCATAAACTAATGAAAGATTGATAAGTATAGAAAATATCCAAACTTACAATTCTATCTGATTTCACAATTGTGGTCTTGGGTATGCTTACCAGAGAAATAAAAATGTATACTTAACATAAAAACCTAGGCATGAAAATTCACAGCAGATTTACTCATAATACTTGCCTCCAAAACTGAAAACATCCCATATGTCCTCACCATGTATATAGTTAAATAAACTGTGGTACATGCATACAATGGAATATTATTCAACAATGAAATTCATGAATTATTGATACATACAACAATTTGGATGAATCTCTTGGGAGTTCGGCTGAGTGAACAAGTCAGTCTCAGAAGGCTGCATTCCATGATATTCCATTTTTATAAATTTTTTTAAATGAAAAAGTTTTGCAAATATAAAACAGATAGTGGTTGTAAGAAGTCAGGGATTGTGGGGAAAAGGGTGAGCAGGTGGGAAGGAGCAGGTAGATGTGGACATTAAAGGGCAATACTTGTGGTGATGGAACTGTTTGATGTCCTGAATCTTGTAATAATTACATGAGACTCCATATGTGATAAAATTGCATAAAACTAAACATACACACATGTATGTATAAGAAAACCTAGGGACATCTGAATAAGATCTGTTGATTGTATAATATTCATATTTTGGTTGTGGTATTACACCATAGTTTTGCCATTTAAGGAAACTGGATAAAGTGTGCATAAGATATTTACATATTCCTTCTTACAACTGATGTGAATCTACAATCATCTAAAAAAATTCAATAAAAAAGTCATTCAAATACTAGATGGTCTCACTCATATGTAGAATGTAAGGAAACAAAGCAGATAAATAGACAAAACAAAGCAAAAAGGAATCCTCGGAGACTGACATTGGAACTGAGGTTAAGAGAGGGGAAGGGGAGGAGGGGGTGGGAGCAAAAGGGTAGTGGGGGTCCAGTGGACAGTGGTGGAGGATTATTAGAAATGTGTTGGGGGACCTGGTGTATTATATGTTTGATAAAGCATGAGACTGCACACCTAAAACAAATACTGTATTGTTTACCAATGTTACCTTGATTTAAAAAGAAGTAATTGCTTGTCATCTAGCCAATAGGTAGATTCATGAAAGCAAATGTATTCTTCAAGTCCAGATACTAGATCTGATCTTAGTGTATTTTGGTATAATGGTGCTCTCTAAATTACTTCTTGAAATGGGGTCTACTTATTTTATTTTTAAATGAGTTAAAAACACAGAAATCTGTTATGCTCAGTTGAAATGATTTATATTACGGATGTTTCTTCTGACCCTTGATACACCAGTCATGAGACAAGTATTGTGCCTTTACCACATCACCACGTTACCACAGGCTGAACGAGGCCACTGTCTCTCATTTTTAAAATTTGAAATAAAATTCCCATTACTTACTCAAATGGCTGCTAAAGAGAATAATCATCAGAGTACTTGAATATGTGGATTTTTCAATTTTAAAATAATTTTCACAGATGATTTCAGAGGTTTAAAATGAAGACAGAAAAGGTAGAAATGTGGTTCTCGTTTTTAAAGTATATGTTCTAAGGCTATATTTTAAACACCACAAATTGATGGGAAACATCCATTTATCACACATTCAAAACCATATAGAAGCGGCTATTTATCTAGTGTGCCCCATTTCCCAGCACTTCAGAACTGCAGCCATTTGATCGTGTCAGTGAATCTGAACAGAGAAAATAAATGTATTTTGATTTGTATTTTTCACGTGTATCTCTAATACTATGAATATCAAATTGATCTGGTCCCAGAATTGCAAAGGCAGTTTAGTTTCTTTTTCTTTTAACCTATTGAAAAAAGCCATAATGCAAAGCTGATGTCACTAACAGTGTTTCTATCGTTCCTTACTAAAGCCCCTAGAAGCTTGGCCTTGACAGCCCTCTACAGAATCATAAGCAATAGTCATTGTTTTTCTCTCCTGTTTTGAAGGAGTTAAAGCTTTTCATCATTTGTTTTCAAAGAATTTTGGTAAAACACTGAGTACCTTTCCTATTCTTAAAGACTAAAGAAACACATGTAGAAATTAAGATCCCCAAGAGGCAGTGGTCGAGTTAATCCCGGATTCTCTTTATAGTATTTATTGAGAATATTAACCTAGCTTCACTTCTTTTCGAGGTCTTAACTTCTGTCACACAGAGAAATATACTATTTCATTGTATGTTATATATATGCTTATTATATGTATAATTTTACTGTATAAGTTGAGATTTAAATTCTATTTAAATCTATTTGTTAATTATTTTTTGAGTTATTTGAAGTGGTAAAAGACTGATTTTTTGGAGGGGGCACAAATTGACAATGCTAGCAATTCATATTCTAGTAGTTTTCCCATTAATTAACGGTTTTGTTCATTAAAACACAGTGACCTTTGTCTAATCTACAAGCTGTCTGCTGTGACTATTAGCTTTTATGGCTTTATGCCATCAAAGAGCATTTTTTGTAAAGATGAAATGCCAACATTGTAAACCTTTTGACATTTCCACCAATTCTTGAAGAGCTGGTTAATTAGACATACAGAATTGGAATTACTGCCTTTATCCAGAATATCAACATAATCAATTTCTAGCTATTTTTGCTTCCTTTTGTGTGTGTATGTGTGCATACTTAAAAGAAACATGGGGCTAGCAGGCCAGCATGCCTGTTCACATAATCTCTGCAGGGAAAGTGTGACGTAAATGAAGTCATAAATCACAAAAAAGGCTTCCAAGGTTTGTAGTTATAATTTGTAATTTGGAAAATTCTACTAGTATAATACAGGTTAAGGAAATGAAATGAAGATGTATTGATGGTTCCATACTTAGAATGTAGAAATAAATAGGCAAAAATAAATTATCTTTTGGATTTTTGTCTTTCAAAGAGAAGAAAAAGATCTTAAACATACACTTACTAACCATTCTGTAGAGACTGTCACAGATAGTCTAACCAGCTTTCACATTTTTTCTTACTATTAGGAAGGTATATTAACTATTGGTGTGCTGGAAGAGAATTTGAGTGAATGGATATTTTTTCAAATAGGAATGATCTGACCAGGTGTTAAAGACCCATCAATCAGAATCATGTCTGCCTGGGGATGGTGGAGAGAGTATGACAGCTTTGCCAAGAGCTTTAGTAAACTGCTTAGTAGAACAGGAAGAGAAACCAGAGCGCGCTCTCTCTCTCTCTCTCTCTCTCTCTCTCTCTCTCTCTCTCTCTCTCTCTCTCTCTCTCTCTCTCTCTCTCTCTCTCATGTGGGGCCACAGGGAGAAGACAGTGGTCTGCAAGCCAGGAAAAGAGCTCTCACTGAAGAACTCAATCAGCTGACACCTGGGTGCAGAACTCTATTCTCTAGAACTGTGAGAAATAAATGTCTGCTGTTTAAGTCACAGTCTTGAGTCAGGTCAGGATCAGGTGTGCTCTGGGAGAACTATCAGAACATTTTACTCAAAAGGTATGTCTCTGACATTACAGCTACCCTTGCCAAAGAATTTTCTTTTTATTCTGAGAGATTCCTTGACTTCCAGAAAATCTGTCTTTTATCTCTGCTTTTAGAGTTTTTGCGTTTTTTAGCATAACTAACTTGACACTTACTTCAGTTACAAGTTCTCTGCTTTATGAATTTACTTTAAAAATGAGGATTTACAAAAGTCACACCAGAAGTGTGGTAACACTATGCCAGATATAGAGATGAGCAATGTGACTACCCCTCTTGAGGAGTTTATAATGTATTTGAGGATGGTCACACACACACACACGCAAACATACACACACACACAAACATTTACACACACAAAAATTCACAAAATGATGTGCACTAAATCCTGTCTTGAGCAACTACTTAACCATTATTGCAACTCTTTTACTGAGGGCAGGCCCTCACTAAATGTGATGTTTTCTTCAATTCAAAACTTCAGATGAAGCAAAAAATAATTAGTATATTGCTTTAAAAGACATTAAGATAACAACTCTGAAAAATAACTAGCTGGAAGCAGAAAAATTAGAATAAGTTAATTAGCTTATGATTTTTTCTCACCTGCCTATTCAGCATTATTTACACTAATTGCAATTGGAAAGCGAATAGCTTCTCACCACAAGATGTCTTAGTGTCATCGTGTGCTTATTTTGATTAAACTAAGCTATAGTACAGTAGCAGTAATTACCCAGTGTACTCCTATGATTTATAGCATTGAACACTTTTGTTTTTATTTGGGCTCATTTTCAAATACCTCTTCTCTTTTTACTAACCTACTAGAATGACAGGGGTTTTCATCTATGAAAAGTTATTAAGACAGGTTGGGGAAAGATAAAGAAAGTGAGGGTCCATTTATTCCTTTCATGCAAGAATGCTTTAGGCAGAAATGACAATGTTATGGTTTTTGGAGGAAACAGAACTTCACAGTGGAGCCAAAGTGGTAGAATCAGCCAGGGATTTATTTACTCAGTAATAAGCAAGGCTGTGTTGATAGAGGTCAGAAGCCTGAGCCCTCATATGTGGAGCAGTCCAGTGGGGACAATGCTATACTTGCTTATAGATTGTGAAAATGGCGGGCAGAAGCTATAAGAAATAGAAATGTTTGGGACTTTCAGAGGAAGAAAGGCTGTGCGGCAGGGTGGTGGACTCTAACAGAAATCAGATACTGTCTTTCTTTTTATATTGATAAACTATAGACTGTATGCAGGCCTCTACATGCCACTGGGGGAAATTCCTATAGCTTTCTTGGGTCACCTGACTTGTCTTCCTTCCAGACTTCCTGGCAGAACAGGAACCATTTTGATTTAAAACACTTTCGGCTTTCTTCTTTCTTACCCAGGATAATTGTTTTCCCTTATAAGATCAAAGTGCATTTTATTGCTTAAAACCTTAAACCTTTCCTCATTATTACAGAATGTGTTATTGGTGTTAGTGTACTGAGGCTATCAAGAGCAATGTCTTTCGGGGAGCTTTGAGAGGCAGGAAAGCATACTTCTCTGTGCACACTGCACACACACTAGCATGTGCGCTTGTACAAACGCTTTCAGAACTGATGTGGGACTTAGTCAACTAGGACCACAGAGAAGAAAAGGAGAAACAAAAATCTAAGAATGAAATCTACAGGAGACTCTTTTAACAGAATACACCATCACAAATGGAAAGTGTTTTTCAGGCCTCAGTATAATCTCTGATAAATGTAAAATGTTCCTTATCCCCAAAGTATGTAAATCGAAGGCACTGTGACAATATTTCATTAATAACACATTTTCAAGTAAAGAAATGTTGGAAGTTTTTTTTTCCCTTCTAAATATCCAGATCACAAGGAAAAATCAAATACATGCAAGTTTAATAGTTTGTTTTATTAACCATGTGAATCTGTCAAAATTTGGGGATATCTATTTAGGTATCTAATTGCTTTTAGATATCCATCAAAATCATTCAAGACCAGTTGTGCTATAAATAAATTATATTCTTAAATTGAATAAGATGAAGGACTTGTTTGTAGAAAACCTTGAACTAATTTAATGAGCTCTTTTGACCATTGTTCATTTGAACCATTAAGCAATAAAGTAAGGATGAGTACATTTTCTATACATACTGGCTTAAAAAAAAACTGAAGAGGATAAAAACAGGAGTTTTACTTGGGAAATTTCCAAGTGCCGTCAAATAACCATCTTTATGATCCCTAAGCATAAGACAACACATGGCAAATATTTATAGATTTGACTTAATGGTGAATTATCCTGAGAGTTCAAGGAATTCTTGGGGGTATCCCTTGTCTGTATCACAGTCCATTTCTCTGTTGTATAATTCACCAAGTCAAATTCTGATTCCCATAAGGTCTCCCTATTGGAGAGAAAATGCCTTGTTTCACTACGTCTAGACTTTTTCTAAGACACAGTTGGCTCTTATTATACATAAACCATCATTCTTATTTGCCCATACAGTATTTGGTACGTTATTGCTGTCAAACACTTCACGTTCATGATCAACATACTTTAATTAAGATACTACCGCCTGCAGGTCTCCCATTATGGACACCTGCCAAACAGCCTCTGATGGGTGATGGCCTCCATCTTCAGGAGGAATTGCCATCACTTGGACTGATTTGGAAAATGACTTAACATAGGAGGGAACTGATCTGTCACAGTAACTTAAAACTCTTCCCTGCTCTCTTGTTCTTTTATTTGGATGTAGACATAGCAACACGACACTCGATTTGGAGGCGATGGTAGTTGTATAATGATATATGAGAGGACTGATTTACAATTTTAACTAATAAAACACCCCATAGACAATTAGTAATCAAAAACATGGCAATATTGATCTATATTCCACAGGTCATTAAAAAAAAAAAAAAGTAGGGACAAAAGGAATTTTCTATTTAGAAGTAAGGCTCTGCCCCAGAAAAGAATGCACCAGAGAAAGCACACTTCTTAATCATTTCCTAAGCAGCATGGAATGTCTGAATAGATGTAAAGTGATACAGCAGTGTCAAATTGACCTTTTGTAGAATTTAGACAAAAGAAATCCTGGAGCAAGGTGTGCTGAAAGCAAATTTACTAGGTTGTTAGACCAGAGGAAAGCATGGGTGAGTACTCCTGCTGACGCAAGGAGGGCCCTGGAAATGTCCTTGACTGAAAAGGGAAAGAACTCTCTCTTCTGTCTTGTCTACATCCCTCTTTCGTCCTTGCTTGCTTTCCAGGCCAGTCCATAAAGTCTTTATCGAGGAAATGCTGTCAAGCGTAAGCAAGGTAGCCTGCTTCTGTAGTTGTGTCCTCAGAGCCTCTTGTCATGGACAAAGTTCTAAGAGTGTTCATCCAGGTGTGTTTGAGGGGAAACGTCCTTGCTGCCCCCTTAGTCCAGCAACATATCTTAGAAAAACAGAATTCTAATAAAGGAAGGATTGTCCCCTCATCTCACAATAAAGAGTTATCTCAGAGTCACTGAAAGTACAATTTTCAAAATTAGTTTTCTATATCCAAGATTGGTGTCCAATCAAAGATTATAAATTGTTTATCCTATTGAAAGTTCTGATTTTCACAACTTCATCCATTATTTTACACTGCTAATTTGCATGGTAAATGCAGACTCCGTGGAATCATATCTTCTGCTAGAGCACAAATACAGTTCATCACTTTCATTCAGACTCTACTAATTCAGAAATCGCAATTACTCCACTCATTTGGGTAACACTTATTTTTATATAATTTATTAAAAGAAGATTTACTAGGCAAATTAAGAAGAGAAATAAGAGGACAAGAGGGAAGGTTTTACAGATCTAAGAGGAAATCCTTTTCAAAATCCTTAATAGCACTTATTTGCATTTAAACAACTAATGGAATAATTACAACCACTCCATCTCATTAATTAAGAAAGCCCAGCAGGATCTTTATTTGGCAACAGTTTATTAGCAGAGATTCCCTAAGTATCAACTCAATGGAACATTCTTAGGAAATATGTCCTATCCCAGGTTCTAATTATACCCTTTCAATCATTTTGAGTTTCCCCAACATTGAGGTAAATCCTAATAAGCTATAGCTAACTGCATAAATTAGTATGACAATGTGTGTCAGTCCATCCCAAAGGTAACTAGCTCAAGTTCCCTGCTAGAAACAGCCCCCATCCTGGTACAAGCATGACAATATGGATAAGGAAGGTCTATAGTTGACTCAAGGGGCTGGAACTTCATTTCCATAGCTCTGTCTCTACCAGTTTCTGGTTCTGAATTTTCGTCTTCTCTTCTGATTCTTATTATATCTCCCCTGTTGTTCTAGCAGATAGGTCCACTTGCCAGACTCTCCTTGATACGAACCCCTGGATACCTAATAAGTGGCATAGTTCCCTTCCAGGGAAGCAAAGGGTTAGCCCAGTAATTGATTAGATTACCATCAAACACTGGAATGATTAACTTGGTCATAGTGGAAAGTCCCGTCAAAGTGCAGAAAATGAAGATTCCACCATGCTTCATTCATTCATTTCTCAGAGAGCAAGGGTTAGGAGCATGGAGGAGATCTGGCATTTACTAGCTACATGACTTTTAGCAATTTAATTTCACTTGCTTCAGTTTTCTTTTCTATTAGAAGGGGACAAAAACTCCTTCTTGATAAAGTGGTTATCAGTGTTTGAAAGACTATATTTTTCCAGTGCTTAGAATAGCATGGGATATATATATATATATATATATATATATATATATATATATATATATATATATGCATACATATCACTTTATAACTGTTAGATAAAATAAATTCATAAAATAAGCTATGTGTTGGGTAAAGTCTTTGCAGATGCTAGAGATTAAGAAGTGAACAGAAAGTCAAAAATCTCTGCCTTCCAGATGCTTCTCGTAAGAGAGTTGCATGATAAATCTAATAAATAAGTGCATTTTATAGAACATTGGAAGACAAGTGCTGCAGAGAGTGGTAATGGAGGTAAAGATGTTGAGAAGAGTCAGCAGATACTTAGCCTCAAACAGGCGAGTCAGGGCAGGAGTGAGCCAAGCAGATAACCTGATGGAAGAAGTTTCAGTTGATAGGAAGTCCTGAGGTGTGGATGAAGAACAAGGAGATGGGGTGGCTGAAGTGGGTCACACAAGGGGAGGCAAATAGCAGGTGAGGATAGATGAGAATGATAGGTCAGACTGTGTAGGGCCTTTAGGTACCTGTAAGAATGCTGACTTTATAAGAACTCTGACAGAAACGGGAGTGCGTTCCAGGACTAAGGCCTCAGGAAGAACCAGCTTGCACTTTGTCTCATCACCATAGCTGCTCTGGTCACTCCCCAGGGTTTGGAAAGGTGACAGATGTCTCTGACAGGCACTGGACACCCACAACAGATCCAAGAATCAGGTCATGAAACTGGGACTGGGCCCAAATGTATGTCTGTTCTAGGCAAGATGGTAGACCTGAGATTCTAAGCTAAGCACAAGGCTAAACTCATGCTAAAAATGGAAACTTGAAGATGTAAATATATGATATCATATCCTCATTAGATGATTTTCCATAATTATCAGAACCTCCACATGGTGCTCTTCTGCTCATTGCCAAGCGCCAAACCACAGTTCTTACTCTTCGTCTTCAAAGTGGCCCTGATCTGACAAACTTCCAGTAATGACTCTGAGGAGATGAGAAACAATGTTGGATTTGATATCATCTACTGGCAGCAAAGGAAGGAAAAACAGCAGATACAAAAAGAATCTTGTTATATTTGATTTTTATATACTTTCAGAGATAAATTTAAGTGGAAATTCAGAATATTTGAAATGATTTTATTTATAAGTTTCTAGGAGATAAAACTCACAATGCTTTATCCTGCTCTGTTTAAATTCTTCTTGCTGGGAATCTAGGGCATTGATTATGTTGCAACAGTTTTGGTAAAACTGCCATCTTTTTCTTCAAATTTGATGTGTGGCTGAGAATTATCTTGGATAGTATGAAGACAGTGAGAATCAATCAGATCACTCTTTACTTTTCTGACTGCTAAACCAAAGTTGGGGAGAAGAGACTTCGAATTTCTCTTATTTTCTGATTTTAGGGCTACAAGTAAAGGAGTGGCCATGAGAATATGGGGTAGGGATAAATACGATTATCTTCCCCTACCTCTCAATGAAACGTTGAGTGTTTAAGATATTAAAAAAAGCATATAACTTGTAATTGATATCATTACTTAACTGCTTAAATCTTTTGAGTATTGAGGAAACTGTTTTAAGTAGTGATGATCAGTGCAAAGGAGAGTCATAGGTGACAATCAGGACTGCATCTTAGCACCCTCAGACTGGACCTGATTCACACAAGTTGAGTGCCGTTATTTGCTTTGGTGACATTTTGTGTGCTGGAAAGAGAACCTACTTGAATAATGTTCTTGTTCACCTAAAATTTGATTCTTACAAAAAGTGGCTAGTCACTATAGTGATTAGGAATTTCCATCTTATAAATTAAAAAAAGTTTCTGGCTATTAACTGAAACGTAAAAATGAATTCTGGCTCTGGCTAGGGTCAAATCATGCCGAGATTTTATTTCATCCCTCTATATTTCTGAATATTACTGAGTCAAAAGAGAGAGTAATCTCTCATTTCAGATGAATTTTTCTTGGAGATTTTCCCAAGCAATTAATTCTTTTCCTCTTTGGGTTTCCTGCTCTCATCTCCTGAAAATCCTAAACTGATTTTTCTATCATCTCAAATATCATTTGATGACATTTTAAAATGAACTATACAAAATTTTCAAAAATATTTTCAAAGTTTTTGAAAAATCAATAACCTCTGATGTCACTTAATAAAAACATTCATGGCATAATTCAGATTCATGTTCTAAATTTTGATGTTGGTAGATTTCATCATGTGATCATAATGCAATACCATCTCAATGAGCGGGGTGAATTTTCAAGATGTCAGATCACAGGATAGTCTTTTAATGGCAGAGGGGCTTGGAGAGAATGAGCAAAGTAGTTACCTATTTCAACACAGTAGAACATAATCTTGATTCATAAACCTTAATCCATAATCCATAATCCTTATTAAGGGAACACATATATAAGGTAACTTTAAAATAAAAAAAAAATGTTCTCCTTTGAAATAATGTATTCTAATGATGTAGATGCCGTGCTAGTGACTACATCTACACTGATCTTTGTTACAGAGAGTGATAATGGAGGTAAAGGTATCAGAAAATATTTGGTGTTGGGAAATACTTATTTTAGAAGTTTGTGGCTGAGGGCTGATACCTCCTTGTACTTCACAACAGCTAAGGTGAGCAGTTCTCAAGGGGATCCAACATTACCTGTGATGTGTTAGGAGGCAATTGTGATGAAATGATTGTTGGAAAATGAACTGATATTTGAGGAAAATGTTAGATCTGTGAAGTGCTGATCCCACAAGACAAACAAGACCTAGATCTCATTTGTATAGATGAAAGGAACTAAACCTTCCAAGAAGCTCCGTTTCTTAGAGCACTCCAGCTCTTTGTCCTGTGAGAAGTTGGGCAGTAGCAGTGATTGCAATCACCCTCAGTCTTCATGGCTTTTTATCATAGATTTAGATGTAATGCTCTCAAGGAGACTTTTAAAATGTTTTGCTTTTACAAAATTAACTAATTTCACTGATATACACCTCCTTCAAAGGAAGAAAGCTCACAATTGTGCTTTCATCTCCTAAGACCATCAAGACTTTGATCGAAAACTACTATAAACTAATAATCTAAGCAGTTGAATGCAGTTTTGAAGATGATACAGGTAGAAAGTCATGTCCTTGAAAGACACCCAAGGAAATGCTTGGTTTCTAGGGATACCTCACAAACAATAAGAGTGTTAATATTGGTTCTTATTTCAGAGTCATTTGTTCATCATAATGATGGCTATTTTCCTTGTACAATGCTCTTACATTCTCTCAGAGTTCTTTCATTCTTCCCAAATTCCAATGATTTCCAAACATGACTTTCATGTCTCCTGGACTACAGATAAATATTCCCAACACCTACTGAATGTCCCCAAATGAATCAATTGCAAGATATTTAAAACTCGCCTATCTTTCTTTTGAAGTTGTTGAATGCTCTGTTTTCTCAATCTTGAATAAAAGCATCACTATTTGGCCACACCCTGAAGTCAGAAACTGAAGATATTCACGTCAACTATCTCTTTCTTTGATAACCCTATAAAATACTACCCAAGTTAAGCCTTTCCTCTCATCTTCTCTGCTTCTGTTTTGGTCCAAGTACTCATTATGTGGTGCAGGGCAGGTAGCAGCTTTCATTCTTTTCTCTAGTCCTCCTCTCTATTCTAGTCATCCTCTGAGGAGAAGTCAAAACTATCTTTCTTCAAACTAAATCTCATCACTCATGGTGCTACTTAAGTACCTCCTTTAGATTAAGCCTTCCATTTTTTGGGAAATACATCTGAAGGATGTGAAAGCACTATGTGATATAGTTACCTGCACCTCTATGTTTGTAGCATTATTTACCATAGTTAAGACTTGGGATCAACTTAAGAGTCCATTTATGGGTGAATAAATAAAGAAGATGTGAGATACACACACACAGAGGGATATTATTCAGCTATAACAATAAGATCCTGTCATTTGTGACAACATGTAAAGAAGTTGAGGGTATTACGATAAGTAAAATAAGCTAGAGAAAGAAAAGCACTGTATTATCTCACTTAACTATGGAATCTTAAGAAACAAAACAAAGCTCACAGGAAAAAATTAGATTTTTGAGGCAGGGTTGATGGGAGAGGTAATAGGATGAATGTGGTCTAAAACACAAAGGTCTAGTTATAAGATAAATAAGACATTAGGGATATAATGTATGATGTGATGACCATAGTTAATACTGGGTATGATATATATGAAATTTATTGAGAATAGTTTCAAGAGATAGCATGCAAAAAACCAATTTTTTTCTTCTTTTTGAATTTAATTGTGATGATGCATGCTAGTTAAACTTAATTGCTTAATCATTCCACAACTTATTTAAGTCAAATAATATTGCCCTATGCCCAGAGAATACAAAAATAGTAATCAGGAATATCTTCACTCCTGTATTCATAGCAGCACAGTTCACAATAGCCAAGATTTAAAACAACCTAAATGCTCATAAACAGATAACTGGATAAAGATATATATATATATATCTTTATATATATTATTGTATATATATAAAATGGAATTCTATGCAACTATTACAAAAGACGCAATTGTGCCCTTTGCATAATCTGGATGAATTGGAGAGGATTATGCCAAGCAAAAAGGCCAACAGGTAAAAAACAGTAGTTGAACTCATATGTGCAACATAAAGAGTCGAAACAAATGAACAGACAAATCTCAACAAAATTCACAACATGCAAGAATGAGGCTACCAGTGACTGGGAGGGATGGAGGGAAGGAAGGAGGGAACAAAGTGGTGGAAAAGTGCCCTAGAACTCTGGTGGCAGGTATGGTGTGACATACTCACAGACTGAGGGTGAATTCAATACCTTAAATGCATGCAACAAAGTAAACAAAAGAAATACAAAAAACAAAACAAAACAAAACACGCAAGAATACCCAAATCATTATGTTCTACACTTCAAACTTAACAGTGTAGCACATCAACTATCTCTCAATAAAATTAGAAAACCGAACAAAACAGAGCTTTCAGTTTCCATCACTTACATCTTAAGATTCAAATGACTTAGAAAACTGGATACTTCTCAGTTGGTTCTAATTTTCCCTTCTAAAATCCAGCCAGATCATTGCAGACCTCTATAACTCTAGACCCATCTCTAATGCCCTTCCAGAAGCCTTTCCCAGTGTACAGTGGAGAATTAGTCACTTCCTCTCCTGTGACCAATTGCTCTTTTTACCTATGTCAATTATACCTTCATAATTCAGGATCACCTGGCCTCTAATTCCACTTACTTTCAGTTCTTTCTCTTAGAGGAAGGAACTCTATTATAATTCAGAAAATTATTTGTAATTCTATAGTATTTTAAAAAATTAGAAAAGGTAGAATGATTCAAATGTGATTAGGGAGGAAACTTGCACATGGATCCTAGAATATAATAGATAGTAAAGATTGCTTATTTTGTGCAAGATTGAAAGCAAAATATGTCAAAAGTGAAATATAATTAAAGTACTACGTGAGGTCTGAAGAGGGAAATAACTATGTCTGCGTTGGAATAGGTTCAGCTGATCTAAGATACTATCATAGGAAGCTGTTTGGAAACATTGTTGTCTGTTTTTCTTACCTATAGAGATCATTAGGGAATGACTCAGTCATTAGCAAATGGCTTTTAAATTATGTTAGTGTTGAATAACTGGCTAGGTCATTGCAGTAATTCCCTCTCGTTACATGATCCTATTAATTTTTAGTTCTGCCTATAGATTCATGTTATACTATTATTCTTTAATGTTGTGATCAGCCTGCTTTGATTTTTTGTAGGAGTATTTGCTTTAATAACATAAGTACTTGATTATCTCAGATTCAGAAGGGTAAGTAAAACTCAGCAGAAAGTGAGAATGAGTGAAAAAAAGATGTAAAATCAAATGATGGTTTTATTTTAGATTTTGAAACGCGCTCTCCACTACTTAATTACACTAGTCTTCATAGATCTTCCAAATGTGTGAATAATTATTCTTGGAATTTAGTACTGCTAAAATTAAAAAGATTAATTGAAACCAGATTACTTTAACATTTCCATGAAGGCAGGGAAATTATATACTAATTATTAAAAAGTTTGCTACCAGTAGAGGAGAGCAAAATCTAAATCTACTCAGTCCTTTCACACAGTGATAGTTTCATTTTGCATCTCTTTCATACCAGGCAATGGGGCCAAAGTGATGAACAAACAACAAGGGCTTAAGATGCTTGAATTCTATGACAGAAGCCCAAAATGGAAAAGCAGGAAAATATGAAACAGAGATAGATGCAGCAGAGAACACAACAGGTTTGCATTATTGAGCACTGTGATGCCTACTAGGAAATATAAAGACTACTAACATATAGTTTCTATTCTTATGTATTTTTTCAGTCTAGCAGAAATCTAGTCATATCAAGAAAACAATGAATGCTCTTCTAGATCATCCATTCTTATAGCCCATTCTTTCTAAGGTGCGTCTGACCCCAAGACACAGAAGGGAACATATAACAAGTACTAGGGGGTCAGGGATAACCTCCAGAAAGAGGCGTCATAAGCTGAGATAAACAACAGATAGGAATTACCAAGGTGGTGAAGAGAAGTGATAGAACTGAACTTTTCACATAGAAGGACTTGCACTTATACAGGCACAGAGGCAGTGTGCAGGAACAATGTTAAACCACCATTTCTGGAATGCAGAGTGTTCTGTGAGTATGTGTGTGAATCTATATAGACATGCACAGATTTGCACGTACAAACTGCTGCCCGCGTGGGCTCCTTTAAGGGAAATTGGTGCACAAATAAGTCTATAGATACAGGAAAGACCAGAGATAAATGAAAAACCAATTTGTGGTTGGGCAAGGAATTGAATTAGACTGAAAAAAGGAAAAGACAGAATAACACAAATGTTACAGATTTCACATACTGAGAAGATACCAAAACAGTTTAAAATGAAAAATAAAGTTTACAATAAGTCAAAATGATCTTATTGTTTTAAACAAAATTCTCAATTTGCTCTGTTGCAATAGTCTGAAAATTTTTTTCTACATACAGTATTTTACGACATTATTTTCTACATGGACTGCATACAATTCCTTTTATTAAAATTTAGGCTTAACTTTATTTAAAAATTTATTGAAGTAACATTGCATTTTAACATTATGTAGATTTAAGGTATGCATTATCATAAATCAACATATGTATATATTAAGTTCACCAATAACTGTTTAATGCTATCCTTTACCTTATAATCAACCCCTTTTACCTGGTTTTCCCACCACCCTACTTCCTTCATGCTAATTTTTAAAACTTTTATGAATAGATTTGTAAAGCTTAAAAAATCTTTTTAACATAGCTTGATAAAAGAAGAGTTGAAAATTTGGATGAAGAACCCAAAACATCATCAGAAATACAGGTTTCTATCCTTTCAATTAATTTCACCAAAGATTAAGACTCCCCCAATTTTGGGCTAGTGATGTTCTTCACTAGAAAAGACCATTTTTCAAGCAAGATACACTGTGTGCCTCTGAATATTGGAATGGAGCAACTCATCTCCACTTAAATAATGACCTTCTTATTGTCACTATGCAATCATATTCATTGCTGAAAAACCTGGATTTAGGCATGATTGTTCAGTAAAAGAAAAGAGCTTATAAGAAAAAAATAGAGTTAGGATAAACTACTATAAACATACGGAACTTTATACATAGAGATATAACAAAAGCAACCATCCTGAGAAGATTTTAGTAGAGCTAAAAGGACATGTCAAATTCGAGCAAGGAAATGATTGTAGTGATCCTGGCCTTCACTTACACTGATATGAAGACACGGGATGGAAAAGGGTATTGGGAAGGGTGCAGGCTACTGGGCTGTGGAGACAAGAATCCCACATCACATGTCACATGTAGGGAGAGAGGTGTAAGCCTTGCATGAAATGTGGTGACCTAAAGGATTGACCACCTCCCTTTTTATCACCTTATGTTTGTGACTTTTGCAAGACAGGGAGCATTGACATATATGCACTTCTAGGCAAGAGCAACAGAGTCCAACATAAAGAGGGTGCATATGGGCAGCATCTCACTTCTTTGCTGAGTTCATTTAGGCTAGTATGCTATGCCTTCAGCTGCTCTTATCTGAGAAAAATCATCTTTAACTTCCTTGTTGCATTAGCATCATTATCTTATTTGCAATCATGCATGAGATAATTTGCAACATGAGATCAGAGAATGATTGCATATGTATAATATCCAAAATACTCCACCTGATTTAACTAAAAAAAGAATACTAAGGAAACTTCAGAGATAGGGAAGGTGACCATATGTGTATTACACACCAGTGTACAGTTGGTATATAATGTGTTCCATGCCTCTGACTCAGAATACCTGGTAAGGGCTTAGTGAATACTTGATGAGCGAATAAATGAATGAATGAATCATTGAACAACTTAAGACATAAAAGAAAAAAAAATCCTTCAGTATGCAGAAGTGACTCAAGGAAGCACTTGTCCTCACAGCGTTGGGTCTCTGGATGACCCAGAGAGGTGTTTCCTATTTCTGACCTTCAGCCTACAACTCTCTCTTCCCTGTAATCTACAAACATGCTAGCTTCCAAACCAGATTACATAGCCAATTTGTCTAAGCTAGCCCACTGCCTATCTGCTTAGCTATAGTACCCTGAGCGTGCAATTGTCCACTGCTGTGGACCACAGAAGAAAACCAGAAAGTTGGAGAGAAGTAGATGGGTTGGAAACTGGGTCAGAAAACCCTACAGATTCATAGATATGCAATAAACTCACAAGTTCTCCCATCATTATTATTATGATATCAAAGAAGTACGCATCAGCCCTCTTCTTCACTTCTGAAAAACACCCCTCCAATGATGCTGGGATTGTTCTTTTTTTTTTAAAAAAAGCAAATGTGCAGACAAGAATAAAGGCAAATAGACAGACAGTCAGAAAGAGACAGAAGGAAGAAATACATTGTTTTATTTAGTTGTTCATTTTGGTTGTTTCCTCCAGTCCTGGGTCTTGAACCAGGGACCTTGAGACCAGGGCATGCCAGAATTGTTCTTTCTTTTAAGGATGCATTTGATGTCAATTTACACTTGATTTCATTTTAACAAAAATAATGTCCAGGAGAGTCAGAGTGAGAAACAGTGAGTCCTCCTTCCTGCCTGCACTCCTAGAGGTGGCGCTCCTGGTCTCACCTGAGGGTGGCTTGCGTTTGGGGTTTGTATGGCTTTGTTAAGACTGTTCTGCTGTGTTTTCCATGAGGATTTTCAGATTTTCTCAGGATGCTGAGATCTTGCAATACTGAAACCTCCCTCGATCACTCTTCAGCGAGCAGAGGCTGGAAGACCTGTCACACTCTCGCAGTCTCTCTCCTGTTCTCCATTTCCCAGTAATGTTTTGCAGGTTCATTGTGACTTACAGTCCATGAGGAAGCCAGATCCGCAGCATTTTCATTGACTCCAGCCTGTAATGTTGTTTGTCAAGCTGCCATTTACAGCTTGGAAATTTGTTCTCTAATCTACTTTGCAGAAGCATCGTGTCTTCTCACCTTAATTGTGACCCTGATGTACACCTGCATGAAGACTGTTGCCCCACTACCCCACCCCATTACTTCCAGTTGTTGGCTCTGAAATACCAATGTGGTATTCAATATATGAGCGTGATCAGTAGTAAACTATATTGAAGGTCATTTTTAATCATCGTATTTGTGATTTTTATGAGAAAGAGATGACTTGATAGCCTATTCTTTCATGTGCATTTTCTTAAAGTGGGAATTCCTTTAAAGGACAAATAAATGTCTTATTCTTTCATTTCCAATTTTTATATTTTGTTCTATACATGACTGATTTCAAGGCTTTTTTTTTCTCTCTATTTAGTCAGAGGTTGTAGGCTATTATATATATCTCTATATATCTCTGTATCTCCATATATATGAGTTAAAACATTAGTGATTAAAATGTCTGGATCTGGAGAAATTAGGAAAGGTGATAGGCAGGATCCAGGGAAATATCTAGAAATCTATGAGAAAACACAGGATCAGGAGCCAAGAGAGAATCCCAGAGCTGGGATGCAGTGGTCAGAACAAAATGTGGATCTAAACCAGAGAGGAGATGGGCAGGGTGTGGGGAGCAAAGAAACTAGACAGAGAAAATAGTGTCTGAAATGAGGCAGAAGAAAAGCAGTTTGGAGCTATGTAATTTGCAAGGGGAAAACATATCTCAATTCTGGAAAGAAAAGTTCTTTGCAGACTTTCTGTGACCAATTATGCAGGATTTACGGTTTTGATTTAATCTCTGAACTATTCCTCCAGTCTGTCTGCTCCCCTCTGTTTCCACTGCCTCAGTTTTGCTTAGGACTCTGTCATGCTTTACACAAATAACTTCAAATGCTTCCTAAAAGCCTCCAATCCTGCAAATATTCTACTCCGGTCCATTATGAAGCCAGATCCTGCTAACAGTTTTAATTTTGGTGTCATTACATGCTACTATGGAAATTTCAATATTAATATTGTGTCAAGAACTGGCCATTTTCTTTCATCAAATATTTATTGATAATTTGCTGTTAGGGACCACTACTGCTGCTGAATTAGCTTTGGATTTTATTCTCAAGAAATTTACCATCCAAATGGTGCCTCATTTTTCTCTGTTCTCCCCGTGGGCTGACTGTGTTTCAGATGCTCTGGTTTTCTTGCCCTTTCTTGACTCAGCAGATACAATTCTGCCCAGAGCTATTCTCCTGGAAGTGCTATCAGCCTGGGATGCTTTTTGCCTTCATTTCTGCATAGCTTTTTGCCTCACTTCTTTGAAGGATCTCCTATAATGCTAGACTTTCCATTAATTGCTCTAAACATACCATCTATACTTTCTTTTATTATTTATTTCTTTTTCCTGCTTTACTTTGATTTATAACACAACATACTGCTTTTCTAATTTGATTCCTGTATGTCTTCCCACAACTGTGTAAGTTCCATGAGCACAGAGATTCCCTCTATGCTCACTGCTTTATCCTAAGTTCCTGGGAGAGGGACTCACCCATCGTGGCACTGTGCATTATACACCCATTGTGCATTACCAAATACATGGATAACGGAGGAGATACAATGTCAAGGGCACAGTCCCACAGTGCTGAGGAAAGTTAGAGGAAAGACACAGTTTTTCCAGAAAGAAGGAGGTGTTTGACCCAGGTTTCTAGCAATGAAGATGATTTTAGTATGGAAAGACAGTAAGTGAAGGGTGTTCTTTGTCCTATTACCAACCATCATTAGAGTCTTGTTTTCAAGTGACCTTTTAATGTTTATCACACTGCCTTCTTTCTTTCTCTCTGTTGAGTATGTTTTTGTGGCACTCAAAAGGACACAGGAGATCAACATCAGTTTGGGTCTGAGTGTGTTTCTTTGGGAGATCTAGTGATGTCTACTAGGCTGTTCATCAAGTTTAGAGACAAAGTTGCACAGAACAGTTCTGTGGGACAGATGGCACCACTTGGTCAGACACCAATGGTCTCATCAAAAGCATGGAGAGTTCTTTCGTTCCTTAATTGTAGGTAGAGTCACAGTCTTCTCCAGGCACAATTTTGCTATCTTTAACTTGAGCAACTCTTTCCTCTGATATTTGAAATACTTTTCACAGGGCAACTTACCTACTATATTATTATCCCTTAGTTAAGATTCAGTGTAGGTGTTAAACTACTCTTGCTTTTTCTTTTCAGTCGTCAGTAGATTGACGAGGGTCTTTACTCTCCATGAATCATTTTAAAATTTATTTGCATTTTCCTTGATGAAAGACAAGCAAAGGAAAATAATTGCAGTTTTCAAGGCTCACTGGGATATTCTGAGAGCTCTCTGCAGTAAATTACAGGGATGTGATAAACATAAAGAAGCGTGGTTCATTCCTCATATCTGATGACTTAAAATCTCATCCTCTGTTACTTCCATTATAACATAAGATTTAATAATATTTCTGAACGAATTGCTATCCTTACATTCTGTTATGATGTTTAATGACAGAGTTTTAGATGTAAAAACAATGCAATTTCCTTACACATCAAACTCCTATAATTTCAAGTGCAAACATTTCTTCTTGGAGAATACTAGTAAATGTGTTTCTGGTGAATCCCCCTCCCCATACTGATAAATGGGGAACGGTAACATCTCTAATTCTTCAAAATCATGTTCAATAATGGATAGTTACATAGCAATTATAAAAACCTCACACATACTACATTAGAAAAAGAAGCATGTAACAGATTAATTCAGTAGTTGTTATTAACTTTTCAAGGGGATTCTTCAGTTTACAGAAAAAAAAAGATTCACTGCAGACTTTCTTTAAATAGTAAGCTCTACTAGTGTATTTAAGATATAATTAGATCTGCTTAAATTGGATTTGTACACATTTCAGGAACTGATTCATTGTGCAAAGAAATAGCAAACCCATGTTTGCTTTGCTACATGAAGCAAAACCAGCAAATATGCATATGCTCTATCTGGCAGGTGCCAAACACCCAGATGATTGGGAAAACAGGATATTTGACCATGTGTTTGCGAACTTGTCCAGATGCTTTGCACAATTCCTTTGTGGTCTCATTTCTTCTAACACTGTAGGAGAGTAGAGACACAAATCCACTGAGACATTCTCTATCTTGCTAAAGTTGATAGTGACATTCCTTTTATCACTGCAGGAGGACAATTTTAGAAATTTAGAAATTCAATAAAAATTCTGCAAATAATATATGTCATTTCATTAAGTAGAGCAGTGGAACAATTCATATTTAAAGGTCTAAAATGGATACTTTAAAATTAATCCAGAAGACAAGAAGCTATCCAATAGAGAGGAAATACATTCTAAGCAGTGTTACTCTTAAGAAAATGGGAGAGGAAATGCTGAAACATACAACCTCAGGCTAATGAAATAAAAACAAACCAAAACAAAACTTTTCACAATAGTTTACCCTGCAGTAGTTAAACGTGAACACAGGGAGCTAGGATTTGAAGACACAAATTTATGCTTTATTATTTTCCCTGTAGATCAAGCTGTAGATAGTTTATAAAATAGTAGTTAGAATTCTTGATACAAAGAACGTCTATTGGTCTGAATTGATTTTTTCATTTTCTGGTAACTTTCTAAATGGACTCTTAATGAAAATATAAGCTAACTGATCCTAAGTAAAATTACTATTAGCATCACTTGGCATTAATGGACCCACACATAAGCCTTGGACATCAGTGCTTCATTGGATCATGGTACTTCGTTTGTCCTCTCCTGACTACGATATGGAGTTGCTGGAGGCCTTGAAGAGAGCCCAGCTTGTAGTCAGTCAGGTTGAGGATGGTGTGTGGTCTTGTACAACATAATTAGCCACAAAGTCAAGTGGGAGGAATCATACTTATATTGTGTGTTTTTAGTTTTTTTCTAATAAAAAATCCAATAGATGTGATAAATGAAAGGCACTTTAAAAATGCTAGTTCCCTTTTAGTCTTGAAGAATTTACAAAACACAGAAAACGAACAGATTTTAATTGTCACTGGGAGTTTGGGCACAGCGCTTCATATCCTATTCTGGAGTTCATAGATTGTATCACCAGAGTAAGGGCAGAGCAAGCAACATGTCTGACCTGGAGTTGTCCCTGCCCGATGTACCACTAGGCAGCTGAGACATGGAGAAAAGAGTTTAAAAAGCCATGAACATTGTCATCGATTGCATTTGCCAAAAGTGACGGCAAGAAAAATCTGTTTCATTAGTCGTAAAAACTAAGGCGTTATTGTGAACACATGCTGCATGCTGATATGTGTCAATGAGTCACTTTCAGTGAGGAGAATGTGTTTGTGCAGAAATCTACCATAGTTCACAGTAATTTGTGGTGAAAACACTCTTACAAAGAAACTCACTTATTTTCTATTAGAAAGTATGGTATTTCCTCAAAAGTAGCATTTTCAAATGTTCATCTGTATTCATCTGTATTTGTGTCCCTATTGGGTCCCACCATGTTTGGAATATCATAATATTTGCTCACTTCTCTATGATCGGCCTAGTTCTAAGCACTTGCATTTAATGCATCCTCACAACAAATATATGAGGTAGGGGTATATTATTATCCACTTTTAACAGATGGTAAAACTAAGACACAATAAGGTGATTTCCCAAAGTCGCATAGCTAAAAGGTGACAGAATGGACTTTGAACTCATGGTGCCTGGTGTCAGTCTCCATCACACGCTTAAGTCTGCGCTCCACTGCTCCTGTAGAGAGAAATAGGGGAGCCTAATGTGTAGCATGAAATCTCAGTTTACAGTTGAAAAGAATAAAAGAACAAATTAATACAGGTATTCACTTGGCTTGTAATTTAGGCCAGTAAGTGAGTAACTCATACTGGTCGTTAGAAGTTTACAAGGAGCATTGGGAGGGTGATTCTGAATGAGAATGCTGAGGCTCTTGCGATGGAAGATGAAGAACTGAACTGAAGACTCAGTGGGGGTCTCAGGAGGTGAGCAAGACCAAGTCCAAAACAATGGATTGCACCTAGTAAGCCAGTGGCCTTAAGGAGATACTTAAAGTAGAAAGCACGAGTATCAAAGATGGCTCTGGGAAGTCTGTCTAGGGACTAGGTTGCCCATAGGTGTTCCCTATCAGCAGTGTGCATGACTTTTTTTTTGGTACAGAAATAAAAGAATATAAGAACATCTTAAAAAAAAAGAAAATGGGAAAGAGATTTATGAAAAATATACATCTATGATGCATGATCATATATAATTCTTTTAAATTTATTCCTCTGGTGTCATATGTGTGATCAAAAGTATATAAAAGTGACTTTACTTTAAATTTGGTAAACATTAAAAATTCCTATAACTATTTAGATGACAAATCTTTAGATATGGCCCATTTTGGGAAATAAAAACACTGCTAGTCAGAACTATTTTCTATGAATTCTGTTTAGATGCTCAAAGGATTGACAGACTTTAAAATCATATTGACTCTCAAATATACATGTTAAAAGAATAAATAAGAGCCCATCTAAATAATTAATATCTTTCTTCATTTTTCCAGCATTTTATAATAAAGTGAACTTTTGTGATATACGATGTTAGCTTATTGTGAAAATTAATTAATATGTGCATGATTTTCTAATTTATTAATTACTGAAACAAAAGAGGAACAATAAATCCTCCATCCTCCACTGGAAGTTTTTTTGTCCAAATAAAGAGTTCTTGAAGAAAACATAAGAATAATAATAACAGTATAATCTTAGGCCTGCAAAAAACACAGTCTGCATATGTTTAGATAGACTTTTAGAAAATACTTTGGTTTACAACATACACCTTGAGACATCACCATAAAAAAATTATAGAAGAAAATTTCTGATTAATATAGATGCAAAATCCTCAACAAAGTACTACTAAATCAAATTGAACAGCTCATTAAAAATATCATATATCATGATCAAGTGACATTTATTCTAAGGATACAAGATTGTTTCAAATACGAAAATCAATACATGTGATAGATCATATCAACAAAAGGAAATATAAAAATCATACAATTATCTCAATAGATATAGAAAAAGCATTGGATAAGATTCAATACCATTTTATGTTAAAAATCCTAAAAAATGAGTTTAGATAGAACATACCTCAATATAATAAAGGCTACATTTGACAAACCCATAGACAACATCACACTCAATAGGGAAAAAATGAAAGTTTTTCCTTTAAGTTCAGGAACAAGACAAACACGCCTACTCTCATTACTATTCAATATAATGTTGGAAGTCCCAGCTATTATAATTAGATAAGGAAAGGGCAGAAAAAGTATACAGATTGGAAAGGAAGAAGTCAAGCTATCACTATTTGCAGGTGATATAATATGTATAAAGAATTTCACAAACTCCAGTAAAGTAAGTTCTTAGAATTAATAAACAGGCCTCAAAATTAATATAAAAAATCTGCTGAATTTTTATATGCAAGTGATAAACTAGCAGAAAAAAGAACGAGGGAAACAATACCATTCACAATCTCATCAAAAAGTGAGATTATTTGAAATAAATTTAACCAAATGAAAAACCTTGTTAAAGGAAATGAAAATATATTCCATGCTCATGAATTAGAAGAATTAACATCATTAAAATGGCCACATTACTGGAAACAAGATACAGATTTAAAGCAGTCTCCATCAAAATAATGACAACATTCTTCACAGAAACACAACAAAAAAAGTGAAATTTTTTGGAACTATAAAAGATCCCAAATAGCAAAACAATCCTGAGAAAAAAAGAACAAAAATAAAACATCATACTACTTGGCTTCAAACTATACTACAAAGCAATAGTAATCAGCATGGTATTGGAGTAGAAACAGAGACACAGATACAATGGAACAGAACTTAGAATTCAGAAATAAACATACACATATGTGGACAGCTTATTTATTTTTTTATTTTCTGGCGTGTTCATATAATTTTTTTATTGTAATGATTATTCTACACATTAAAATAACTTCCTATGCATATTCTCCCCATTCTTTAGCTATGTATCAACAAACCATGCTCTCCACCAAATCACCAACTGTTTTTCACCATTTGCCCTCTGTTCCCTATTGTAACCACAGTTCTGTTGCAAATGTCACAGGGTTGGCTTTGTGCATTGATTTTGTAGCCTGCCACTTTACTATATTCATTGATGAGTCTAGAAGTTTTTTGACAGAGTTTTTATGGTTCTCAATATATATATGATCATTTAATCTGCAAATAATAACAATTTTACTTCCTCCTTTCCAATTTGGATTCCTTTTATTGCTTAATTACTCTGGCTAAGACCTCCAGTACAACGTTAAATAGCAGTGGTGAGAGTGGACAGCCTTACTTGTTTCTGACCTTAGAGGAAATGCTTTCAATTTTTCACCATTGACTACGATGTTGGCTGTGGGTTTCTCATATATGGCTTACATTATGCTGAGGTATTGATCAGCTTATTTTTGATAAAGAAGCCAAAAACATACAAAGGAGAAAAGACAGTCTCTTCAATAAATAGTATTTAGAAAACTGAACAGTCAAGTGAAATATGATAAAACCAGTATCTAACATCATACACAAAAAATAATTCAAAATGGATTAAAGACTTGGATGTAAAATCTGAAACCATAAAATATTTAGAAGAAAGCATAGGTGATATACTCTGTCACTAGACTAAGAGATGCCCTTGGGAACTTGACTCCAATGCAAAAAAACAAAAGTCCCTCCAAAACCAAATGAGACCACATCAAACTAAAATCCTCTACACAGTAAAAGAAACTCTCATCAAAACAAAAAAGACATCTTAGTGAATGGGAGAGATATTTGCACATAACACATCTGACAAAGGGTTAATATCCAAAGTATATAAAGAACTCATAAAACCCAAAAAGAAAAAAACAATCCAAAATAAAAAAGGAGCATAGGAACTAAACAGACACTCCTCCAAAGACATACAGATGGCCAAAAGGCTCATGAAAAGTTAACTTTCATGTCTTATTATTAGGGGAATACAAAAATAGAACAATGTGATATCACCTCACACTTGTGAGAAGTGTATTGTACAAAGGACTGGGAACAGCAAGTATGTTGAGGATGCGAAGCAAATGAAGATTTATACACTGTTTGTGAGAGTATAAACTGATGCAGCCAGTTTATGCATGCAGATTCTTAAAAAAATTAAAAATTACATATTCCATATTATCCAGTTATCCGACCTCTGGATAGTCACCCCCAAAACAAAAGCACAATGGTTTTATACACACACACATATGTATGTATGTGTATGTACTATAGATGTATATGTCAAAAGCTGGAAATAACCCAGGTGCCCATCGAAAGAGAAGTGGATAAATTACATAAAGTATATATATGCACAATGGAATACTATTTAGCTATAAAACATATGAGATTTGCCATTTGCAACATGATGGAGGACACAGAGGGAATTATGTTTAGTGAAATAAGTCAGGGAGAAAGACAAAACACTGTATGATTTACTCATATGTGTTATATAGAGACATCAAATGAACAAGTGAACCAAATCAAACAAAAATAGACTTTTAGTCTACAAGAAGAAGTCAGTATTACCAGAAGGGAAGGGGGAGGAGGCTGGGTAAAGCAAAAGGAGTCAGTTATAAGGTAAAGGATAGAACTGAACTATTGGTGGTGAACTTAATGTAGTATATATATATATATATATATATGTATATATGTATATATGTATATGTACATATATATATGTCTCCTGATTTACAATGATGTAACCTCAAACCTATATAATGTTAGAATGCAATGCTACTTCAATAAGATATAAAACAGACAAAATATACCTTAACTCTTTATCGCTATAGCACAAAAATAGGAGGATAAATAAGCCATCTCTCTGTAGAAACCATGTAGCGACAGTGTTCTGAGAATATCTATTTGCTTTTACTATATTGCTGAAAACAAAGGTTTCATTTACATAAGGGGTCTAGCTTCTACTTTGCTAAATCCAAAGGCATTTAAGAAAGATATACAAAGGGCTCACAGGTACATGAAAAGGTGCTGTACAGGACTAATAATCTAAGAAAGGCAGATAAAACCAAATGAGATCTCACCTCATCCCTGTTAGAATGGCTATTAACAAAAAGACAAGAGATAACAAACACTATAGTGATGTAGAGAAAAGAGAATCCTTATACGTTGTTGATATAACCACTATGGAAAATGGTATGGAGAGTGGGGGTTCCTCAAAATATTAAAAGTAGAACTACCAAATGACTAACAATTCCGATTCTGGGTATATACCCAAAAGAAATGAAATCACTATCTCAAAGAGATTATCTGTATTGTCATGGTCAGTGCAGCACTGTTTACAATAGCCACTACATGGAAACAATCTAAGTGCCCATCAATGGATAATGAAATGGTGGCACACACACACACACACACACACACACACACACGTATATACAACAGACTATTATTCACCCATGAGAAAGAAGGAAATCTTGTCATTAGTGACATCATAGATGGAACTTGAGACCATTATGCTAAGTGAAATAAGTCAGATAAAGACTGTAAGATCTCATTTACGTGTAAAATGAAAAATTAAAAGAAAATCAAAACTCATAGAAACAAGGAGTAGTTTGGTGTTTTGGAGGCTGGGGTAAGGGTACAAGTTTCTAGTTATGAGATGAAAAAATTTGAGGGTCTAAGTTATAGTGCGGTGACTACAGCTAACAATGCTGTATTGTGTGCTAGAAAGTCAAGGGAATAGATGCTGAGAGTTCAAACACACACTGAGTGGTAACTTTACATGAGGTAACAAATATGCTAACTAACCTTATTCTAACAATCATTTTGCAATATATATGTAAATGTATGTATTTAAAATGATCACATTAAACATGCATAATTATATATGTCAGTTATAGGAGAGAAAAGAAGGAAAGAATGAGGAATAGGTGACAACATCCACACTGTCTGCTCAAATACATTCTGGATCTAAACTCTGATCAATTGCGCTGCTCAAGAAGTTTTAAAAATAATGATACTACTCAGCTTTGGGCTTTGTAATAACAGGTTTTTGGACTATTTAGAAACTCATTAGCAATAATTAAATTCATATTGCAGAGATCTGGTGGATGTAAACATAACATTTTGATTCTTGACTTGGTTATGGAAGAAACCTTTTTATGGAATTCTTAATGCTTGATTTATTCATCATATATTTCATTGGCCAGGTAGTAGATTCAGTTATTCATGATCCCAAATCTAAAAATAAGATTGGTATTTTAATCTAAAATTTCTAGCTGTAGTTCTAGATATGCATCTAAAAGCTAGCTGTACTTAGACCTTGGACTCAAATCATTTGTTATTATTAAAGGGTACACGAGTTTAAAACCTTGTAAATGGAACAGATCTCCAGTGTCTTTGGTCTACCTGTTCTCTCTATATATTAGTTTTTGAAACAGTAACCTTAACATTAGCAATATATCATTGAGCAGAGTTTGTAAGGACACAAACTGAGATAGGCTTGTTCTAGACTCAAAAATGATTCCCCATTATTTAGGACTAAAAGATTTGATGAAGTCTTGATAGCTTCAAGCACAAACCAATCACCTGAAATCATAGGTAGGAAGAGCTGTTGGTCCTGCTCAGGTTACATGGGCTGACATCTTTCAGTTTCTATCTGAAAGGCAGGAATAATTTTCTTATATTAAGTGCTTAATGCTGTATGAACCAATCGCTGCACATAGCCATCTTACTTTATCCTCTCCTACTTTATCCTCTGTAGTTCACCAGGTTTTACAGAAGTGAGGTGTTTCTTCATTCAGAAGTTCTGAGACAGTCAAGTCTGATATTTTTGAACTAAGTGAGTAGGTCAAAATGGATGTAAATGAATCAAACTTTCAATTAGATGTGCTTTGAGAATGCAGTGCCAAAGTTTACTTGTAAGAGAAAATATAAGAGCTTAAAAGGCCCCAAATAATTCAGACTAACACATCTCGGGATCTTTTTCCATTTCAAAATGAATGGAGCAATTCTGTGTAGTTGAAGATTGACAGCATAATGGGAACAGAGCAAACTGCAGAATTTCTCACCAGGTAACTGCATTAACAGCAAAACTCACGATGCAGTCTGTTGGTTGAAAAGAACATGGAGGAGCCTTCTATTTTCTTATGAGGTGCTATATTCTCATATCCTTGGCTAATTATACTTAGTTATAATCAAATTGCAATTATGAGAAAATTCTTATTATCCTATAATTTTTAGCAATATAATGAAAGATCCTATGGATATTAATTCTTCTTGTTTATCACTATAACTAAACATAATTAAAATTACTTCCAAGTATTGCCTTCTATTTACAATGCTATTGCTGTACAAGATATTGCTATGAAATAATAATTCTGAACATTTCTACATATTCCCAAGGATTGACTAAAGGCAAAATGGTGTAAATGTTTCAATAATCTTTGAAAATTCTATACTTTGCAATAATTATTTTCGCCACATAGAATAGGAATTATAGACAGCTCTTATGCTACATAAACTATACATACATTTTTGGCTCAAATGCTTTACTTACCAGGATCAGAAGGCAACTGGAGGCCAATTTTGTGTGCTCAGGGATGGTGGAAAACACTGACAAAATCAAGCAACCAAAGACAAGGAGAAAACTGTAAAACAACGAGAAAGAGAAATTTGATAAGAATCTGTCCTTTTCGTGGCAGACTTAATTTCTTATTTCTAATGGAGGAAGCATCAGACCATTTGAATTGGCTCAGTCACATCATAAAAGTGCTGGAAGGGACTAGCCATTTTTAATATCAAGATACAACACAACCTACAGTACAAATGGGGCTCTTTTCCAACCTAAATAATGGAGAAGGGGTTGCATGTCAAGGTGGGCATGTGTGTGGCATTGCTGTATTTAAATGTCCACATCTAAGAATCTGAATTTCCAATACATTCTTTCCCAAGCAGGGATCGTGAGAAAGACTCAGAAGTGTGTTATTACTTTCCTACCCAGGAGCTCGTGCTCCACAGCTCTCCTTTCGAAGAAGCAGAATCTGCCTCATGTTCGGCAGCTTTGGTAAGTCGTCCAGTGTTCCAAGTGATTGTTGCTAAACTACTGGCTCATTTTCAGAATCTAATATAACTTGGGGCTTCTCATTTGTCATTCCTTTATAATAATCATAAGAATAGAAAATGACAGCAACTATTTCCTCTGCTACCATGTACTTTCCATTTCCTCATGTCAAATTTCTAGAGAAATGAGCCTTCAGACCTGTCTATTCAGAACACAAAGACAGGGAGCAGAAGTCAGTGGCAGCATTTTCTACCAATCAATCTGCAGGCATTTTTATTTCTACAAATAGGGAAATTCAAGGTTCAGAGGGAAAGTTGAATTCTGAAAAAAATGTCTAGTAAATAGGGAAGGTTCTGGTTTAAAGCTGAAGTTACTTATTTCGAAATGTACCTTTCTAGGAAGCACCTATAATAATCTTTATGTTCTTTAGTGTGGCAGTGGGGTTAGTTCCAGCCTCTTCTGAGTTTGCCCTGGCAAGTCTTACAAGTCTTTCTACCATGTGTGAATGGGAGCTTTTAAGGGCTTATAGTCAGGGCTTGGCAAAATATGGCTTAGGGAACAAATCCGGCCCCTACTTCCTGTTTTTATAAATAAAGTTTTATTGGCACATGGTCACACTTATTTGTTATGTACTACTATTATGCTGTACAACGGAAAAACTGAGTAGATGTAGGAGAGATAGTCCGGCACACAAGACTAAATATATGCTCTAGCCCTTTAGAGAAAAAGTTTGCTGATCTCTAATTGATACATGTATTCCATATTTTTTGTATATTTATTCCAATTCAGAATTGAATGCAAGTTTATAGGTGCCTGTTTTCTGTATGTTGATAATAATCGCTAACATTCATCTAGGATTTCCTATAAGCTGGACATGGTATTGAACCCCTCTCAAACATATTATCCACATTATATTCACAGACTCATAGAGCAGAAATTTCATTTTCTCATTTTATAGCTACAGAAGCTGAAAATGAAGAACATTTTGTAATTCATTCAAAGCTGTGTAGTAGTAGCAGCAGAGATCAAGCACCTGCCATCCTTTGAACCATTACACTGTTGCAAATAAGCATGCATAAGTGACAATGGTGATGACATTCGAAGCTCAGCAGACTTTGGGGATCCTTCTCTAGCTCTTCAAATGGAGAGGGAAGCAGTTATCATTCCAAACAGAAGTTTTTAAGGAGAAGTCAGTGAGAAACGCCTACACATGATGTTAATAACTCCTCATCATATTTTTAACTCATGTATAATGATTAAGGATAATTTGAATTATAATATAAAATGGCCACAATGAACTGGAAATTATAAACAAGAAATCAAATTCCAGGCATCTACAGACCCTCTCCCTCCCCAACTATTAATGAGACAACGAATTTCAAGGATCTATAAGCATCAAATAAAAACAATGATAGATGTTTCCCCTTTGGTGAGCAGTAGTTATTTAGATGTACTCTGAGTCCAAGCTTATCATAAAATATTAGGAAAAGCAAACAGCATCTTATTTAATAACGAAGACGCCTTGTTCCTGTAAGAGTATCCAATAGTAGTTTCATAATCTCTATGCTTGTGTTCAAAACAGATCTATTTCATGGTCTTTTGCTAACTCCTTAATGAATATCTAGGTGTTGTTAAATATTTTCTTTCATGTCACTGCTTTGTTCATTTTGTTATTACTCTCTAACAAAAGTAGTTTCTGCACTGGTATTCTGTTCTTGCTATAGATGCTCATCTGAAGACAGCAAGTCACAGTCTAGTCTAGTCCTCTGACTTAGCAAGGGGTTAGAGATAGACAAATTTCCTCTCTTCCTTCCTTTCTTCCACCATTCATTCATTCATTCATCCAATCTGTGGATATTATTTAAATACGTGATACTTGGCTAAGTCATGGGGGTATAACAATAAATAAGATCGATTTATGATAATGCACAACTTATGCCTATATAATGTTTTGATGCAATGTCCCTTCAATAAAATTAAAAACAAAAAACACAAAAACAAAATTCTTTCTTTTTTAGCTATCACAGTTTCAGGAATATTGAGACCAATAGAGCAACAAACAGATGTAAAAAGAAAACTAAAATTTGGAGAGATGATTGGGAAGATCTGGAAAAAAGGGAAGGATAGGAGCATACAGGAGAGGAGTTGCATAGGCAGAGTGGCTCCTTAATTTGTGGAGTAGAGAGCAAAGTGAAAATGTGAGGTCCTTTGTTGAAAAGTTATTAAGAATTTCAAAATGGTGAGAGCAGAGCATAAACTCAAGTGTGGCACTCTTACAGATGTTGACTCGGTGGGACAGCAAGTCCATGAACTCAGACTTGGAGTAGGGAAGACATAGTGGAAGAAGCGCTGAGAAAATTGAGCCCTGAAGCCTCAGCAGATGTGAGATAGCACAATGGTGGGAATGGCTGGGAGAAGAAGCACTCTTGTCCGGATGCTGTGTGGGCGAAGGTCAGGTACAAGCACAACGTCACTAGTATTGACTAATTAATCAATAAATTAGATTTAGTGATCGCTAACTAGCTACTAGTTTTTCCTCTGTCAGTACATGAAAAATGTAAGGCAATTCATTCTCATAAATTCATTTATTACACCAGAATCATCTCAGGTGAACTGAAAACACGTACTGAGCACCCATTGTAAAAGACACCGTGCCAATACTAGCAGAGGTGCAAGGACAAATTCAAGCGGTTCCTACCATTAGAGAATTAAAATTTAGTGAGGTGTGTGAGCTAAACTATTGGACCACAATGAAAGGCAGAGGCAGATAAGTAGCTAAGAAAAAGTGTTGAAAGTGGGGAGGGTTCCATTCATTGGGAATGGTGGAAGCACATCAACAAAGTCTTCAAAAATGGGTAATACTGGGATGGTCTTGAAAAGAAGAGCAGGTTTAAACAAGAGAAATTTCTGGAGGAACGCATTTCAGGAGAGGGATACAATATGAGGAAGCCAGCAAACCAGAATATCAATAAGGAAAATATTGGCTCTCTGTTTCATGGAGCAAAACATTACTGAGTTTGTAGGTGAGACAGTCAGCTGCACTGGGAGTCTGGGGTCCTGCTGAGGAGAGGATTGTATGGTAGGGTCTGTCTTGTTTAGGTTACAATGGGGAGCCACTGAAGATTTCTGAACAGAGAAGTAATATCATCATAGTCGTCCTCTGGGGGAATTAAGCTGGTGACTGCGTGTTGAGAGGTAGGGGAAAGAGTAATGGCAATACATGTAAGGTTGAAATGATAGAAATGAGAATGGAATGGAGAGGCAGACCGGGAGATGCTGTCAAAATAGGAGCTCTCTGACACATAATTATTAGATTAGGAATTAGCGTTTGGGAGGGTGGGTAGTGATTGAAAAGTCTGAAGTTTCCATACACAGTTATTGGTGATGCTCCTAATAGGACAGGAGGAGAAAAGTCAGAAAAGTCAGGAGAAAAATCTTATTTTAGGGATAAAGAAGAGGATAAAACCAAGTTAAAATATTCACAGAAATATTTCACATATTTATCTAAATATCTAAATCTGGGCACAAAGTCTGTTTTAGGTAATCAAGTATAAAGGATACTTGGGAAACATTTCCTGATCTTGGAGAATGTCATGGAGAACAACAAGCACATTCTTCTATGAATTGGCTCTTGGTAGTATTGCCAGAGAAAGACTTGATTGGAGAAAGCACTGAACTGACACAGAATGACCCCCCTGAAGTGAGTGTTCAGACACTGGTTCACTGGATGTGACATGGTACACTGCTGAACTTTTGAGTGTGACTCTGCTGACATCATACTTCTGAGGGTCCCACATGCAGGGAGGTATGCCTGCAGACTCCATCTCACTGCTGAGTCAATAAAAATGGCAGCAGTGTCAAGGGTTCCTGGATTCAAGGCGTCTTAGTCTAAATTCCGAGGGCCTCCATGGAATTTGTGGGTAGAATTTAGAAGAGTTATGAACATGGGTGGGAAAACATTGTCTTTGTCATTAACATACCATCATGATATGTACCTTGTGACTTCGTCACTGATAGAAATCACAGATATTTTAATTTCCCATTTAACATTTGTAGATGAAACGATAATTGTTTTGTCCTGAATATTGATTTCACTTATCACTACTTCAAGATTGTGGAGCTGATTTTTTCAATGAATGAATAAAGAAGCACATATATTACTATTTCAGAACTTTAGTATTTCAATAATAGCTTTCAATATAATGTTTTTTTATAACCCCACATATTTTATGCATTTAAAATTTTATTCTGGGGAATGGTTCATAGATTTCTGAAGGGTCCATGGCATACATAAAAGAGTTAGATGTGTTCGTGGAGGACTAGAAAGGGAGGTACTGGGAGCTAGATTATAATCACCTGTTTTGGCACCAGTCACCCAACTTACTAAGGAAACTTTAATGATGAGTTTGAAAAAACAGATATCTTTTTCTTTTACACATTAATCCCGAGGTATTGTACGAACCATATTCCTTCAAAATCATTCTGTTATAGCTATTGGCCTTTATTTTTCCAAAGCAATAACTGATATTTTGTTTCTGAGGAAATTCAGTTTGATGTGAACCTTTTTGCTAAACTTCTTTAGAAGGTATTAAGCAGGTGAAGGGCATTTATGAAAACAAAAATGTTATCAGTTCAGTGGTCTCTATGTTTACTCAAGAAAACCATCACTTTCATTGCAGGCTAATTGAAAATCTATTTGTCATACTTAATTTAATAAAAGCTTTACTTGGCTATGTTATGGATGCTTGTAGAACAGATGATGTTCAAAGCTTGAGTTTTAAGCATGAGTTCATTTAACAAGGATAAACATAATGTGAAAATAAAGCATTACTGAAAAACTTTGCTAATGTTTTGTCAAGTGAACAGTGGAAAGTTGCACTATTGTCATTCACAGAATCACATGACCCCCTCCCCCCCACACCACTCCAGTGCCTCACAACCAATTATGAACAGTGCAACTGAGAAAAGAGAAATGGAGCTGATGTTTAAAGTAGACATATCACTGAGCTTAGCTCTCTGAAGCAGGCAGGGTTTTGAGGACTGAAACAACCAACCACACATTTTCACCTAGAAGGTGCTCTCTACAAGCACTTGGGTGGACTATGTTTTCCATGACAGAACTGCTGTTCATGTATGTCAGTTATACTCATTAAAAAACCTTTGGGGAAGAGGAGATTTTAAATGTCTTAGAAGGAAAGGAATCAGGTGTTTAAAATGAAGAATGTTACTACAGAGCGTAGAGTTTTTAAGAAAACAATTCTCCAGAAATAACTTTCAAAGAAAATTCTACCCTTCTTCTGACTTTTCATACATTTTTAAGTATTGTTTTGATAAAACGTGCATTTCAGTACGTTTGATGGAAGACCTTGCAAGTGCATCATGAATTAAAATGACTGCTGGCACAGTTACCATAGATGATCCCCCTGGCTGATACTTGCTGTCTAATGAAATCAAACCCCATCATCAAAGGAAATGGCTGGAGGTCATCCTTTGCTTCCAGCATTCTAAATTTACCTTTCTTTCTAAAGTTGGTGCTTCGTGCAATGTCGTTTCTACATATTTTTTCCATGAAAGGGCCATTTTGCATGTGAAATCTTGCTACAGCATGCTCCACTTCCATTGCAAAGTAGGAGAAATTAAATATGTCATTTCTGGTGTATTTAAAGGGGATATGGAATATTTGATTGATAGCATTACATGTTTTTATTTTTCAAGTATAATGAATGATAAATATTAATAAAGATCATAATCAATACTATAACTAAAATCTCTGGGAAGTTACAAGAATTAGTGTCATTAACTAATAGTTTCAACATACGAAATGCTGTATTTTACACATGTAAGGTATTAAGAGGAAAGCAGAAAATATGAGAAATCGTGGTTTCTACTTGTGTGTTTCTTTTAACAAGTTTTATGATTTCTTTTTTTTTAACATGGCTGTTTTGCAATTTAGGGTATTTAAATTAAAAATCAGTCTGTATTTCACAGCACACCCACCAGCAGAGTTTTAGAGCTCTTCACCATCACCTTGTGCCTCCTTCCTGCCCTCCCCTCTTCCACCTCCTGGCAGCCGCTGTATTGCTTCCCGTGAATTTTAAGATTTTTCTGTTTATATTTTTTATGTTCCACATAGGAATGACACCATCCTATACTTCTCTTTTTCTTTCTGGATTATTTGGTTAGCATGAACCCCTCCAGTTTCATCCAGATTGCTGCAAAGACCACAATTTCACCATTTTTAGTGCCTGTATAGAATTCCATGGAGTACATATACCACAGCTTCTTTATTCATTCATCTGCTGATGAGCATTTGAGTTGTTTCCATGTCTTAGCTATTCTGAGTCCATATAGTGTTTCTTTAGAAAACTATGGCTAGCATAAATGAACTAGAACAAGGCGAGAGAACCCACAGTAGCTCAGGAACCTCCCCTTAGAGAAGTCCTTGGACTCAGTTTAAACACAGAGGCCATACTCAGCCTGATTCTCACCTCAGGATTAGAGAATCCTTGTGGCTAGAAGGATTTCTGACTGAGTCTCTCAACTCAGGAATTGTTTTTTAAAACATCACCAGTGCTCGGTTTGTATTTTTTTCTCTTTGACCTCATCCAGCATCCAGAACCTTCCTGGCACTGTGAGAACGCACCGTGCTGTGAAGACCACTCTGGTCTTCCACTGGTGGAAGACTGGTTCCACTTCTGAGTTAAATCTCCTTATTTGGGCTCTTTAGCATGGGTCCTCCTTCAGGCTCTGGACCACTGAGGAACATGTGCTCTCTCTTCCATATTTTAGTTCTTAACATATTTGAAGATAGTTTCATCATGGCTTCCCCAACATTCTTCAAATCAAATACACTAAGCCTGGTTCTTTGTCTACTTCGCATGTGAAACAATGTACAGATGTGTTGTACTCTTTGTCATTGTTCTTTAAGTATATCCTTATTTATTTTTTTTTATTGCATACCTCAAAGTGGTACTCAGGCTCCTCACTACCGTCTAGTCTAAGGAAAAGATTGAACTTTTGGTCATCGACGTAAAATATAAAACATCTGCACTGCTGATTCTAGGGAGTCCGTATTCAAGCCTTCTACTGCCCAACTATTAGCAAAAATTTGGTTTCTAAAAAGACTGGAGGAATTTGATATTTTTCGGTATCTTTCCCAGCACAACACAGGACCTATAGCAAATCTGACCATTGCCAATCTATGTAGTTGGACTTACAACCTCAGTTTCTTATGGAATTACAAATACAGAACTATATTTGATGTCTTGATATTTTCTTCAGAAGGAACGAAAAACATTTAACCAACATACTATATCTTAAGAGGTCTCCTGTATCTCACATCATGTTCCCTCAGTGAGGCATCACATGATGAATTTCTCTCAGGATTTTATTGCCTCCCCCATCACAATCTATGTTGTTTCTGAAAAAATTGATGTTATTTGGTTTATGGGAGAGACCTTGTATTTGTCTTCTTGTCTTGGTTGCTAGGAGGCTCAGAAGTGAATTTATGGCCTATCCTAATAATGACACAGATCTTTCTGGTATATATGCTTATGAATTAATTTTACTCTTGACTTCTTTATCCTATTCTATGATTATCTTCTCTTTACCATATTATTTCACTGACAAATATTTACAGGCATTGAGAACTCAGATACGGTCTGTGGCTAATAAAGTTGTCATTTTAGTAGGAAGGCATGCCTTTGCATATTTGTCCATTTGTACCATATGTATAGTTAGTAGCTGCAAATCCTTTCTAGATGTTAACAAGGTATTTGGAGAATACTTTATGAAATATAAAAATGATAAAGATGTGGCTCTGTCTATCATTACTCTTTCCTTGAAATGGGAGCATTAATTCAGCTTAAAGTTACATCTTGTAAAAAAAAAAAAAAAGACACCATTGTCTCAAATTTACTAAATAAACTAATAGATTTCTCTCACTCAGATTTCAGAAAAGTTTGCAGTTGTTGTTTTTTCATTCTATTAAGCTAATCTTAAGTTATTTATTTCTCACATGAGCTCCCAACTCATGGAATCTCCAAATGTCCTACACTTGTCTTCAGAGGTTTTTTTTTTTTTTTTTTTTTTTTTTAACAAACCCTGCAGTTTATCTCTGGAGATGTCTCAGGAGGTACAAATCCTCCCAGGTGTTGTAGTATCTTGCCTGAATCTTTCCTCCTTTTCCTCAAGGACAGTACAGAACACTTTTTAGTTCTTTGCTGAAATGAAGACATTTTTATCTACAGCAAACTGGTAAACTTATTGAATAGGAAATAGGCAGACTTTAGTGCTTTTCCCTTGTGTGAACTTGCATTGCTTTCTAGTAATCACAGTTATCCTTGTAAATGTAATATAAGTCATTTGCTTAATATTCTATCTGGAATATTTCCAGGAGTTGTTTTTAAGCTTATTAATGTACAAAGTCCAGGGTTTTCTACTTAACTCTTTTTTTGGCATTTAGAATATTTTCTTCTCTCTGGTTATATGGCACTATTGCATTTCTCATAATTTAAATTTATTAATAAAAGTTTTCTAGTTTTATCCACACAAACTTTGCTGCCTTGTAACATAAATCTAGACCCAGCAACATGACCTCATTAAAACTGGCCAACAATTTGTCCATCATATATTTTCATTTTCTCTGAATCAGATTCAGAAAAATCCTTTTTAGTTTGAAAATATTCTTTTTGTTGGAAAAGAAGGAATAAGTTAGGATTTGATTAGCTTTCTCTGTTTTGTTATAATAATATTGGTCCCCAAGGATAGGATAATATCGTCCTTATTCCTGTTTTTTTTTTTTTTTCTTTAAGAAAAAAATGTACTTTTTTGGGAGTGTGCATGGTGTGTTCTGGTTTATTAGCTTACTTGAAATTATTCTTAAAGACCATGCTTTATTTTTAAATGTGTTCTTAGTTACAGACCTTCCATTTTTTCTATATTTAGAAATATACTGTTAAATACCTGATTTCATTGGAGAACTTCTAGGTAGGTAAGATTGATCTCTTTCAAAACCAACCCTCTTAAAGATATCTTATAGATATCTGTCCTATAGATACCTTTCCAGGGTAGAACTCTTGTTTTTCTGTTATTTAAAATTGCTTTCCTAACTTCAAAGTTTCTTTACCTATATTCTGTCTGTGTTTTTGTTTTTGTTACTGTTTTGCTTGTTTGTTTTAAATCATAGCTTCCCTGACAAGTGATTTCTAGAAGTTAAAGCTCAGACTCTTAGTTTTCCCATTCTCTGTGTGAAGACAGCAAGTCTGATCTTCTTGAGGATACTTGCTGTGTCTAGAATGAAACAATGAATTGTGGCCTATCATATTTAAACAGAAAACCTCGATTTTTCAATAGCAGTAATACAGCATGTTTTCATCTTTATAGATGGTGCAGGCTGTCTAAGACTGAGTGACTAGGAATGGTTTTGCTGAACTGGAAAAGGCAACAGAATACCATTTTTCAAAGGGCTTAAGGTCTGCAATTTAGAAACTCATCAGTCAGGTTCTTGCCTCTGCAGACTCTGTTTCTGTGTTTTTTATGGGAAAAACATGAGACTGAAAACCAGTATATATTGTTTATAGACAGTGAATTAAAAAATACTATCATATATTTGATTCATGCAACAAAAGAACATTCTATCTGGTATTACATATTCTTGTTACTCTGTAATATTTTCCCTTGAGAAAATAGCAGCATCCGATAGTTGTATTTGTTTAGTTTGGTCTCCTCTGCTAGAATGCAAGCACTTTGAGTGCAGAAATCTTGTGTCTTTTAGTTGCCACTTTATTGTTACAGATGCTAATAAATTCATTTATTCATGCAACATATTTTATTCCAGAACTGTTGTGTGCCAGGCAGTGTTCCAGGTGCTGAAGGTATAGTAGTGAATGGACAAAAATAACTCTCCCTACAGAACTTACATTCTAATAAGAGAGATAGGTCATAAAAAATGTAAATAAATAAAATATATACAGTGTTAGAGAGTGATAATTGCTAAAGAGGACACAAATTATAAGAATAGGATACAAATGCTAGGGGAATTGAAAATGGAACCGAGTTGCAGGGAAGGTGTTACTAAAATGGTGACATTGCTAATATTTCAAAAGTGAAATCCCATGATCCATCAAGCCAAAGAAATAGTGCTTTTGGAATTCAGCCTGTGCCGGTCTTCTGTTCCCTAAATAGGGACTGCTTCTATCATGCTTATTTCCTGTTTTAAAACTTATGGGTTTTCTCTCTTGCTGTCACATCCAAACTCCTTTCTGGCTTTTAAGATTCCCATCAGAACTGTAATTTCTTCATTTTTCCAAACAGACACTTCAGGCAGGTCTGTCTCTTTTCAATTTTCTGCACAATATCATGCTGTAATATAATATGTTAGCCAAATGAAACTTCATCCTTCAAAGTGTGCTACTTTCTCTGCCTGCTGCCAGTCAGCAAGTCACATGTCATCTGGTCCCCACACTTATGTTTTCTGTCCCCTAAGGACTTCTTTACAAATTTCTGCTTGCCTCTCCCCTAGAATTGCTCTAAGGATTAAATGAGATAGCATCAAACTCAGAATTCATGTCTTGGCATAACAAGAAAGAAACACCAGACTGTGTTAAAAGTGCCAATTGAGCATCATGTTGACATTTAACTGCTACCTAATTTATACAAGTTTTCATTAACAAGAATAACAACAAAGAATTGAATTGATTTAGCATCTAAAATCTCTGCTTACAGAGCAAGACATTTGAAAATGCAAGACATGAAAACATGCCCAGCAAGGTCTGGAGTGCTCAAGTCATTTGAATGTGTATCTAAGCAAGTCCACTTGAAGAATGATTTTTATAATAGTTGCATTTGAACTTGTACAACATTATTCTCAAGGTTGACTAGTCATGGTATCTTCTAGACACAAGCAGGTCTGGAGAACTGAACCCTAGCTTTCCACCTCTCACTACTCCAGTTTCTCGAAAACAACTTGAGGCTGCCCTAAGGGTTAGCAATATTGTGAAGCTGCTGAGCTGCAGTCGGTATGGAAGCATGAGCCTCAGTTAAACTGACCAAGTAGAGAGTCATCATTACAATGACCACTAATGACTGCTGACCAAGGCTGCGATGTAATGAACAGACAATGTGCTCATCCAGGATGAGATGGGGGCTGATTCCAAGGAACTAATTATAGTCATGAATGAAATGAAAGTTATTTACAAAGGGTGAGGAAGAGACAACCTTTGCAAAATCTATGTAAGTGTTCCTTTTAAAGTCATCTTTTCAAGAGACAATTTCAGTGCTGACACCGTGACACCATGGAAAATAATCCAGCCCAAGAGCTTTGATAGTATGAACCCACGTGAATTAAATTTTCCATGCTTTGTTTCGAAGGGTCTGTTTATGCAGGAAAGTGAGCTATGGCAAAGGTTGAAAACATATGTTAAAAGATGTTTGACAATAGTTGTCTGGACTGAATCATTTCTCCATAAAAATAGATTGTAAATGTATTATGCAAATAATGACTTAATCATTGCAATTTTCTAGGAATATATATAACCATTTCATTATCTGAAAATTAGAAATAGAAATTATGAAGCATATTTATTTGAATAATAATAAGTATATTTATTTGAGTAGTATTGTTGGGAATGAAAGTAAAGGAATACAAAGAGGAATATAGTTATTTTTCCCTGAGACCAAAAGCTATTATAAAGCAGTATATTTTATTATTAAAAAATCAATTATGCATTCATTTCCTTTTCACTGATTAAATCCATATGATCAACTTGCTTTAAAAATCCTATTTCCTTGAAAGTTTTTTTTGGAGTATTCATACTTCATGGGCAGACACCTTAGAGGGCCCACATCACCTTTCATGCAATGAGAGTTCTAAAGCTCTCACAGAATAAAAACTTACAATCAAATGAGCCAGGTGATGTTAAGGGGGCTTTGGAGGGGAGGAATTGCTACTGATTTTTTCCCGTCTGTTTGGTTTACTGAAATGATGTAGTAAAGTGACTAAAACAGCAGAAAACCAAATTGTCCTGAGTAGTTTAAGTGCACTTGGCAGTGGACTTTATGATGTGGTACAACATGAGGCAAAAATAAACCCAGCAGACAGATGTCTCCAGAGAGTAATAGCGATAAACTCTGAAACTATTACACATGTAAGTACCTGCCCAAAGGATGTGGAAGACAACGCATTTGTCTTGAGATCAGTCTACAACAGCACTTGCTGCTTGTGGTGACCCAAGTTGAAAGGAAGCTGAAAGCTGGCATCACGTTATATGGCATCACTGAAGTATTTTATGGATGAGCAAAACTGGCAAGAGTGGACAGCCACTAGATGGCACGTGCTTCCCGCCTCCAAAAACATCTTAGCAGTTTTAGCTTTAAAGTTTTAGCTTTAAAGACTGCAGACATTCCTCTAGGGTCTGGTAAGCAACTCAAAGGGTATGTTTTCTCTTGCTGCTGCTCTCTGACAGATATCAAGAAAAAAAATTTGACTAAAATATTGAAGATGGTGATTTCATGTACATATAACTACAATTGCAAAAAAAAAAAAGGTGGGGGGAGCTAATATGTGGCTATGTCTACTAAAATATAATTCTCTTTACAGAAAATTTTAGAGATAGTCACCAAAATGTTGTTATTGTTTCAGGTGCATAGTTGAAACTAAAAGATATTAAGTGGTCATGGAGGATGTAATAGAAATTGACATTAAAATGGATGTTTTGCTGTAAATACTCAGTTTTCATGGATACTCATCCTTTTTTAAAACAGAACATACCTCAGCTTTTACATTAGTAAGGTGCGAGGGACACATTAAATGAACCCTAACATTCCCATCAGTTAAACATTCAGCTGCTTTGGATACACTGATGTCTCTGCTTCTGTCCAGAGAGCAGTGGTAGGAAGGCTATGCTATTGAAGAACCAGAAATAGCTTCTGATTCCTGGGCCCTTCAGAATGCTGAGACTGGCAGGAACCCAGAAGTACCAGCAGCATAATCCTGGGGGCAACATGCATTAGTTTCCACTTCCAGCCAGAAGAAATTCTAGGCTGTCTTTTCCCACTAGTTATTGCCATCTGCAGGAGATGAAGGAAAAGGAGAAAGATTTACATCAGAGAATGGCATTCTTTTTTTCTATAAAGGACTAGAGTGTAAATATTTTAGACTTTGTGAGGTATATGATTTCCCTTGCACCTCCTCAGTTCTGCTGTTACAGCAAAAAAGCAGACTCAGCCAATGTATCTGTGGCAGTGTTCTAATAAACTTTACTAGGCAGTGGGCCAGACTTAGTGTAGGGGTGATAGTTCACCAACCCTTAATTTAGAGTTGAAGGACAACGTGTAATTTTCACTCTCACTTGGCAAGACTAAAGTGATTATCAACTTTGAAATTCATCCCCCAGATTAGTTTTCAGTGTATTATCTCTTCCTACTCAAGTTTTTGTGATAAAGGGCCTCTTACAAGCGTCCTTTTCCTCCAGAATTTAATTCAGATTTAAAAGTTACCATTCAAAATAAGTTTAAAACATGGGAAAATTTATCTGCAGTACTGAAAGCTTTGTGCTTCTTTAAATATAAAAATGACCAAAGCACAAACAGATTCAGGCAAAGCTATGTTGCATACTTTGACATTTTTTGGCAGATCAATATTCAACACTATTTTGTGATTGTCAGACCTGAGAGAAAAGCAGTTTCCTTTCTTTTTTTTTTTTTCATTACTCCTATTTTGTTTTTTGTATTGGATGAAATTAATTAATTATATGGGTATTCGATCTTTCTCTTCCCTTTTTAATGTTGCTTGGTAGAAAACTGTAATGGAGAAAAAAAGCAATAGGAAATTAACCAGGTACTATGATCTATAATGGGTGTCAGGCAACTTTCCCATCACTGTAAAATCTTGAGCTTGAAAAGCTTTCCAGAGCATCTCTTTGCCATGAAGCTTTGGAAAACAAAGCAATTTTTGTGTCTCAAATTTCAAAATGATTATCCATAATAATTCAGTCTTTTAAAGAATTTCTGCAGAAGTTTTACCTTCCAATTAAAAAAAAGCAAAAGCTTTAATGTGACACATACATAGATACTTTAAAAATGCATCTGAGAAGCTCTAATATGCAATGCTTGAAAAAAAACTATATCATCTTTAAAAAGTACTGTGCACTTCAAGCTTTTAACAGTTTCTTTCCACTGAGTGAAATAAAAAAATTTAGACATGAATTTTCTTTTTGCTAGTTAAAAAATGACAATTCTATCAACATGAAATGACCATGATAACCAGTAACTTATGACCAATATACTATTAACCTCAGTTAATAGTCATTGTGCTGTGGAAAGTGGAACAACTTGATTTACTCATTTGAGACATCAGTGAATGAATGAATGGGTACTATTTCACTCTGCTTGTCAAAATACTTTCTTTTCAGTTTGATTAACCTTGAGTCAGGGAGATTCGGTGAAACTAGCATGGATTAGGTATTAGAAGGCCTGGCTTTTAGTTTAGCTTCACTGCTTCCTCACTTGAAACCTGTAGTTTTATGTGTCAACTTGACTGGCCACGGGGTGTCCAGACTAAACATTCTATCTGAATGTGTCTTTGAAGATGTTTCCAGAGGAGATTAGCATTTGAATTGGTGGAGTCAATAAAGTAGATTGCTCTCCCCAATGTGATGAGCATCCTCCAATCTGTTGAGGATCTGAGCAGAACAAAAAGTAAAAGAATGAGAAACTCACACCTTTTTAAAAATTCCTTGTTTGAGCTGGGGCATCCCATCTCATCTTCTACTCCTAGGTTGGGATTTACAATGCTACCTCTCCTAGTGGTCAGGCCTTTGAATTACACCACCAGCCTTCCTCGTCTCTGGCATAGACTGTTTATAGTTTCCATATTTGCAGAAATCAATTTCTCATTTTATATATATATATATATATATATACACACACACATATATACATATATTATGCACATTAGATATGCACACATATAGTGAATATTTATTGAACATATTTATAATGAACTGACTCATGCAATTATATGTATGTGATATAGACAAACAAAAATTAATGTTTCATGTTTGTATTGCTTGTTGATTCTGCTTTTTGGGAGAATACTGACTGATACAGAACTCTTGGCCATATTCCTTATGTCCTCTAAACTTTGTTTTCTTCATTTATAAATGAGAAGTCTAATACCTGCCATGTATAGGTAGGATTTGATTATATGTGCAATGAAATTAAAGCATGATAGAAATTTAACTCTCTTGTGAGAGGATTATATGTGAGAAAGAGCAAGCCCTTGTTTTACTTCTTTGATTTTAATTTCAGAAAAAATTTATTGAATACCTATCAGACAATAGTATTATCTACCAGGGCTTTATACAAAGAAGCAACTCAATAAGTTGTCATTGATTTGAATTAGTTACATTTTATATTTAATGGCAAATAGATATATTTTTATTCACTCGTTAATAGAAAATTCAAGTCCTTATAAGAGTTTCTACAATTAGATTTCTAAATGGAAAAATTTGAAAACCAGCTTTCATGGCAGCTTGCATACAGATTGACAATGGTTTGTAGAGGTAAAGGTTTGGACAAATGTTGTTACGGTTAGAGAATTTCTTTACCAGCAGCTCAAAAGGCATTTTGGAAAAGCCATAAAAAGCAATTGTTCCTGTTACTTTCAAAAATGTCTGTCAGAAAAACCATTAGATCATTTTTAGCATCTCCTATAAAGTCTAATTTTCCTCAACTGGGTAATTAGATTTTGTATTACTAAAACTGCATATAGAGACAATGCACTGCAATTTTCAGTTTTCAGATCATGTCAATACTGTATACTTGTCAATACTGTATGCTAATGTGCATGTGGTGGTAATCGAACTATTAAATGGTCACGCCAAGATTTAGATATTTAATCCTTGGAGGCTGGTAGTTATTTTGATCTGTAATCAGAGAGAGGGACAATGAAGAGTGAAATACAGTAGAAAAAATAGAAATAAACATGTTTGAATGTCGACAACTTGGGAGATATAATCTGCTTCCTTCTCCTCTTCTGCCATTTCTCAATTACACTTTTATTTCTTTTAAAGTCCAATCTCTTGAGATTTATTCTTTTCTGTGCTAGCTGATACAATAATTATCTTTCTCTTTATATTTTAAGTGCTTTGATTTTGCACTCACATGTTCATAATAAAATGTCCTGCATGGTTCTCTCATTTAGAATTTCTTAAACGGTTTTCCATAGAATGCCAATATCCCAAGAAATTTTCATAGTTCTGACATAAAAAGAAATATTTCTCTGTCAAATACATTTAGGAACAGTGCTTTTAATGACAGTAACTGAGTTTATTTACTGCAGAATTTCTGAGGCATCTTTAACATCTAACAGTGAAATTCTAGGGAAGGTTTTAGTGTACTGTGTTTTCTAAAACTTGGAACAAGGAACACCATTTTTTTTCCACCCTCTTATTCAATCTTAAGTGAAACTTGCATTTCTTAGAAGCTGATATGGCAAGCATTACACTTTTGAAAGCAGGAAACATGTTCTTTATTCCTTGTGAGACACTTATAGTGCATAGTATGGTTCTGAAAACATTAAAGTACTCACTAAGTACTTATTGATTGCTTTAGATGGTTGAAGGAAAATAAGAAGGAATGGAAATCTATTGCAAGATAAACATATGCCTGAAGTTTTCATCATACATTTTTCTCATTGACCTATATAACTAAATAAAGGAATGCCTTTTGTTTTAGATGTATCTCAAAATTACACAATGCCATTGTCTTCCACTGTGCTGACCAAACATTCTTGCAGAGGACGTATATAGGGACTGGCTGTCAAATAACTGAAAGAAGCTGAAAATTTATTGATTGAAATTTTTACAGGGCAAGAAATACATGTTTATACTCAAGAGTTGTAGAAAATGAGAAAATAAACCCTGAAATTAGTATCATTAAGCTTACGCCATTTCATTTCCTATGTGTGAATAGATTTGAATGAAAAACTTCATAACTATAGATCTTCTTTCTCCTTTGTTGCTGCCAAAGGGAGCCTAGCTGAAAATTTTCTCTATAGAGCAAAATGTACAGTAAAATAAAATACCTTAAATATACCTCTGTGTATATAACTTCCTCTGACTACTATAAGATATAAAAATAAATAAATCTTAATTCTTTTTTTTTCCTCTCTCCAGCCCCCTCCAAAAACAAGATTCCAAGAGTAATCGAATGGCTTTTATTGAAATCAGCTGTTGCCTGATCTTGCCAATCACCTTTGCCAGTTATTGAGTCATGAAGGATGTGCTGGGATCCCAAATATTGTAAATTCTTCTCCAAGTATTTCATTTACAATGTTTCCATAGCTTTTCCCTGCCTTTCACTTTGACCTGTTCAAGATCCAGTCATCAGTTTGAAACTGAACACAATTGAGTTTCTATTTTCCTAATGTAAATTCAATTTTAATAAAAATATTTGAGTTTCATCATATATTTAAGAGAATGGGCCCTTTCAAAATATTTTTTTCCTTTTAAAATGAACTATGCCCCTATATTCATCACACCAATGTTTACAGCAACAAAAATATGCAAATAACCTAAGAGTGCTCTAATGGGTAAATGGAAAAATAAGATGAAATACTACTCGGTCATAAAAAAGAAGGCAATCTTGACATTTGCAACAACTTGGATAGAACTTGAGGACATTATGCCAAGTGAAATTAGTCAGAGAAAGATAAATACTGTATGATTTCACTCCATGTGGAATCTAAAAAAACAAAACAAATGAACAAACAATGTGAAAACCAAAACTTACAAAGACAGAATGGTGGTTGTCAGAGGGTAAAGGGTTGAGAGGTAGGTAAACAGGGTGAAGGGACCAAGAGATACAAAGATCCAGATATGCAATAAGTCATGGGGATGCAATGAATAGCATGGTGTTTATAGTCAATAAAACTGTATAACATATTTAAAAGTTGCCAAGAGAGTAAATCTTAAAAGTTCTCAATGCAAGAAAAAATATAAAAGAAATCTACCACTTTGCGTAGTGACAGATAGTAATGAGAACTATTGAGATCATGTTGCAATGCATGTAAATATCAAATTATGCTGTACACCTGAAAGTAATATGATGTTATTTGTTGATTTTACCTCAATCAAAAAAATAAACTAAAGGAATCTCTGATTCTAAGTTAATTGGAATATTTTGTTTCTAACATAAATGTACTTAACTTTATGAAAACAACAAAAAAATACATTCATAACAAAAAAAATTCCTGTTGTTGGAACAATAGCACAAGGTAGTAAAAATATGTTTTTCTCTTGACGTCAGAACTTCATGGGCAGGGTTATAAGATGGAGAGAAAAACTTTCTTAGGATGAGAAGGCAGCATCTCTTCCACTCTACTTCAGCATGTGATATTGGAGAGGCACCTCTACCTCCCTGGGCTGATATTCCCCTTTGTAAAACCAAGTGATTAATCTATATAAGCTTAAACATCACTCCGAGTTAAATCCAAATCTATGACACTATTGTTTCATGTAAAAGTATGTTCTAGACCCTCTCCTTATAGACAAAGTGAGTTTATCTCTGTAAAAAGCATTTTGTTAGGTGTTTCTGCCTCTAAAACAATTTAATTCTATTGCATTTATTCCAGTTATGAACCTTTGCTAAAGGTTTAAATGATAATGTCTAAACCTAATAATTTAGGTTGAAATATTGTTGAAGTTTGGATTTAAAAATCTAAGAGCGTCCAAAGGGTAACAGCTCTGATGACTTCTGGGTCACTTTTCTCCTGCAAATTATTTGATGCTATGTGTCAGTGAATAGTACAACAAAAATGGGCATAAGATCATCTATTTAGATGACCCACTCTCTACTCACATCTGGGTCATAATGGCTTATGGTGAAATGTTAGAAAATGGCTTTATGAAAAGAAACAACAGAAGTTATAGTCAATTTTTGGTTATTTGTGGTAATCATAATTTTGCAAAGTTACTTTGAACATCGATTTAGTGAATAATAATCCATTGTTTCTAGGGAAAATAAAGGTTGGTTCCTGTGAGCCTCTGGTTACAAAAATTTTTTCAACCATTCTATACATAACCTTGTTTTATGTACACTTTTCTTTTAAAGATGTTTTATTTAATTTGTATTGCTTACTCATTAACATTGAACTCATGGCTAGTAGCACTATAACTGTTGCCTGAAAAAAGCTTATCTAACACATGTAATTTCTCCATAAGGCATATTACATCATTCTTGTGTTTGAGAACACTAGACAGCACTTTAGTGCTATGCTTGGGAACCATTTTAAATAGTGAATTTGTCAAACAAGAGCACGTCTTTTGTGACAGACAAAAGACGGAGAAAAGGATGCTTGTTCCCACTATGGGAACTAAAATAAGAAAAGCTTAGCTGGAAAGATGTATGAGGAGAGACTGAAAGTTTTGCTGCTTTACCAATGATCACAAAAGTGTCATAAGCACTGGCTTTTGCCTCACAAATAAATGTCAGTGAATTAAAAATTTATAAATATGGAATTTGTGAATAATAATAAACTGTTCATGAATTTCAAAGTATGCCAATACTGAAATATAACTCCTTTATTTAACAAGTAATGAATGGTGTTGCTATGATCATATAAAATCTGGACTTACTTCAAAGAAAACTTCCTTATAGATATGGTGTCCCGTCATCCCTCTCTACCCAGGTCCCCTGTGAATACCAAATTTTACAGATTCTCAAGTCTTTTATGTAGCATTTGCAGATGATCTCCCCTTGTCCTCCCATATACTTTTAAATCATGTCTTAGATTATTAAAATACCTCACATACTGCAAATACTATGTAAGTAGTTGTTATAATATGTGCTCAGGGAATAATGACAAAAAAAAGGTCTGTACATGTTTAGTATAGACACAATCATTACAGGCCTCTTTGCATAGTATGAATTTTTGTGGTTGGTTGATTCCACAGATGCAGAGTCCAAGATAGGCTGACTATACATGATATCAATAAAACACTTACAGTTCAAATAAAAACAAAAACTTTCTGACTCTCCTGCATATTTTCATTTCAAAGTTTTAGAATCAACATATAAACAAGAGTTACATCAAGCAAACAAACTACGGCAGCTGGACACCCTCAGGAGTTTGAGACTATACTGATTATATACTCTGCACTATGTGTTGATTTTTTTTTTTTTAGTAATATGCATGATATTTTAGCATGCAAATATTAGAATTTGAATGAAAATCTGTTTTTTCCTCTGGAAAAAACTTTCCTCAGGAAAGTACAAGATATTTAGCTCATCATTTTAGAGGGGAAAAAATAATTAGTATCTATGAAATGAATCTAAATTCTCAGGTAACCAAATTTCTGAATGCAAGATAACTGTTGGTTGGATTTGGGCATTATATAATAAAGAGCTTAATGTCCTTTGCAGAGGGACAGTGTTTGACCCTGAAAAGCAGTAAAATTGGCTCCATTCAGTCCAGGCTCTGAAAACCTCATGGCTGGATGTTGCCATTGGCTCCTCATTAGTCTTTCTGGCTCCACTTTTTCTCTGCTGCCATGGAGTCTACAAACTGCTTCTAAATCCTCCTTTTATCAGTTCGCTTTTTTCCTTTCAACAACCTTCAGTGATTTTTCTATGGAGTATTGAACTTAATAAAGCTTTTGCCTTATGTCCAAGCCATCACATACAATTAGATGTGGTCTTTCTGTACTCTGTCAACCATGGTTCTACACACAGACACACAATTCCCTGGGTAATGCTCTTCATTTGCATACTCATTTGGCCTCCTTCCTCAAGCTCATACCTGCAATGCTTTATCCTGTCATCTCAGGACATTAAAAATTTCGCCAAATGCCTCTTCTTCAGTCTGCTCCCCTTACCCCTGACCTCTCCCCGAATGCCTATAGTCTTGTACAATTTGAGACATGGTTATACACTGTTGTGTGTTGTTATCTAACTTTGCATTTATATCATTCTTGTTGACAAATAGGTGCTCATAACAAGCATCATATTTTGTACTTTTTTTACTTATGAAATTGCATCAGTTTCAGAAGAGAACTCATAATATAATTAATAAAGACCATCCTTTTTTGTTTTATATAACATTTCTGAGTAAATATAACTTTTGGGGGGCACTGAAATAGACTATAGAGAGAAATGCTTAATATTTATTAGAAAGGCAAGAAAATAATGGAATTAGTAATCTGTTTGATAAATATTTTAATAAATTGACATCATGGGTAAGTTGAAGGTTGTCTGAATTGCTCTACTACTATATCTTCTGTTAGTGAAACTGTGGCTGAATATCTGTGGTACATCTGGATACACTCCTGCCCCCAGTTCTCAATCTTATATTGGTAATTTTCACTATTTGACAGGCTCAAATGTCACAATACCCCATTTGATTTTGATGCCAGTCTATCACAGTTGAAAACTCAGCAAACACTAAATAACCTGCATCAAAGAATTCCTTTTCACTCTGGTCCATAGCTGGCAGGTTTTCAGAAATTCTTAGAAGCTTAAAAATAACTGAATGTCATACTTACATGTTTTAGAGTATTAAATGAAAAGAGCTATTTGCCGAAAATTTTGTTAAAAAATTAAGCACACCCAAGACATTCCCATACTTTTGTGCTCTGGAGTGTCATTCCTATGATCAGATTTCAATTATATTGTGAATCTCCCAGATAGTCATGCTTATAAATACATTTTTATTAACCAACAGTTTTATTTTGATTTTTCCCCAAAGCAATTTTTTAAGAAATAAAAACTATCACTTTATATTGTCACCTCTGAATCTAAGAACTGCATAGCACATTATATCACTGAAATAATACTGATTGCTACTCTGTAGATTCAGATACGCTGCATGAAACCATGTCACCTGAAATATTTTCATGATATCCTTAACTGGTAGTACAATTCTAGAATTAAAGATGTGTATTGAATGTCTTTGTAAATTATCTATCTCTATATATTCACATTTCCTAAAAATGCAGAAACCTGAATCTTGATTGGAGCTGTGCTCCTTAGAGAATTCCTTGGACTCCAGTAACTTACAAGCATCTTCCTTTTCGTTGCCAGTATAAAAGTAAGTGTTAATTTCATGCATATAAATGAAATAGCAAATATGAAACAGCAAAAACGAAAGCCAAAAAGACCCTGGGCAAGATTCCCAGTTAGAGTACCTAGAATTCTAGCTCTGATTTGCAGGACTGTTATTATCCAGACCTACCCTGAAAGCTAGATGCATTGTATTTTGCTTATCGATAAAGGCTCTGCTTCATAACAAGACCAGAGACTACCAAACTCATTTTCTCCTGCAAAAAAATCTGATTTAAAGTTCACATTTTCAAAAGGCTGGCTGGTAACATCTTAAGTATTAAACTATAACTCAGAAGTATACAGGAGAAAAGAGAAAAATAAACATTTTTAAACCCTCTTCACTTCTACTGAAGTAAACAGGCAGCACATGCACAGCCTTCCATGAAGGGTTGTGTTCATTGCTGTCATCACTGAAATGGGCTGCTAGCTGGGGTACAGGAACATAAACATCTCCACCTAATGATACTAGTCAATAGTCACCACCTGTTTTCCTGTTTTCAGATAAGGTATTACACTTTGAAAATGTAAGAAACTGTATACCAAAGTGTCAATTAGGGCAATTCTTCCATAAATGTTAATGGAATTGCTAACTGATTTTGTCTTTAATGTAGGGCCCCTTCAATATCAATTGAACACATGTTTACTGTGCACTTCATATGTGAGGCTTCATGTAATTTTCATTATTTTGTTGTACCTTAATACAGCAGCATATAAATATCTAAATTCTTCCATCACATTGTTCAAAGAGGCAATGCTTGGCTTTAATAGTTTACAGACAGACACTTAATTTAAAGTGAGAACCTTGAAAGTGAGCATGTTTTGATGAGGAATGTGCTTTGCTTGTGCCCATGGTTATGTTGGGAGGAAATGTAGAATGGATTTCTAGAATAGGATATTAGACCTCACATAAGAAACAATTGTGAGACAGTGTTCATAAATTGGACACAACAGCAGTTTTGTGCTGCTACTAACTATATGTTATGAATAGGTTGTTTGAGACAATCTCTCTACTCTCTACTATAATCCAATCAAATCAACTACTCATCTTCCCCACTGACAAATTTGGGATGGGAGTGGGGAGGCACTGAGAACCTCAATTGCCTATTTGCTTTATATTACATTCAAATTGTTCTCTTGTAATGGGTCGTCTGAGGCTTCAAGAGGGAATCCTGTTCATATAACACTTCACTTTTTAAGATTGCATGGGCCAAAGCGAATAGCTTTCTTTTATTAAGAAAAATAGATGGAGCTGCTGTTATGTGCCAGACTCTCCACTGCATAGATGCTGGTTACACATCAGTTCATAAGGCACATAAGGCCCTGCAGACTAGTAAAATAATGCAACCATTCTCTAAAGGGCCCACAATGTTTCTTTTTCCAAATTTGTGAGACTAAGTATTTATGAATGATCAATAGAAAACACTGAAATGACTTGGCAAAGGAAGATGAGAACAAGAATGCAATTTTTTTCCTGGGGACCCTCTGAAACTATCAGGTTTTCTGTGGAAAAGGTCAATCATGTGATTAAATCCAGTCCATGAATAGCATGGACATGAGGAGATTGAAATTTTTAAGAATAAACCCTTCTCAAGCTGATTCTATGGAGCAAGGTGGCGGAAACATTTAAGAATGTCCTCATTAAAGTTTCAATGATTCAACAACAATCAATTTAGAAACAGGAGGATACAGGGAGATCATTCAGAGCTGTGATTCTCCTTTGTGGGATGCACATTATAATCATCTGGGGGAAAATTGAGAAAGTATTCATGTTCAGGCATAATCCAAAAATGAAAGAAAACTGGATGTCCTGCGGAGGAGACTAGGTATTGGAATTTAAAAAAAGTTTCCCTCATATGTACAGCCAGGCTTGCCATCTACTATTCTAGGATAGCCCTCACTCATCTCAATGCTTAGAAAATCCAGATCTACAGGGCTCAGGAAAGCACACGAGATCCTACTGTAACGTAGGGGCAGAGCTGAGCCTATTCTGGGTTCTGGACACTGTAATGCCCTGAGTCTGAGCGTGGAGTGCTCCAAATAACTGCCTTTATCCAGGCTGACTCTTGAGGAACTTTTGTATTGTTTACCAGTAGAAGCTCTATTAAACATTCAGAACATCTGATGACTGAAAGTTCTGAGATAGCTACAGCTCATCTTGGTGGGAAGGGGGAAAGCCAGGATTTCAGGTGCAGGTGCCCTGCACCTCTCCTCATACAGAGTATCTCATATCTGTTTAATTCCATACAAGACTTCATAACAAGAAAAAATAAAGTTAAAACAAAGCTTTGAAAAATATTAATGTAAATACTTCTCTCTACCATCAAGGAATATAATGACTTGAGCTCTTGTAAAGATATTGTTTAAATTGCACCTCCTACCAAGGAGCATTTATGTATGAAGGAGGGTTAGACATTGAAGTCGATATAACTTTGAGCTTGCTAAGTGATTTGGTCCTGGTTTGGATCTCTTTGTTGATTACTGATTTACAGGGCCACTTTGAGCAACCTCTCTGAGTCTCAGTGTTTCTTCATGTGTGAAATAAAGATATTGTTACTGAACTGTTTTCAGATATTACATAAATGATGAAAACAGTAAAGGACTTATCACAAAAAGGAAACTAATTTAGCGTCCAAAATGAAGTGTATGTTCAAAATGTGTATGTTTTATTTTTGTCTCTTTTAGTTGACAGAGAAGGAAAGGCTCATATAAATGGTGACATAGGGTGACAGGCTAATGAACTTGGCACTTACACATTTTTTAAGGTTTATTTTGAGAACCATTGTTTTTACATAACAACTTAAGAAAATACAGCCTCAGAAGATCTTTATGGTAATTTGGTGCATCACAGTGCTTCCAAAGTATAAAATGCAAAATAATTCCATTTTAAGATCATGAATAACTGAGAGACTATTCAAAAACCAGGTTCTAATTCCTTCTCTATCAACCAGCACCATTCCTGAAGTAACCAAACCAATGCAAGGTAGATTAAATCACCTACAAAATATACTCTCTTCTTTTTATTAGAGGCACAAAGTTCCTACTTGCAGTCATAACAGATTGGAGGAAGCATGCACTTTGGCAACACTCATAGCAATTAAAAATGATTTAAAAGGCAAAAGGACAAAACTACCAGAGATAAAATACATAAAAAAACCTAGATGTTCAATTTTTTATTTAATCAAAAGCCTCAATTTGAGTTTTTGTATTAATTTTAAAGAAGTGTGAACTGAGCAGTTCAGAAGGCTTTTGGATGATTTATTCATGTTCTGCCTTAATGTTTACATATCCAATTTAAATTTAAATTTCATGATTACTCAGACTACACAATGATAAGAAAGGACAAGCAATTTTACTTTAGAAATGATGGTTGTGAGTGATTTTGCTAACTGCTAAAATAAAGGGATGAAAAATTGTGGAACAATTTGTCTGTGAAAACTAATGTTTAGATTTGCCCTAGTTTTCAACTTGCTGCCAAATTTCCATGATGCTACTGACTTAACTGCCTTTGAAGAACTTTGCCAAGAGACTTTTCCAATCTGTAGGAAGAAAACAAAGGGAGACCTTTTCCATGAGCTAAGAACAAGTTTCAAATTAACAAGATCCAGATAAAAAGGTAATAACATTAGATAAGACTGGGAAACTGAGTTTCGGCATGAGCGCGCGCGTGCGCGCGCACACATGCACACACACGCGCGCGCGCACACACACACACCCATCATGGCCTCCAGATTCCGTCACTTTCAATACCCAGGTCTACCTTTCCTTTCAGGTATCATGTGCTCATTAAACAGAAGTCAAACCCAATTTGAGCACGTGTGTGAAATCAACCATATACATCAACCAACTGTGCTAATCAGTCTGGGGAAAGGTTGCATATCTGGAAAAACACACTTTGTAGCCACATTACACTTGCAACTTAAATTCCTTTAGTATAGAGTGAACCTTTCTAAAACTGACGAAGTAGAGCAAAAAGAAATCACTTATTCTAAGTTTAGTAGAAATGTGAGTTTTATCTATACAACACAGCTTTGAAAAATCCCCTTAGAATATTATATCCTAAGTTAATTCCTGGTCCACAAAATTATAACTGTATTAAAACACTTCTTTACATTGATACATGCCTTAGTTATCTCAAATTGTTTTGCTGAAGCATCATTTTGTATTTCTTTTCACTCATCCTTACCACCTACCCCTATCAGTCCTTCTGCTCCTCCTAGGCCCTTCTACCAGTGACCCCCTCACTTCCCTCCTTAACACAGCACTGAAGTAGAACTGAATGTCACATATTTGATTTTTCAAGTAATCCTCTCTAATATAGGCATATAGTCAGGGGCGGCGGGGGAGAAGCTTGGCATGGTCTTAGTGAATTTTGTGTCACAGATAAGAAAACTGGACAAAGTACCTGAAGATTAACCCATAGACATCTTATTTTCACTTGGTCATAGTGAAGTCTGCCAAAGAAAAACTTTCAAAGAAGGCCAAGGAATTTGAACTTCAGTGTTCATGACCTTTTGTTGACTCAGTTTTGCTACTGTTTTTTGTTAGTGGATGGTCATTATATTTGAAGTCTCATAAATCACCCAGAGAAACACTGGGGTCCAGAAGATGAGATGAAGAATAATGATTGTGGGTTAAACACTGGCTATGTTGCTTCATCCAGTCACTTGTATTTTGTTACCATACTGCCTTTCTTTATTTTTCTTACTTTTTTTCTTTCAATAATGTTTGCTTTTGTTTCAGGGGTTGGAAACGTCCTGAAATTTTTAATTTGCGAATTCAAATTGCTTTTCATAAGAAGAACATCTTGATTTATAGCAAGTTGGATATGTTAGGCTGAAGTCCACTTGGGAAAAAGTTAATCATAATTTTTAATACAAATATATGTGTCTTTACTAGACAAAATGTGTGTCGGAAGAAGTTCGCATTATGTAAGTTTCCTCATTGAACTGCAAAACCCAAGGGGACAAGTCTTTTTGACTCATCTGTTAAATCTAGAGTCTGATACCACACCTAGCATACACTAGGTATTCAACAAATAGTTATTTCCTGGATGAACAGCAGAATCATATGGAATCAGTCTACTGGAGAGTTGTGAGTTAGCATTTATTACACTCAGGAGTATATTAATGAGTCCTCAGAAGAAACAGAAAAATCAGGAAAGAGGACATTTGCCTGTTTCTGGAATTTAAAATCTAGATTTAAGATATGAGTTTATGACTTTTGACTTAAATAACAAAATCTATTTAAAGAAAAAAGCTTCTATTAAGGAATGGTTTTGATAGGATGATGAGAAGGGATTCATGTAGCAAAGATTCCTGAAAAATGTCTTTAAGAACTTTGCTAATTAGAAAATTATTGAAGAAGAAAAAGTTACTCTCAAAGTGGAAAAGAGGATTTCAAAGAAGTTAGAATCCGTTAATTTGGCTTTAAGTCTCATAATGTCTAACCTCAGTTCAAGTTGGAAAAGAATTTACAAAATGATTTTAGGTTTAGAATGCAGCATTGATGTAGGAGACTAAAATACTTTTGTCATATTTCTGAGTTTGTTAAGGTGATTTCACTGCACTATGAAAACAAAATATTTTCTTTCTAAAATTTTTGAGTGTTTCTTGAAAAGTTGCAGGGCAGATTCTAGATTACTATAGTTTAGAAAGAAAAGTTCTGAGCTCTCTATGTTAGAAATGTACAATGAATGGAAGGTTCAGAACAAGATCTAGAATCATGTCCAATAAAAATGATTTTCAATGATGCATATGAGACATTTCACATAAAAAATCCTATTATCGAATTCATGGCAAAGAAACAGTATTTGTTTTTGCTTTGTGTACATAGCTGAATATATACGTGTGTTTTCTTGGAAAGTTTCTTTTGAAATTGACCTTTGAAGTTCATTTCTTTATGTGACACAGCAACTATCCTTATTCAACAATACTTTACTATAATTTGACTGAATCCTTCTTGTTCCCATTTCCCTATGCAGCCTTTTAACTTATTTCAATTTGGCAAACTTACAATGGCCATTTTTTTCCACATGGACAAATGGTTCTTAAGTAATGATTTCAGTTGTCAGGCACAAGCACTACCCTTTCATATCTAGCTACAGTAATACAAGCCAAATTACTTAATTTCAGAGACATAACCGCCATTTTATTTGGTGAAATGTTAACTACTTTCTACTAAGCTCTTTCAATCTCTCTTTTAATTTGATGGATTTGGATAGAATATGAAGTTCTAAAAGCATATTTCTCGACACACTTCGGGAATGAGATCAGTTTTGTCATGTTTTAAGAACTAAACTTTGCCCTTTGGTCTAGGTGCATAATTTTCATCTTACAAAGTATTTGTCCTCTGGGATGTTCTATGGAAACAGCTGTGAACTAGGATAAAGTAAAAACACTGTCAACAAATAAAAAGGGAGACTACATAGGTTTTTTCATGGTTATTGGTAGGTTAAATATTTTAGGGGAAGACATAGATTTCTATATTACAAAGCTAAGGGGTTAAGTTAAAGAAGAATACATTTTGGGAATAAAAAAGTCTAGGAAGAATGAGATTTGAAAATTCAGTTCATGGTGAGCATACCCCTACTCCACATTCAAACACTTCTTCTGCATGTGAAACACTCAAAATCTCAACATTGTTTTTTTAAGGATTTGGTGAGCAGCAGAAGGAACTAGAAATCTGGTTCAAAGTTTTCAGAAAAACAATCTACATTCTTAGAACAACAGAATAGTCAGAAGATTGTTTTAAGGTCTTGGGGTCAGATATTTAATGTAATCATTAAGAGGAAATTTATTTTACACAAATCTTTTTAGTGTGCACAAGTTATATTTAGATGATTAATCTTTATGGCATCGTCATAGGCAAAAGGAGTAAATATTTAGGTTTCTCCCTTCCATGATACGGCCTTCCTCCCAGTTATGAAAACGTATCTTTAGAGTTCAAGACAGCCCATGCCAGGCTGGGACTGTTCTATGGCTCTAGCCCTTGGCCTCCACCTCTTCTCCTAATCGCCTCTGATGCACAAACAGCTGTGGACCCACTGCCCTCATCAGTGTGGCCATCGCGGCAGCAGGCACGAGCCTCTTAGTCATCAGTGTCTCCTGGTGAACACAGGGCACAGTAGCTGGCTTGTGTGAGGCAGTGACACAGTTGAGAGAGGCACCAGAGCCAGAGTGTGGTTCCTGTGATTCAGGAATGGAGACCCTAAATTAGACTCTTACTGACTAGTAAAACTTTTCTTACCCTTATCACACAGGTTGGGAATAATCAGGGAGGATTTTCTGCCTGATCTTTGAACAATTTAAATTTGGGTGGGAGTATGGGAACAGATGTTAGCAAGACTTATTGTGGTCAGCATTGCTCAGTACATACAATTACTGAATCATTATGTTGATACACCTGAAACTAATAAAATGCGAACAATTGAAAAAATGTTTCTCTCTTGTGAAGTGGTAGCCACATCACCTCAATTTAGTGACACCACACTGTGCCTTTACTCCAAACAAGTGAATCAGCATAGAGGATGTGGAAACTCTGGTGACAGATAATCTCTTAATCAGTTTGTTTACCAAAACTGACTGCTAGTGACATGTCATGAAGAATAATATTGGATACTCTACCCATTTCCAATACGAACTACTATCAAGACAGTTTTTTTTTTTAAATAAAAAAAGCTATAAGGGATTAAACTTCTGGTGGGTCTTGAGAATGTAACTTTTAGTTGTCCTTAGCTATTTTTGATTTTTAGTGATCTGGCTACCAGGATAACTGTTGAAAAAAATATTCAAGAGAAATTTCTGTGATATTCCTATACTAGTTCTTCTCCTAAAAGAGCAAAAGCAATTTTCTTGCATCTCCTTTAGGAATTTTAAAAAGTAAACATTTTAAATAAAAGTAGTAAGCAATACAATTTTTGTACAAGAAACAATTTGAGCGGGTAGAGTGCTTTGAAAAAATAAAAGTCTTATTCTTCCCTCATGATTAAATATAGCATTAAGTTGACAATCATTTTCTAAATAAATTTAGTTTACTAAGTGAGAGTAAGGGAAAGCAAATACTATACTTGTTTTTTAATGTAACTTTGGTGGGAGCAGTAAATAGATTTATATCATGTTTTATGAAAGAAAACAGACAATGATTTATTAATTATTACAGAATTGTCCATTCATATTCCATTTAGAAAAAGTGACATTGAATATGATAAAATACTGGCTTGAAATATATGTAAAATGGTACAATATCAATACTTTCAAATGTAGTTTTTTCTGTAGAATTTAAAAGATTGACATAAGAGTATGTATATTGCATATATCTTCAGAGAAACATCATTTTGACTGAAGTTGATGTTTCATAATCACTTTTAAAGAAATGAGAAAGGCACAGAAGTACAGGGCAATGACAGCTGTCCTCGCTCCTCACTGCACCCAGGAGGCTCTGTTCCAACATGGTGGCTCTTAGAGGCTGCTCCACTTTGCATGGTTGGATGCTATTTGCCACATGTAATTCTACTCTGCACTCTTGGACTCCAGATCATGAAACACAAGTGTCACACTATCTCCAGAAAAGAAACAGGACTTCCACTATTCATATTTCCCATGAGACAGCACAGGCAGCTTATTTTCATAATGTATAAAGGATTAATATTAATTATGTCAGGCTTCAACTTTCAACTTGGAGCATCCATTTGAGAGGGCCAAGATCTTGTGTCAGTGTTTTATTTTCATTTTAATGACTTAAAAATAAGAGTGTTCCTCTCTGCATTTTCCTGAATCAATAGAAGCAACACTGCCAAACAAGCAGCAATTTTGATCCAATAACAATACCAACCACAAGAGAGTGAAAAAATAGTAAAAGAAGAAAAAGTGATGAGGGGAGGAGAGATTCTGGTGAGATTGCATATGTGTATTTTTTTATTTTTTGTCATTTAAAATGTCCTTTGCTATCATCCTCTGGTATGGAACTTTAAGAAGATAAGTGTTAACATTGGTTATTAAAGTAATTGTATATAAAATCATCTTCTCTTGGTAAAACTCAAGCTCTTTGAAGATTTTCTTTATTGAAGCTATTTAAAGACAAAAATAAAGTATAGATCTATTATATAATCTATTATTATGATAAGTACCTACATACTGAAGTGCAGATCATAATTTAAGGGAGTATTTTTCATAAATATGAAAACATGCTAATTGCTAATTAAAAAGAAAAAAAAAGAATTATCTATTCCATGATAGAAAGCCAAAACCTAATAAAACCCCATTTAGATGTTAATCACAGAAGATACTTGATGCTCACTTTGCACGGGGAGTCAGCCAGAAGATTCAGAACAAGTTGTTCTCATGATTCTTAACTGTGAAGTATGGTAACGACAGGTCACTTGAATATGTAAACCAGCTGGTTTTAGAAAGGTCTTGGCTGTTTGTGAAGTCTATTCATTTTTTTTTTTTTTTAAATCTCATAAGAAACATCTCAAGGAACCTTAACAATTTTCTTCAAAATTGTGCTATTGCTAGTCAAAGTTCATTTAGGCAATTATTTTAAAAATAAGTATCTGACCACCATCATATCTGACCCTGAGATGGTGGGGAAAGTTGATGATTGCTCTTTAAACTGATGTGATATTACATTAATTGATTTTTTGGTATTCTGGGAAAACCCGGGCATGTTAGTACTTCTTCATAACACTGTATAATTGGACCCCTAGGACTTTCATGACTTTTAAAAAAAATTAATACTTTTACTGTGTCTAAATTGTATAGAAACCAAAGTTCTAGTTAAAGTAATACACTGTAAAACAAAATAAGCTAAGTTATCTGCATATAATTTACCTGTAAAACTTTCTAAGCATATATGTATGCATATATATCTGCTCTGTAGCTGCAATAATAAATCTCATTATTTAATATTTATATTTATAATGGTCATTATAAATATATTGATAGACTGATAGAGACATATGCCATGCAGTCTCTTTAAAAGTCGCATTTTTGTGCTTTTCAAACTACAAAATTTGTATTTATTAGGCTCTTATATTAAGATTGAGAAACCTTGAATATTTCTTTGGGTATTTCATTAGAGATACTCCACTGAATTTCAGATATTCAAAATCAGTATATGATAGGCTTATGATCTACTAACTATACAAGAAGTGTTATATCTCAGTTATGTTTACCAGTCCAAACTCTGCCCTGCTTTCATTAAATAAATTGTGTAGTAAGTACTATTTGATGATGACAATGATGATTGCATATGCTTCAAACTTTCCTCCTGATTTGCGGTCAAAAGAATAAATAAAACTGCCTGACTTCAAATTTGCAGTGTGAAACAAAGCCTATTTCATGTTCAAAACTCACAAGAAACAGCATGCCGAATGAAATAAACTTATTAATTTCAACATTAGAACAAAATTTTAATTACTTTCCTTCGAACATCTTTATTATAAATTTTGATCCATGAAAGTCTACTTACAATGAAGGCCCTGGCAGGTCTTCCTATAGTGAAGCTGAAATTGAGGCTCAAAGATTATTGTGGATGTTAGTCATCTTAGGGGGATAGTTAAAAGCAATCAAGGCAGAAAATTAAAAATACATAATCTATAACATAAAGAGCTGTGAAACTTGGCCCTATTGGAAGGCCATCAGCCTCATAGTTTGGGAACTGAGTGAGGTGATGCAGTTGTAACTCCCAGAAGAACTGTGTGTCTCATCAAATTGCGTTTCCTCTGAATGTGAAGAAAATGAGAGAAAGAATGTTCTTCCTCCATATGTTATAAATGAAATGATTATATTTATAATACTTTAATATTTCTGTGTGCAAGTTATTCTATAGTCAAAATACAATGAACAGCAATATCAAGCACCTGACCAATCAGCAATTTCATATTTATTTCCTTTTCTCCTTGCTTTTCTCATTAGATTTTATAGACGTTTAGTCAGGAAAAAAACATGTTCCATTTCTTAGAAGAACTAGTAAATTCAAAGTTATACAAAATATTTGTAAGTTTTTGATCTATTTCACTCATTTTACAAATGGATAAAAAAGTTTTCCAAATAAATATATAAAACCATAGAACTTCTATTATACTTAAAATGGTTCATGATCTATTATGTATACAAGTCTTCTTGCTTTGCTTATATCTCAGTAATATTTTCTGGTGCAAACCTTGCTCTCTAGGAATTATGTAATATTCTTTGGTTCTGATGACATTAAAGGCTAGATCATAAAATGAGCAGAAAGGGTCCATCTCCTACATTCCATTCCATTATTTTTATTTCTTTAATGGATCATAAAGTAATTTATTAACAACACAGCACTTCATTGGAGAGATGTAATTGATTTACAATTGCTGCAGATGCCTATTAATCTGACAGTTTTTGATAAGTTACACGGAAGTATTTAGAGATGATGCTCCATGCTAACACTAATGTGATGTATATAACATGGGTCTACAAAAGGCAGTTCAGAACTATTTTCTCTTTTCAACAGCAATGGTCTTAATAATCACCCTCACTATCTTTGCTCAAGTAAAATACTGTAGTTTTGAGAAAGGACATAACCTGTGGATACAGGGGGCATAGTCTTGACTCTACCTCAGTGAATTTAGACCCCAGATACATGGCTTTCCTAAATCTCTATTATCACGTGATTAAAGGGAGTGCAAAATGAACAATCTTTTTATGGTTAATATATGTAAATTTCCTCTCTCCCCTGTCATTTTTAAAGAATATTTCACCAGAATTTCAAAATAAACATGTGCTCTCCCCTTAAATCTTAGGGGATTACAATAAAAATAGCAGGACACAGGACTCTGTGTGTGTGTGTGTGTAGGGCGGTGGTCAGAGGGGACTACGTGGCAGTAAGGGAACTGGGACTCTAGTGGTGGGTGTGGTGTGAAATACAGACTGAGATGCAATTCAATACCTTACAATGAATATAGCATTGTGAACTAAAGAAATAATAAATATTGCTGTGTTGAAAAATTTAGGGGATTATATTTTCTATAAACTCATTAATTTCCCTTCAAATAATAAAATGACTAAAATGTATTTTGAATTATAGTATTGATATAATAAAAACTGCCTTTCCTTGTATAGTAAAAGGACATATCTGATATGAAAAACCTTCACTCATACAATGATCATTTCACTTGTTTTGGAGAGTAGCAGAATATGAAACTTCTCAAAAGGGACTACATTCAAGAGAAAAAAAAGCATAAGGAAATAAGACAGAGTGTTAAATTTTGTTCTCAGATATTTACCACCCTTTGCTTCCACTTTGGAACTCTGCTGGCTCTTCTCCATGTAGTAATGAGTAGAATAGGTTGACTTGAGAGATGTCCATTTATGTGCCAATGGAGAAAAACAAGGTCAGTGCATTTTTTCCACTGGGCTTCACTTAAGGACATGATTCTCAGAGATCCTGGAATGCCTTTTCTTAAGTGTGTGAGGAAAAAGCTGGTGACAGAGAGGACTGGTAGCCTGTGTAATGCAACACTCAGTGGATGTCCCAAGTGTTTAACAATGGACAATGTTAATTTTAGGTGTGGTTCTGTTTCCCAGGATTACAGGCTCAAGCTGGAATAGAGACAACGACAAAATGATTTGCTGGGAGATAAGTTCTGTGACAGCCAGGATCTCGTCTGTTTTGTTTTCTGCTGAATGCCCTGGAATAGGTCCTGGATTAATGATAGCGGTTACCCTATTATACAAATAAGTATATGTACAAAAAAATTGTTTAAAAAACTGATCTTGACTGCTTCATAATTTTGTGTATGAAATTATAAAAGTCTTATGATGCCTTTTAGTACATGTTGGCTCCAAGATAACCTTACCAAATCCCACAAAATGTAGCAAAAGATTCTGTAGAAATAAATTTTAGGGGAAAGTTGAATAATGTATGACATAAGACAACATATAAACTATGGTCTATAATTTTTATAAACCAATAATAGTAATTAATGATCACTGAATCTTTACTAGAGTCAAGCAATGGTCTAAGAATGTATGTACATAATCTAATAACAGCCCCATACTGATATGTGCATCAAGTATTGTAAGGTAGTGGTTGAGGACAAATTCTGGGGCAGGGTCTGGCACTTAACTGCCTTTGGGCAAGTTGTTTCATCAGTTTTTCAGAAGATTAAATGTATAATTAATGTTAGAATAGTACCAGGCATGAAATAGCTATCACTATCTTATCTCTTCTCCATTTCTCCTTTTCTCCCTCCCTCTTTCCTTCACACTTCTCCCTCTCACTTAGACTAGCTACTGGTGCAAAGTAGAAACTACGTAAATGTTATCAGTCATGGGTACAATTATTATCATCATCGTCATATTACAGATGAGGAAATTGAGGCACAAAGAAGTAACTTGCTCGGGATCACACAGCTATTAGGTATTGAAACTAACACTGGAATGCTAACTTTAGAGTTTGTGCTCTTAGCCTCGACGCTACTCTATGTACTAATAATATAGACAATTCACTCTCAGTGAATTAACTACACTGCTCCTAGAATGTATTCAATAATTTTCAAATGATAATTTGACACCTCTTGACTAGCATATCATTTTGAAGATTTCTGATGAATAAGTACAGGTGTTTCTGTAGGGTATTAATAAAAATATGCTATTATTAACCTAGTTGCCTGATTAATTTTAAGAGTCAACACACTAGAAAATGATTGCTATTTTCTGTAATTTAGTCTTCAAAAATTGCTAGTAACTAAAAATAAACCTCATTTCAGTGAGACCAGCTTTGAATTCCTTTGACACTAACAAATTCCTAATGCTCATTCCCCATATGAGGTGGTAGATTCCCCACAACAGCTGTTGTTTAAGACTGCACTCAGGCTGGTTCTAGTGGCACCAAGACAGGCACAACTATCTTTCAGTGACTAGTGTAGGTGCTTTTAAAAAAGTGTGGGAAAATAACACGTACCACTAACACTGTGGGCTACATTTAAATAGTAAACGAGAAGACTTAGTGTTTATTTAAATGTTGAATTGAACTGACTCTTTAGTTGAAGCAAAGATATGGTCATGAAAAAGATTTTAAAGCTTCCATCATCTAATTCTCAAGTCTGCCCCTCAGAGTAGTTTAACTCTGTAAGTTAAAGCAGCCACTGACACCTGGCCAAGTGTGACCAATACCTTATAAAGTGAAAAAGGGAAACTTCAAAAAGATTGTTTCCACTAAAATGTACAACCACTGTCCTTCTTGAAATCAGTCAGATAGGTTTATACTCATAGATACGAACTAATGCTGAAGCGATCAACTTTTTGGCTAATTTAACTGGACACTTAGCCCTAGACATCCTTCTACTGCTATCAATCCATGTCACTTGTCCCTGCAACATCACAGTGAAAATCTGGGGGAAACTAACTTTTAAAAACATTGCATTTTTACTTAAAAACTCAGTTATTCTTTGGAAATAATTCTATGTTCAAATCTCCCCCAAATAATCTGAAAAGTTAGCAGGCTATTAGTATGCTGAAAACAGAATCTCTCTGCAATTGAACTTATGACTTAATTCTTATATCTGTCACTCTCTTTTATTTTTTTATCAGCAAAATGCATTTTTGAGCCAATACTAGATGCTTACTTGACAGCTACAGAGCTGAGGTGTCAGGAATGACTCCACTTCTCCATTTTTATAATCATCAAATCATTGGTGAATAATTGGAATGCATGAGGATAATTTACTGACAAAGTATATTAACACAATTTATGTAGAAGAGAAATGGGTTTAATTTTAATATTCTAGGTCTCTCAGTGAGTCTATGTATTTTTAAAAATACATGATTGTATAAATGGAAAAGGAACTCTTATTTAGAAATAAATCACAAGATACTGTTTGGTTATCTGTAAAGCAAAGCTATTGTGATATTTCTCTCAAAACAGATGCAGCACATGACTCTTGTACCACAGTTCCTTTGGTGCATCTCTCACAGAGCGCCAGTCTCATCTTAAAATGGCTGCTCTGGCCACAGATCTGCTGAATGAACCGTTGTCTCCTCAAATAAAGTCATCCCCTCCTTTGGGCCTGTTAAACACCTCACAGCCTTCTGATCTAACAAATGCTGCCATCACTCTCTCACAGATCAGGTGTTTCTTGCATATACTCTTACCAGTGTTCTGTTGGCTCAGGATACTCACCTCAAATTTGTAATTATGCTTTCATTAGTGAGGCGATCTGATGATTATATTTCTCCTTTATTAGATTATAAGAGAGTCTGAACCATGTTGGTTAGGTCCCTAGAGTCCCCAGAGAGCCTGGAGGAGGAAACCAGTGATCATTAGTTGAAAGAAGACAGGAAGACAGGTGAAGGGGGAGGGGCAGGAGAGAAGAAGACAGAGGAAAAGAGGAAGAAGGAAGGAAAGAAGAAAGGAACGAGGAGAGGAAGAGAGATAAAGAAAGGAAAAATAAGGGAAAAAAGCAAAGGAACTAAAATTAAAGACATTGAGTAGGGGAAGGGAACTTATTGAGAACTTCCTAAGTCTAGGCACTTTATAAACACTCATGTTGGCCTCACGACCTCATAGACCAGGGACATTTTTAAATAAGAAATTTTAATGAAAATTTCTTGAGGTGAGACATTATTGTATGCCATTATATAAGTTTCAGGTATACAAATTATAATTTGACATCTATACAAACTACATCATGACCCCTACTGAAAGCCTAGTTTCTATCTATCACCATACAATTGATTCCTCTTATTCATTTCACCCATCTGCACCCTCCTTCCCCTCTGGTAACCACCAGTTTTAAAACCAAGATTTTAAAATCACATTCCATAAGACCCAACTAATGCCATGTCTTTCATGTTATACGTTTTCTTTGTCTAACCACATGCTAATTTCTTTATGGCTTAATTTAATTTTTTTCACATGGAGATACACTATGCAGATAACATATGCAGAATGCTTATCATGTGCCAGGTACTTTTTAAAATATTTTACATAAACTAGCTGATTTAATCCTTAAGACAGTCATATAATTATGCATATTTTACCAACAGGGAACAAAAAGCCTAAGAGTCACAGCGGAAAAAGCCCTGATTCAAACCCAGATAGTTCAGATTCAGAGTCCTTGAACTTCCTCTTCTTGCTGAGAAAACAGAGGAGTAAATAAGTGATTTGAGTGTTTTTTTATTTTCCTGACCAAAATCATTTATCTGCCATTTACAACAGTGCCAACTCTGCCCCCACCTGGTAGTATTGACTGACAGCTGGTAGCATCACAGGTTTCTGGTCACACAGGGCATGTCTTCCCACTGACTCGAGAAATCCTCATCAACAGTTGGACATAAGCACTGCATTCTCAGCAGCATGAGGAGGGATGGAGACACCCTCTCTAATCAGTTAAAATTCAGGGGACACCTGTCTTCTCTGTGAAAATAAACAGGGGACAAAAGATTTTTTCCTGCTGAAACTTTAATCATTTGATTGAAATAACCATTTTAATAATAAAATATGAATAATTTAGTTCCATAAAAAGTTTTGTCTGGTAGACATAGTTATTAAGTCTTATTCTGGGAAATAGCCCCAATTGACTCTTCTTCCAAACTGCACTTCTCACTGTGAAGTTAAGGGCTGAATTGGGGATATTGAAAAGACTAAGCTTAAAAATGTCTTGGAGATAATGAATCAAATCCCTTTATATTATAATGGAGAATGCCAAGATGCAGAGAGATAATTTAAGAAAAACAAATAGTTCTTTCAATCTTAAAATGACTCAGAGAAAAATATACTACAAAGAATAAAAATGCTTCATGTGCTGCTCCAATATTTAGTTATGAAATTGAGAAAAACCAGTAAGTAAATGATTTTTACTCGTTTCACAGTTTATACATCTTTCACAAAAGTGAATATAAAGAAATGCCAACTTCTTTGTGCTAAGAAAACAAGGATAATCAGGGACCAAATATAAAGCTTCCAGGTGGGAGAGGTTCAAGTAAGTTTTTATGCTTTAGGGCCAGAGACATCTGATTTTATAGGAGTGGATCAAGTTTAAATAGATAATAAGGCTGATAAATATTTAGGTTGTTGAGTGAATGAAAAAATACATGAACTAATCAGTGAGCCTATGTGTAACTCTTATCTGAGGTGTATGGATCAGGCTGGAAGAAATAATACCCAGTACCTGTTCAGGAAGGCAGACACTCTCTGGAAAGATGTCTTTCCAAGGATGGCATGTTGAAAATGAGTTTATAGTCTTAACATTTAAACAACTGTTGGAAATACAAGAAAACCTGACAGAGTTGGGATCCAACTTCAGACAGAGCAAGGGAGTCCTTTACATTTTTCTAAGCAAAAAAAGTTTCTCTGGACATAGAAAGCCAGAACTGGAATTGCAAACTCATTCCTTCTGACTGGAAGCAGAGCTCCCAGCTTTGGTGAGTCTGATGATGCCATCCTGACCATCAACTTCCATCCTGCTTGTTCTGGGATGATCTGGGACCCCTAGGAGGTAGTGTCCCACAGGGTGGAGTCATAAAAATGAGTGTGCCAGGCCAAGAGCCTAGTTTCCACTCACTCTCCAAACAGCGCTAGGAAATCTGTTCTGCTCAATAAAAGTCAAATTGATAGTATTGGCAACATTTTCAGACATGTCAAGACCTCATTTCCTAAACTAAAGTGGTCTACATGCCATGTACAGAACAAGGGTTAATGAGTTTTCCTAAACTTTAGACATTGTATGTCTCTCAATTGACCATGACATCTGCTCTGGGTTTGAAACAGTATTGATAATGTTAGGAAAATGTTAATGTTTGTCTTTTAATCTTAGATCGTTTTAAGTTTCAATTAGGTTCAACGGCAAGCCACTAACATCCATATTTCATCAGCATATTATAGTACTCTTTTGTTTATGTCAGTTTTTCCCATTAGGACCTAAGTTTCATGAGGCATAGGGAATTATGTCTGATTATTTTAGAGCTTTATTGGAGTATAAAAGATCTACCATGAAATTCATCTATTTTAAATAATATAATTCTATAATTCTGCATGAATTTATAGAATTGTATAACTATCATTATATTCTTATCTACTGTGTTTCTTTTGCTTTGTGTTTAGTTTTTCCTTTCTATTACTATTTCACTAGTTTATAACACTATTTAAGTTTCAGGAGAATAGATTCCCACCTTAGTCATGTGTACATCCTACTGTACCCAACTCCAGAGCTCTCGTGCCAGTCATCACTATCATTTTCACTCTTTTGATTCGATATTTTGTCTTCCCTTGTCCCACAATTTTATTTTAAGTCATTTCTAGCACCTTAGTCTGAAGGCAGTCACCAATTTACTAATTTATTTTCTGTCCCATTCATTTTTGAAGACCAGTGCCCGCAAGGCATGAAGTTTTTTACTAGGTGCTGAACATGAACACTGACACTCAATAGAAGCTATTCAATGATTGTTTTAATTAATTGGGTACTAAGAACAAAGCACTTTCTGCTAACGAAATCTGACCTTTCATTTATATATGGGTACTTGATCATGGCATCACAATTCGTCAGAACAACTTGTGAGGTCAGGGCCGGGTAACACATTTGAAAACAGTAACACAGAACTAGAGAGAGTACTTGATGTACTCAAATCACCTAAGTGACAAAGAATAATTTTTGACTACATAGGCAGCATCACTTCATTGTAGTTAAATAAAGGTGAATATTGAGAGAACTGTGGTCTCCATAAATATACTTGGACTTTTACATAGAGTTTAAAATAAAATCACTCTATTTTTTTTAACTCTGAATTGATCACATGCAGCATAATAAAAATATTTTCTTAAAAATGAAGTTTCCAAATATGAAATGACATGGAGAGCTGAAGAAACTATTTAGACTTTCTAGAAATATACACTTCTCCTGATATTTGGCTAAGTCAAAAAATATGCAGTCCTCTGAGGACCACTTTGTGTCGTCGATTATTAAATCTTGTCCTTCATTTTGGATAAGGCGTTCCAACTGACCCGCTTTAGCATAAACGAACTGATATGGGAAAATATTAAAATATGTACAAGAAAATAGAAATTCCTTTTAAAAATTAAGATAGACTTTAGCCTGGCAAAATCAACTTAATTTTCCTGATCGGTGCTGTATTTTGCAGATGCATATTCTGTGGTAGATGCAAGCGCTACTTTTCTTAAAAAGTGTTCTGGTTGGCGTAGTTCTGTGAAGGTTGGTTATTTTGCTCCTCAGGGTAGATTCTTGCTGGTTCAAGCAAAAGATGACATCGTTCTGGGTGCAAAGTTACCTAGGCTTCAGGTGGGTGCTGAATTTGTTCTGTGCTCACGGAATATCACACAGGACCTTGAAGTCCAGTTGTGCTTCACTTTTCAAAACATGAGGGAATTGTGAGATTCTCTGGGCACCTAAAGCCTCTAGGTTCCATCTTTTATAGAGCAAGATTTCTAAAAGAAAATAAAGTTTCATTACTTTACAAATCCTGCTTATATGTATAATTTATCAATATGAACAATTGTTTTTGTGGGTTAGCTTATTTTGTATATACTCAGCTCCCTGCGGACTCCTACAGTCCTAGTTACAGTTAAGTTCTAGTCCAATTATGCAAAATGCACAGTTGAAATTGTGAGGAAATTATAGAGACAAATACATGAGCACAATTATAGGATGCTCATGTTAAGAGGGAGTCAAGGAAATTGAAAACTAGAAGTCACTAAATCCAAATAGGAGGAAATTATGGATTAGAGAGATTAGATAACATATGGGAATTTAAGTGGGAGAGAGAATGGTTTTGGCAAAGTCAAAAATTTGCTACAGAATTTGTATTTTAACAAGTTAAATGGATTTGATTTTAATACATATTATATTATGCATTACATAATTATAAATACATAAATTTTGACTGAACTATTGAATACCAAATATAATATTTCCCATGATAGACATTTCATGTCTGAGAGGTTGGAAAACACTAAATTCATCAGTTCAAAACTTTGCATGTGTCCCATTTTAAGACAATATCTAATTTTATGCTATCTTCTCTAATTTTAGAAAAACTACTTACGTAGATTTTTTAATTAAATTCAAAGTTAAAGTTGAGTGCCTAATCTTTCATTCATTCATTTATTTTACAGTAAGTCTTTATTGAGTGCATTCTGTGAACCAGGCACTGTTCCGTGCTCTGGGACTGAAGCCACATTGTCAGATCTGGCATTCCTGTTCTCATGGAATCTGACATTCTAATGGAAAGGTAAATAGTGCACAAGAAAATGACTAAATGTGTACATATTTTTTCAGGACTTTTTATTTTAAAATTGCTTCCGCTTTATGGAGGTATAACTGACAAAGTTGTAAGACTTTTAAAGCGCACGGCATGATGAAAAGACTCCTTCCATTAAGCTAATTAACGCATCCATCATTTTACATGTTTGCCTTTTTATGGATGTGATCATTTTTGCAATTGCTTTATTTCTTTTATTTACATTGTATACTTTTTTAGGATTTTGAATTCACACCTCAGTCTGTATTTCACACCATACCCACCACCAGAGTTCTAGTGCCTTTACCACCACCTTTCTCCTCCTTCCTTCCCTTGTCCCCTCCCACCCCAGCCTTTATATTCCACACATGAGTGGCACTATCCTATGCGTCTCTTTTTTCCTTGGCTTATTTTACTTAGCATAACGGTGAGACTAAGTTCTACTATCTTAGCAATTTCCAATTATACATTACAGGGCTATCAACTATGGTCACTATATATACATTAGATCATCAGATCTTATTTGTCTGCTAAGTATGAATTTCTGTGACATGTACAATACAGAAAAGAAAAAAGGGCGATGGGGTAAACAGGGATGGGGAAGGTTTATTTAGATAAGATGAGGAGGAAAATAACATATGGAAGGAAATCTGATTTAACAGTTCTAAGAAAATCAAGGCATGAAAATCCTTTCTTGTACAAATGCAGACAAAATGAGAAAACAATTTGCTCTCAAGCCTGAGTTAGAGTTCTTTAGCATAGGCTAAACACCTCTGGTTTGGAAGTGCTTAAGGGGAGTCTTGAAGTTAGGGGATTCTTGGAAAGATTTGCCAGTTTTCTAAGAGCACCACTGACATAACTTGGGCCAAAAGGCTGAATTCAGGTCATCTTTTAAATATCATTGTCAAATATCATTGGTTTGGGAGCTATATTATTTACTATTGTATAGCCATATTGGATACTTTATTTAGTTTTTTGAACTTCATTTGTAAAAGATGGGTATCACCCACTACAACCATTGCGTCATCACCTCATTCTCACCATGATCATAGCCGTTGTCATTATATCACCTCACCACCATCACTTGTCATTATCATCACCATCACCAACACCATCATCATCACTCCATATATATATATTTTTTTTTTTTTCTATTGGCTTTGTATGGGACACTGTCCCTAGATGTTTGCTTAGCAAGTTTTTCCGTCTTCATTTCAAATGTCACTTCTTTAGAAAAGCCTACTTGCTCATACTAAAGAATGAGTACTGACCTCCCCCAAGCCCAACTTCTGATACTTTCTAGTCCTAAAACATGCAGTTTTATTCCTTATTGCACTTATGAGTATCTGGAATTAACTTTTAAAGGAAATGTGCATGCAGGAATGAAAGTGAGCAGCACAGCATGCAGGCAGGGAGAGAAAAAAGGAAAAAACATTTATTTATCTTATTTAGCTATTTATTTTGGTTGTTTCCCCTGCCCCAGGTCTTGAACTTGGGTCCTTGGGATGTATGTAGACTATATCCAGTGGCCTTATCAGCTAGGCCACCAGGGCATGCCTGGAATTGCCTTTTTAATGGGAAATGCTATACCCATATTTGTTTACTTATTTAATTATATTCAGTTGTTTATAGCTTGTATTGCTATTTTCAAGGAAAAGAATTCTGTGAAATTAGAAAATCTGTCTAAAGATTAGAACAAAGACTCACAGTAATTAGGAATGCAAAGAATGAATAAAAAGATAAACTGTAAAAGCCTTTACTGTTACTATTGGGAAGATTTTCATAACCATTGCAATCAATTTAAAGAAAGAAATGGCTTGTAACTTGAGGAGAATACTGTTGATTCAAACATTATATTTTGAAGTATTTAACTTTTTTAAAAACCCTCGAAGTTTAGAGCTATGGAGCGGAAGTAGTAGTCAACTCACTGAAGCTAATTTGAAATAATGAAGTAGAATGAATTGCCTGTAACAGATGATAGAAGATCATTCATTTGTAGTCACGGTAGAGACTGAAGTACAATGATGTACAAATTTCCAGAAGGGAAGGTGATAAGGTTGTTGTTTGTCACCATCCGCTACCCTCCCAGACTCGACAGCCTGCCCCGTAAGAATTCCAGATGGGATCTGACTAGAAGCAAAGGTATCATCTTTCAACAAATAATAGAAACTAACCTGATAAAGGTGAACATTCGGGACTGGAAAGGATAATCTCATAGATGCCCTTGACTCTCATACATAGTTTCCATAATACCTGTCCAGGTAAATCGCCATCTAATTTAGACTTGAACTTAAATCGTAAAATTCTTAATGTTATATATTTTGTTCAGAATTCTTTCCACTCTGAACATCTGAAGGTGATTTTCATTGAACATGCTCCAAAATATATTAGCTGATAAAAATTCAAATTTTTTTCCTTCTTGCAGTTTTATTGAGAAAACAATGGCAGTATAGTTGTGCTGTTAATGCTTAGACCTGTTCTGGAGCAATAAGATTAATCTGTGTGTTCTGAATCATAGTCAGTTGACAGACTTACATTCCTAGTAATGCTATGCATTAATTCATAAAAACTTTCAGGAAGCATTTTCTAGGCCTTTTTAAAAGTAGTTTTAGTGTAAAATAAAGTACAGAAAAACTTGTAAATCTATCAAGTAAGTCAGAAAGGAAATTAATTTCTTGAAGCAATAATTTTCTAAAAAATTAAAATATTTATTAATATTTTTACCATATAAAATATTTAATGTAGGATATAGATATACTTTAAGCTATTTGATTTTCTGTAGGAAGGGGCATTTAAATTTATAACTCAGAGGGTTCTCTATATAGCTCTTAAAATATCTTAAAATGAGAGACAACTATAAGAATTAACACACAAATAAGTTTGAAAGGACAAATTCTGGAAAATTGGTGAAGAAATAATAATGGTTTTCTTCTTACTCTCTTAAGGTCTGTAAAATGAGAGCTATGGGTAAGCATCTATTATAATTCTTAAATTTAGTTTTTATTCTTATCAAAGGGATATATGTATATAATTGAGAGTCACAAAGTTTACTGCTTCAAGTCAACTGCTTTCACCCCTAAGTGATTAAATACATCATAATAAACCTGTTTCTTTGGTGCCTCTTGGTTATATAGAAATTATCTATTGACTTCCTCTTAGGAAAATGATGTAGCTTTCTCATTTCCCTGCCATCCTCAAAACACACACACACACACACATTATTAAGTCCATATGATTCCTATCTTTGGCAGGACTCCTATATGAGCTAGGTGGCTCCAATATAAGTGATCTGACTGGGCCTTTTCACAGAGAACTGCTATCTTTCTCTCTTCTTGTCATTCTTAGGTTATGGAAATTCCTCAGAGAAGGCCCTTCCAGTGTGTGTGTGCATGTGCGCGCATACTTCCTTGTCAATGTTTTGGGAGGCAGGTATGGGAGAGAATACCCATAGTAAGTTAATTTTCATTTTACTTGTCTGTTTTTGGTTTGGTATTCTCCCCTCAAAGGTGCTTGGGACCACAATCTGGAAACTGCCATATCGTTCCAGAAAACTCACCTCCAATTTTTGCCAGGGTGTGGGAAGAGGAATTACCTGGTGTGTGGAGTTGGGAGGGAGTTTTGGGGTCTAACTGCATCTTTAGCAGACTTAACAAGAAAGCTTTTGTTTTAGCACTCCCCTGCTTCATTTTCACTTCCACAGGACATAGTATCCTAAATTCAGAACCTGTGGTCTGCAATATAAATCAGATTGTTTCTTGGCTTTCCCAGCTGCTGACTTAGGACTTAACTTTCTAGGTTCTGCTAAGTCAGTTACCATTTGACCATATGCTTTCCAGGGTTGTTGTTTGTGTTCTTTCTTTTATTTCCTGTGTTCTAGTGAGTTAGGATCTTAAAAAAAACTTGTTATACACATTTTATTGGGATTTCAGAAAGAGATCAGAGGCAAATGCAAGCTTTCAGTCCACCATCTTTAACCAAACATCCTGAAATCTGATTCTTAACAATAGTGATTTAGATGGTATTTAAGAAAAATAAAGGTTTTTATATGAGACATTCCAGCAGTACCTTATCTCACTACACCAGCCAACATGGTACAGATAAATTAATAGAAACATAAAATTTTATTTCAATAAAAGATGAGTTCTATTATTTAATAATGTCATTTGTCTTTATGAATCATCTTTCTCAATGCAAACTTCAGAATTCAGTTAAAAGTGGTTCAAAAAGAGCATCAGGTATGACAGTCTATATATTTCTGTTTAAGAACCATGTATTTGTTTGATCTCATGAAAATACAGATCAATTCTTCCAAAATAAAAGTAAGCCACAGTCAATAATGATCCAATTAACTACAGAGAGCAGAAGATAGAAACAAATGCAAACGTTGCAGACTCTATTACTTAAGTATGACTAAACAGTGATTACAATTGCATTTACATGATCATCACTTCCCAAATGTCCTTTTCACAGGACAGCTTGAGACAGCAGATTTAACTTAAACAAGTAAACCGATGGTTTATTCATTTATTGCCTTCAATCACTTCCACAGCTGGTGTGAACATTTGTTAAATTTCAAATGAACAGAAGTCAAAGTGTGTTGTAGTAATTAAGTTATGAAAGCAATTAATGTAAGCAACATATGTATGAACATTATCACAAAATACTGCATATGGTTAATTAAAGTTTAACACAGATTATATCTATTTAACCTTATATCAAGGACCATTAGCAAAATTTTTCTGTAAAATGCCCATATGTCTTTACTTATGTAATTAACTACATTATACTAGTGACCTCAAAAAATTAGTCAAAGTCTTGTGGTTTGTTACTTAGTTAACAACAAACATGGCTCAAGTGATCCCGTTGTTTTTAAGATGGTGTAGATAGCCAGGACTGGCTAAAATACACACAAGCCAAATCAAATAAATCGGTCTTTTGGAAATAACTGTTATGGTTAAAGAAAAATTTCCCTTTGTAAATTTTAAGGTTTTAAACTATGTCAGTTACTCTTTTAGATGGACTTGAACTATTTTTAGTAATCTATTTTATGTCATTTTTCCACTTCATTTTATTTATGAAAGACTCCACCAATAAATTAATAAAGTGACAAATGTGTGAAGCTGCTACTCTATATAAGGAACTCTATTCAACTCTATGGTAGAGAGGTATATGTTTTAATTTGTGTATTACATCCTTGCAAAGATGTTTTAAGATTGGAGTAAAAATGGTCATCAGTCTAGAGATCAAAATAGAATAAGAAAACTTAAGTGTAAGAAAAAGGATTAATAGTAAGAAAACAATTACTAGTTACTATGATTATGCATCTAACCTTACACTAAATTTCCTACTATATATGGCAAAAAAACAAACAAAAGCCACAAGTTAAATTACATAGGTTTCATATAAATAAGGACGGAGTAAAGTGTACTAACTGTCCTCGATATTTAAGAACCATTTAATGAATGGTTTTATTGATATACTTTATTAATTTTGTGGACAATTAAGTTTAGCAAAATGAACATTTTTAATATTCTGGATTTTGCATATTCTTATCCTTAGTCATCTCCCTCTCTCCTATTAAACGTCTGGTTCAATCTAACGTATTCTGTATATGGCACAACCAAACATCTGCACATGAACAATTTTGTAGTTTAAAAATCACATAAAATATATGGAATTGTCTTTTCAATTCCAAAAGATGAGATGCTTTGTTAATACATTTCAGATTCAGACATGTCCTGCACTCAGACAACTGAATGTGATTTTTCTGGCAGTCTGTGGGATGCTTAGGAGGACTGGGCAGTTCAAACTGTGCATTTGCTCTTGTTCCGTTGTATTTAATTTTCTCTTTCCTTTGGTAAACTAAGTTTACATCTCTCCTCTCCTCATTCATGTCAATGAAGCAATTGATCAATGATCACTTTGAGCTCAAACTATAAATATAGATGGGATCTTAGTTTCAGTGCTGTATGTTATAATTCAAACTGCTCAATTCATTGGAGGTTAAGGAACTTGTTTATGGTTTTACAACTAGTTACGTAGCCTCACTATGAGTTAGCATTTATTAGGTTAGGACTTTAAAATAACACTCATCTGATTAACTGTATTATCATAATGATGTTCCTAAACTCACATACATGTGATCCTGCTGACTAGACTCCTATACACATGACACAGGATTGGGAGAAACCTTAGGATGCTTTGTGAGTCTTTAGATGCAAGGACCATGGTCTTATTTATCTCTGTCTCTCCAGCACTTAGTGAAATGCCTGGCCCAGAATTGTTTAGTAAATGTTGGTTGATTGAGTGAAGAAATTAATTAATGAAAAATCAAAAAGCTTATTGGCATTGGCAGACTGGGGAAATATGTTGATGGTATTAGCAGTTCATTCTAATGTCAAATTTCCATATCAATTAATTAGAAATGACTTTTGTTCATAGATATACATGTAGGTATACATCAGTGTATACTGTATATCTATACTTGTATCTTTATTTATTTATTTTTTTTAAAGGAAAGTGCAGGCAGGAATGAAGGCAAGCAGGCAGGCAGGAAGAGAAAGGAGGAAGACACATTTTATTTTATTTTTATTTAGTTGTTCACACTGGTTGTTCGCCCTGGACCGGGAAGCGAACCCAACAGTATGTGGCCTGAGCTCCTTCAGAAGTGACTGACCTCTTCACTACTCCACCAGGACATGACACATTTCTTTCTTTTTCTTTTCTTCTTCTTTTTAATTTTTCTTAACTAAGGTTTATTTAAAAGGAAAATGAAGATTTCTCGTGCTACAACAGATCTGAAAGATATAGGACCCTTTGTTTATATTCTTTCATATTCAAATTAACTAAAAATTTTTCTTCAAAGTGTTATGGAAAGGAGTGGTTAAAGGTTAGTAGAAAATTACTTAATGTTAAGATTCTTCCTATATAGAAAGGATATTAATATAAATCCACAGAGCATTTATTATAGATACCATTGGAATCTCCAAGATTTCTCAGAGATTTTTTTTCAACTGCTTAAGTTTTTGTGCCATTGGATGTTTGAGGATATTTGGAAAGCCATCTTTCCTAAATTCAATAAAACATCGAATAAATTATTTTCTCAGTATAAATGGCTAAAAGCAAAATTGTATTTCTGATTTATCCAGTTAAAGTACAATAACATAAACTAAGAACTTTACAATCTGTTTGTGCATCTAAGTACTGGCCAAATGTTAAAGGGACTAATATGAAGGCATCAGTTTCTGCTTAGGTAACTTTAGTTGTCCGCGTTTAAGAGAAACAATTTTTTTAAGCATTTCATTTTTTAAATTTATTTAGTTGTTCACAGTGATTGTTTACCCCAGGCCCAGGATGTGAACCTGGGTTCTTGATATGCATGTTAACTGCTTGGCCAGAGGTGGTATACCTAACTGCTACTTCACCGGGGTGTACCAGAAACAATAATTATGTTGCCTAAAGAGTTCTCAATCAGTACACATTTTTAAACATGCAATTTTTATATTCTTCTTCCTTTTCATATATTTATTTCCTGGACTGGTTCTCAAGGATCATGTTTTTCCAATGCTTTGAAGGAGTCAGGTACAGGAAAATGGGAGCCAATATTTGTTGAATAGCTGTTGCGATTAGGAACAAGGCAGAAATCTGAGTCCAGACTTACTGTTTGCAAAAATAAGTGGGAAATCCCCTTGTTTTGGTTACCTATAATGACTGTAAGTGGATATTAATACGCTTCATTAAAACTATACAGATTGATAAATGCAATACAATACCAGATAGAACATTCAGTTAATGAAAGCAATAAGGTACGCAATATTAAAGAAAAGTACAGAGTAGGTTCATTTGGTGTTTATACTATTTATAACAAAGTCAGAATATTTTCTTTTCCAATAAAAAGAAATTCAGATTCTCCTCCCTGCCTCTGTATATCAATTCTTATTTATACAGACTAAAATTGTTGTATGTTTTGAGACATCAAATTCATTTTAAATTCTTATTATGTTTTCAGAATGTCACCCATACTAGGTTAAAAATCTGTATGGGAATTTCTAGGATCTCCAGAATCATAGGAGAGCACATGACAAAACAAGTCATCATAAAATAGGAGATGACTTCTCTGATTTGTAGTATAAACAAACAGTTATCCAAAGTAAAATTTGAGCAAGTCATAGTTTCTGAAATTTTTTTTAAGTTTGTCATACTTGAAATATTTGATAAATTTAATGGGACATAGTCCAGGGATATTTGCATCTCCAGAATCATAGGAGAGCACATGACAAAACAAGTCATCATAAAATAGGAGATGACTTCTCTGTTTTGTAGTATAAACAAACAGTTATCCAAAGTAAAATTTGAGCAAGTCATAGTTTCTGAAATTTTTTTTAAGTTTGTCATACTTGAAATATTTGATAAATTTAATGGGACGTAGTCCAGGGATATTTGCCACATATTAAAACTACAGCATTCTGGGTTGTAAAACTTTCAGCATTTCCACATGACTAATAAAGAACCACTAAGTACTACTGAAACTCTTATAAAATTTTCTGCTGTGAGACCTAAGTGAGACAGTTTTGTAAAATTTAATTCCTTGTGTCAATGTTTTGTGAGGCTTCAATTCGTATTTTTTAAATGAAGTCTCTGAGTCTTGACTCTAAACATTTACCAAGCAGTAAAAATGATTTTTGAACTTAAAAGATAAGGAGTCACTATGGTAATGAGAAACTTGTTGGAGCACTACACGTGTCCTCACGTGTTTTTAATAAAAACACAAGTATTATATGTCCCTTAAAATGTTATCTGAAGAGGATTTTGAATTTTCACAGTTAGTGGCATCCTCATTTTCCCAAAAATTAAGTTGGAGATTTTAAGGACCTACTAGGATTGTTTGCACCCTTCAGATATTGCTCATGGCCCTTTAATAAAATTGAAGGCTGTGTGGTCATTAAGTAACATTGCTAACAGAAATAAATACAAGATCAAATGGAATAATTATAGTTAAAAATACACTGACTTCCAGAAACCAGAATACAATGCCAGAGAGAAAGGAGAGAAATGGAAAGAAATGATGCCTCAGCAGACACCTACAGGCAAAAGTTTCCTATAAATAATGTAACCATGTTAGTTTTTAACACAGTGGCGTTTTCATGAACTGATCATTTCTTGCAGCAGTACTATTAATTAATCTGTTTCTATTCAGTTCTGTGTCCCAAACCCAAACAATTTTGTGGGGTAGTGCAGTGTAACATCTTCCCTGACAGCTAATGGAATGAACGAAGGTGGATTCCTGAAAGAAAAAGAGTGAGCAATTGGACCCTCACTCTCTGCTCTCAGTCTCCAACCTCCTGCCTGCCTAGGACCATTTCAGGGTCCCCCATGCTCCTGAGATGCAGCCTTTTCTGACTCCCTCATCGTTCTCTTGCTTTTCCATGCCTGTTTAAACCAAGATAGACAGAGTGATCTTTATACAACATTTACTAGCCCACACATCTACATGGGAAACTCTTAGATGGTTTCTTAATACATTTCACATATGATGTGAAGCCTCTGCCACAACTTACAAGGTTTTATGCAATCTCTGATTGTTGCTTTCAACAGTTTCTCCTCATTGCCTGTATATTCCAAATGGAGCATCTAACTTGGATTTCTTAACTGCCAAGTAAACTCCTCTCTGACGCAAAAACTTTGTTCTACCCAGAATCCTCCTCCACCTATGCCTGAATGACACCCGCTTTCATTTTCAACAAGGCCCTCTTATTTTTCCTTCCTGCTATTGTAACCTTTAATTTTCCTCTAAAGCCTATATCATGAATTCTTATTATATATTTACTGGGCTGTTGTTTGTTCTATATGCCCAGCGTGTTATAAATACCATGATGTCAAGCACCGAGACTGCTTTGCCCAGAGTGTGTCCAGAAGAGCAGCCTGCACATAGTATGTGCTCAGTATTAAAAAAAAAAAAATTGGAAACAAGACGTGCTGAGAGTGTGGAAAAAAAGAGAACTCATAAACTCTTGGTAGGAATGCAAATTGGTTCAATCTCTATGAAAAAAAAGTATGGGAACTGCTCAAATAAAAAATATGGAACTACCATTTGATCCAACAATCCCACTTTGAGGTATTATATATTGTATTATGAGGTTTTAGGTGGGCATCATTGTAAATCAACATGTTTATAATGCAGTTTACCCACCACCAGTCCAGTTCTTCCTTCACCATATAATTGATCTCTTTTATCCAATTTGCCTTCTTATAACTACTAATTTGATTTTATTGACTAAAAGTCTATTTTTAAGTTGATATAGTTCATTTATTTTCTTGGTTTCTCTGACTGAAAGGCTATGAATGAAATCATACAATGTCTGTGTTTCTCCTTCTGGCTTATCTCACTAAGCACACATCCCTCTAGGTCCAGGAGATGAAATTCTTTGGTGCTGTTCTTTGCCTTCCCCAGCCCCCTGCCCGGCTCCCAACCCCATTTTGGAGAAATATCCTTTGACAGTAAAAAGAGGACTTTCAAACCAAAGGAGCCATATATCTCACATTTTCTTTATATCCTTAATTGACAAAATTGGATTATTTAAAGGGTTGCATAGCCAACTTCAATGATTCAGTGAGTTATACATGATTAATAACCAGTTTTGATTTGGTTCATTGAGACTTTACTATCAAAATGTCCAATTTTAGTCTCTCTAGAATGAAAGATTAGCTAACAAATTTTGAGAACTTAATATATGCACTTATCAGTGGGTATTTATTTAGAACTTATTAAAATACTAACATGGTTTAGCTCATGTAATCGTTACAACAGCTTAGTGAAATAGAATCACTTATTTACCCCCATTTTATAGAGGAAGAAAAGGAAGTTCAAAGAGATTTTCTTGGCAAGTGAAATGAAACAGCAAGTACAGAGCTAAGACTCAAATCCCAGCACGCCTGGCTCCACTATCTTGCTCTTTGTCACTCACTACATACTTGAGTTTTCCAGAAATGTCCCTATCAACTATCTCTGGCTCATCTCCCACTTAACATTCTGTTGAGCGGAATCAACTTTCACACCATACTTTAAACTTGCTATGTATGTTCCTGTTTCCACAACAGCAAAATGTCCTCCAGTGAAGCCTTTCTCGTATATTTCTAATCAAACATTATTGCCATTTCCCTTCATAATGATTTTTATAATATGCTTGTTTTGCCTGATGCTAACACAAGGGTGCTCGGGTGGAGGAAGCAGGTTTATGAAGAATAATAGCCTTCCTTCCACGGTAAATACCTTAGGTAAAGCTCTTAAGTCTTCCAGAATTGATACCAGAATAAATATTCTGCAGGCCCTGATGTTGCTAGTTTCACAAAAAGCTTTTTCATGTCTCTCAGTGCTATTATATTCATTCTTTCAAAAATTTCAAATTCACAGTATAAATGGGAAAGTACGGGTGAAGAATTAGTATTTTTTTCTGGCCTCATGCTTTCTCCAGATTTACCCAGTTTAATTTATTTCTATCACATGCTGTGGGAGATAAGCAACAGCTGAGATGTTCCTGGTTACAACTGTGAGGCGAATTTAAGGACTGTCCCTTCTCCACCTCCTGCATCAGCTTGTCTTTGAATTCCTTGGGCTCCTCTTGACATGACCAGCCTCACTTCCCAGATGGCCAACTCATTTTTACAAATGTATAAGAACAATAATGTCTTATGCCTCCATGGTCAGGGAATATGTTTAAGGTGCAGGAAAAGGACAGGAAATGAACATTTACATGAAAGTTTTAGGAATCTGTAGGGCGAACTTCAGTGCTGATTCTGCTCAGCAACCCTCTCAGATCTGTCCCAACGGTGACTATGAAAGTCAAAGCTTTGACATTTGAGGATGCCTCTCAGAGTCTTTCATTATCAGGGAACATCATTGCCAGAGGCAGAAGTGGCCTGGAAAGCATTGGGGTGTGGATTCTTTCCTGTACCCATAGTGCATACTGGGGCATTCCCTTCTCGCCCCTCCTCTAGATTACTAGTCTTTCCAACCCTCATGGAGGTTCCAGTTTGTAGTGGAATGGTAATGCTCAGAGATGCCTGGGAAATCAGCTTCCCTGGGTCCCAGTGGGTGGCCCCTGCCCAATATAACACTGCCACCCATTTCTCCCTGCTCTGCATAGCTGCTGGTTGACCATCAGAGTTGGTCCACAGTATACAGGAAATCTATATTCTCAGAGACCAGACAACTATTGAGAGATTAGATATTTCTCTGATCTTTTTAAGTTAAAATTAAATAAAGCTGGAACATTCTTTCAATCTGCTCCTTAATATGTCATTGTCAATAGAGTTGACTATTAGGGTCCATTTGGGGACAGGGCAAATAAAAGCAACGCTATTAAATAAAATATCACAAAAGACTCTAGTCATGTAGGAAAACTATATTTAGTTCCGGGTGATTCACTTCTACTGTAGTGGAACTGGCAACAGAAAAAATATTTTCCGTTTTAGATTCAAGACAGCTTACTGCTAAGATCTATAGCATATCTGAAAGTATCAAGATGACTTCAAGTCAGCTCAAACAGTGGTAGCCTACACTGTACTAAGGAGGATGGAGCTGACCATATGCATGGCTTCCCCTTAGAGCAAACCTCTTCTTCCTTATCATCAGTGCAGGCCTTATTTTATAATCTCTTCTGATTCTGAGATTTTCTCCTTATCTACTTCCCTGAAAGGTCTAAGAGATCTTGTGTTAATATCAGTTTCATCTGAAATATTTCGAGGTGGTAAAAATTTCTGGAAGTTACTGGTTGTGGCCATGTAGTGCTGAAGGGGAAACTGGATTGTTTTCTTTGTATTAGGAATTAATATCCATTACTAATCCTGTGTAAATAATCAAGTAGCTGGGAAGAAGACATGAAGTGAGAAATTGCTGCATAGAAATTGACAATGATTCTGTCGCCCTGTTACTACAGTTCTCTGCAGAGCATAAAAGTTTAGTTTTAATAATTTGAAACTAAAAATAAATTATTTTTCATCAAAGATCAATTCTATAGCTCTGTCTCAATTCCCCAAGATTATCAAGAATAAAAGCAAAGCCACTTAATGTCCACATTGTAGGAAGGGATTCAATCAGCAAATTCATGTGTGGGCTTTCTTGGCACTCAATTCTCTGTGCAAATTCTGGTGTAGGTATGGACCTTGGCACTGATTGCAATTTTTAGTAGTATGTACACATTTCATAGCTCTTACATGTCAAGCCAGATTCATTTTTATGTGTTAATATTCAAATAGGATCTTACATAAATAATTACACAAGGTAAGACATGAAAAGAAGTACAATGAATACATCTGTCATTTTGCTAATGGCTGAGGATTTTTGACAGCACTTAAAATGTAGTCTGTCTGTGTGTGATTGTGTGTGTTTGCATAATATGAGGTGAAGCATGTCACACAAGAAAAGTTCTCTGTCCTTTAGATCTAAGAATGTTCTTTTTTTAAAAATTCAGAAAAATTACTCAAATATGGAAATTATTTGATCAATTTTTTGGATTCTTTTAGATAAGCAAAAGCAAAAAGCATAGATTTTTATTTAAAAGTAAAGAACCAAATGCTATTTGTTTTAAAATAAGAGGCAAACCATCTCTGAAATGAAACTTGTATCGTAAGTTGCCACGCTAGACTCCCCGTTTAATTAGAATAGACATTCTTTAGAGCCTAAAAGTTCTTCCTCATCTAGCCTAAATATATCCTCCTGCCAGCTCTGGCTACTTCTTATTTTGCCTCAGTGGCTTAAAAAAAAATAGATCCACATTTTTACAGCAGCAATTTTTTTTTTTTTTCCTAAAAGCCATTATTAAGTCGTTCCTCTGGCATTTCTTCTCTTGACTAAATAACCCCAACTCGTATACCTTTTTAAATTAATAGGTTCTATTTTCTGGTCCTTGTATTATTCTTGTAACTTTCTCTCCACATCTTTTTTGTAAATGCAGAGTCTTAGAAAAAGCAATGTTTTCTACCCTAGAGAAGGGAGGGCAAAGCAAGGACGGTCAGGAATTTATTTGGTCTGGGTTTTGCAGGTTTCCTTTGACCAGGAGACATGCTGAGCTTGCAGTCTTCCAAAGGCTCAGCCATCCCCGTCCATGAATATGAATACAAAACCGCCCAAGGTCTTGTCTTGAAAGCAGGCTCTCAATGGCTCTTTCAGGGCACTGGCTGGAACCACAACCTTCCCTCATCCCCCACACCCTGTCCCCTCCTCCTCCCCATCTTTATGGAATGCTCTTCTTAGTCAAGAAACCAAGGCTGAAGCTCAGGAAAGTACGCGGGATTCCGCCCTATACTCAGATGAGGACAGTAGCCTTTAATAGGCCAGTAGGGAAACTTAAGTATACAGTTGTCTGAGATGACAATCACTTTGAAACTACCTGCATCTATGGCGAAGAGAATAGCTGTCACGATGATTAGATTGTGCAAGGGGAAGACATTTTAAACTTTCTACAGAACAATAGATTTCACAGGGTATTTTCTTATTTTATGGAACATTTAAACCCCTCCTAATTACCGCACCAATAGAGCTCCCGGGTATTTCACAGGCTAGAACTTGGCTTGAAAGGGGCTCCAGGAGTTAGAAGGCTTCAGTTAGGAAGCTTGAAGAGCTGTGGGGCAAGGATGAGATGTCCTGAGGCCTGAGGCTGACTTCATTTTGAGCTTCCCTGATTGCTCACTTGGCTCTGGACATGGGTCTCAGAGGGAGATGGACTTACTAGCTTGGGAGGCATGGAGCTTGGTCTTGGACTAAATAATGCTTGCTGTGTGACTCTTTTCCACTCTTAGGATGTACTGAAGTGATGGGAATTGGACTGTGTTTGCAAATAAATTGTATTTTTTGTTGTGAAAAAAAAGAAAAGAAGGCAAGATTTATCCTTCTTTAAGGTCTTGATATATCGTCTTTTATTGTAACAATGGGAATTTTCCTGTTTTATCTTCTTTTTTGCACCTGCTTTTCCTATGCTTTATTTAAATGAATTTCATTGAAGGAACACGGCATCATATTTACATTTAAGGTATATATTATTTTAAATCAAAATCTGTATATAATAAGTAAGCTCGCCACCAACAGTCTATACTGTGATTTATATTTATATTTCACACTTAAAATGGGGAAAGGGGAGCCCTGTGGCATGGAAGATGTATGAGTGGAAAAGGAAGCCGGTGTCTCAGAATGTTGAGTCCAACTTTCTCTCCCATCTTCCCCTCTTACGGGCAGGTAAGAAGTTGAGATTGCTAGAGAGACAGTCATGAGCAGGGAAGCAGCTGGGAAGGGAACAGAGGCAGACCCCAATCAGTTTAAAAGGAAAACCACTCAAAACCCTTGTCCTACCTCAGGATGCCCCAGGGCAGGGATAAGAATGCCAGACTCCTTAAAAACCTCAGCCTGATGTTCCTCTAGGCTGTTTCCCTCTTGGAATGAGACCCGCTATCTTTTAAAGGGTGTGCTGTCTTAGATAGTCAATAAATCTCACTTGTTTTTGCTTATTACTTACTGCACTAACTTCTTTGTGACTGGAGCAGGTAGGTTCAATGAAATCTCTTGGACTCACAAGAATCCAACAGAAGACTCCAAGACCCTCATGCTAACATATTCACATGAGTACTCTAGTCCCGGAAGACAACATCTATGCTGAGTCCTGATAACCTCACCCCAAAGCACCTACTCCTGATCATAAAGCAAATTAATATATTTGCAGCTAAAAGTTGCTTTTTCCTTTAACTCACTAAAAAAAAGAGGCCCATGCATCCTTCCTAGTTTTTCTCTAGTGACTTTATTATTCCATTTTTATTAAGTTTCTTATTGCATTCTTCCTCAAACTTGGACCTAGTTAGTAACCTCACCAAATGCATCTGTAAATGCACAGTTTTTCTGTTCCAGTTATGCTATATTCCAGGTACTTTACCATAAGTACAAGGACACTATTTAAACTGTTCAAAGGTTCCACATGAGAGTAGTTGTATTTTATGCAACTGCTAGTTGAGAAAGCACATAACAAAACACTACTCAAATTTAATAATGCTTTTGGGTGAATTTATTATTTTCCTAGCCACAGCAACATCTGCATATCTTTGAAAAACAGCCATACACATACAGAAGAGATATAATATTGGTTTTCTATAGACAACATTTCATAGACCCAGGGACTTGCAACTCTGGTCATGACTCTGTCTCCTGGTGTTTCTCAGATTACATAATGGGAACCATCACTTTAGGAAATACTTCGGGTGACATGGTGCCACTTATTCCTCTAAACTCTCATGATGATCCAATGGTCTTTAAAATCAATTTTAGATGTAAATTTCTATAAGTTTAACACAGAGGATAACCTGAGTATTTCTCAAGCTTGTTTAGTACCAACAATATCACTGATTAAAATCTAACTGAAATATACTGGTGGTGAGAAAGTGGGGAAAAAAAAAAAACCGCCTGGAACTTCAGATTGAAGCTAATACTCCTGACACCTCAAGTTAGTATTTTTATCTAGATTAAATTAAGCTTAAATCAATATTCTGAAGGAAGAATACAAAAGTATGTGCTATTTTTAGAAAATTTAATGAAATCTTTCAAGCAGTAGTATTGAATTTAAATAGCATGCTTGCTTATCTTTGAGCTTCTACTTAGAAATACTTTTTCTCATCTAGCACAATGCTTTAAATATGAAAAAGATATCTCTGGATAACTTCTTCATTTGATGGAGTGGTCATGCAGGCATCTGCAATATACATTTTATAAACCTCTTTTTAACCGTGTTAGATTGCTTAACATTAAAAAACTCCTCAAACACTTCGTTTAGGTTGTGGTTATTACTTAAACGATAGGAGAAAATTAGACTCAGAATTCTAAGTTTGAATATTTGCTCATGGTTATTGAGTTAAACCATTCCTCAGTATGAATTTAAAGCTAAATCAGTATGCTGATGAAGCCTGAATTTTGCATCACAAGAGGCTACAACTTCAGACAAATTCAGCAAAAAATGAAAGCAGTTGTTGACAGTTCTGGAAAAGCACAGGCAGCTCTGCAACTAAGCAAGAAGAACCCTGGATTCATCAGGAGGGAGAAGCCTGGATTCTCTAGTAAAATTATCTACAAATTTAGTAAATAGACCTAATCCATCAGTGCTCATTATAAAAAGTTATGGATTAGTAAACTCATTAGGCTTTATTTGCCTTCTATGTGCATAGCCCCGTGTTGCCAGGAACCTGTAATTCCCTCCCCCTTCCCTACTAATGAAGTATTTTCAGTGATGGTGGGTATTTTGGATTCTACCCAAGCTCCATCTGTCAACATTTGGGATGATAATGCCATCAATTAGCGGAAATATTCAGCAATAACCTACCAGGTGTGCATCTGCTTATTCTCTCATATTTGTTCTCTAATCTCCTCCACTCCTAGATGTTAATAATTGCAAAGCTTATGTGGTTGAACTTTGTTGTGAAGAACGAGAGAAGAAATGTGCACTGCCAAATGAGAAAGAAGAATATGTATGGCAAGACGTCTAGCACAGAAACTATCAGCAAAGTTGCCAATTCAGAAATAATATAACCTTAGTGGTAAACAAGTGAAACATCTTTAAGCAAAAGGGAACTGCTACAAGGGAAATGCTATTTTGTCAAACAAAATCTCTACCTTTTTCTTTGCTCTGGATTCAGCACACGACATAAATACATAGGATGCTCTTAGTCTGTAGACCTGTGTTGGACACCTAGTTCTAATGCACACACAATGCAAACTAGCATGCTGATCTAGTAAACCCTTCTTCAGTTGGGATTTCTGCAACAGTGTCATCATTGGTACGTTCCGCTACTCTACGCTGCAATCATTTATCAGTTACCTCTTATTTGCTAGACACCTGTCTAGGCATCTGTCTTACTCATCACTTATGCTCTGACCACTTTTTTTTTTTTTTTTCATTCTCTACATTAAAGCCAGAAGGATATTTCTAAAACATAACCTGGTCACATTATTTTTCTGCTATAAATTCTTCATGAGCTTTCCATTGCCCTTAGGATGAAGTTTGAAGCTCCTTACTACAGCTGACAATACTGTTCTCAATCTGACCATGGCTCCATCTGGAGTCATGGACACAGGTTCTGTGCGTGCGTTACCTGTCTTTGGCCTCTTTCACCCATTCCCCCTTGTAAATGTTCAAGACAATGTGTAACTTGCATCTATTGTTCCTGAGGTGATCTTTTATATGAAATTGCTGAATATCTGTACTCACTTCAGTACTGCTAATGCAGTCACATTTCTGTTTGTCAATTTATATATACATATGTATATATTACTTATGTTCATTTGTATCTGCTTTGAGAGTAAGACATTTAAGACATTGTCCAGAGATTCAGAACAACCAAATTTATATGCATGGTAGAATGGTATAGAGAGAACAGTAATTTATCAGCCTCACACACAAAAATCATTTTCCATTCTAAGAGTGAGTATAAACAAGGATTTAATTAATGAATGTCTACATATCAATCAGCTAATCAGGTAAAGAATGATAGGTAAGAGAAATCTTCATAGATTAGAATAATACAAATGTAATTTTTTTTACACATAAGACTTTGTATGCACAGATAGATCGTTTCTATATGATGAGAAGAATAAAAAAGTGAACTTTAAAGTCACATCCAGCTCTAGATTAAATAATTTTATTGACGTTTTCTTAGAAATTTGTAAGAAGGTGAAGTGTGAATCTTAGAGCTTAATGTCATAAATGATCGGATTGGCTGTAAATGTAACTACTATTCTTGTAATTTAGGTATATTGCCATCAAGTGACAGTAATGTGCATGTATTATGCTACTCAAGTTAAAAAATACTGAGTTGTGTTTGATAAAGGGATTCATATATTTTATTATTGAAGATATAAATGGGCTAACAAAGTTCAGTAATATTCAAGAGTAAGGAACAATCTGGATGATTCTCACTGACGATGATGTTTTTATTATCCACTGACTATGACCTTGAAGTTTGAAGTCCTAAATCTTTGATCTACTTAATAAAAAAATGCCCATGATTATAAGTTTGGAGCTTTTTCTATTTTGCATTAGTCACAGTCTATTTTGAAACTCTCAGATATTCCTTTAAGTGTTTAAGCTTTAAGTGTTTGTCTTCTATGTTTAGGAAGTTAAGAAACCTCCAAATAAGGGCATGGCGACCTCCAAATATGAGCATTGGCTCTCATGTGGCCCCAAACTTCACTTGGAATAGAATTTCTGTGCGTCAACCTTTATGTACAAAATAGGTTTTTTTTTTTTAAAAGAGAAGGCAATCACTTAAAAGATGCAATGTTCCAAACCCACATCATTAAGAGAATAAAGGCATAGTGGTGCCTTTCTCTGTTAATTATTGTAATGATCTTTCACGATGTGATACCAACGGAGATGTAGGCTTTTTCTTTCTTAGTGATCAACATACATTATTACATTAATACATACCATGACAACTGATTATCATGACTCCTGAAATTTAATATGTAGGAACATTTCAACAGTGTTATTTGTAGACAGATCTCAACTGCTTTTTACTTAATCTTTTCAATAGCATATGTCCCCCAAATTCTTATCTTTCAAGTTGGTTCTAAACCTGGCTAAGTGCTAGGATAGCATCTTACTTTTGGACAAAGAGATTCTCTTCATCACCTCCATCTGCACAGATGAAGACTCCTAGAACAGAGGTGGGCTCAAATTTACAAAGCCACTAGTGGCTAGGCATGGCTTGAGCCCATATTACCTGAATAGCATCTCACTGATCTCTCAATTCTGCTCTCCCAACTTTCATATTTTGCCATGATATTGTTTTGTTGCCTCACTGAAGAAGCAAAATCGTAGTATTTCTTGCTCATTTAGTACACAATTTTTTCTAGTATTTGAAAACAAAAGTACCACAAAGCCCAGTCTAAACTTGTAATATTAATAGAACTATGTTGACAAGCAAAGACATTTTCTTCCACAAATGCCTTTTCCCACTATGCACATTATTCAACATTTCTTTCATCAAGAATTTGAAATTTTGATCTGTATTTTTCCCTAGACATTTAAAAATATGTGAAAGAATATGTTTTAGTCACAGGTTTTTCTATATCCATCTATGTCTCTGAATATCATTTATCAATAGAAGCTGGGCATATGGACTTTCTAAAATTAGGAAAACCTTTTTGGAACCCAAAGAACTCTAGAATAGAGCTGGATGCAGCAAGCTGAAGGGAATTATTCAAAAACGGTATATCAAAGGTGTGGAAGAGACAAGTCTGTACTATAGAATCAAATCTCTATAAATTAAAATGTGATGATCTTCAGGATAATTTGATTTCGTGGCATGGAGGATAATCAAATGAATTGAAGAAACTCATAAATATTTCTATTTTTAAAATTTAAAATGTCTACTAATTTGAATATACGCTTTACTCCAACATTTGTTTCCTCTTTACAAACTGAAAAAAGTAATCTAATTTCACAAAAATTTCTCATTCTCTGCAATTAAGAATATATACCTATAATTTAATATTCTTATGAGAGTTCATATATATAAAATAGAAAAAAATTAAACATACCTTACTTTATGAGCATCCTTGTGATTTTTTAAAGTTCTTAGATGTTTTTAAATCAAAACAGTAACATTGCAATGGAAACATTTTCAAATAAAAGGTAAAGTTAGAGATCATAGCCAGATCTTAAGTCACTTGAAAGAAAAATGTAGGTGCGAGGAGGAAAGTTACAGGTAATAAGATTTAATAGTTGTGAGCAATATCAGACACAAACTTGATAGTGTTCCCCAGAGAAAAGAGCCTTGGGGCAGAGAGAAGAAAAATGAAGTATAATACTCAGTGAGGCTTTTAAAATGAAGAAACAGAAAAAACAGAAACAGTAACAGCAAAAAAAAAAAGGTATGAATTTTTAAAAAGTTTAGATCAGAAGACAGTATATAAGGGGTCCAAAATTCTTTTCCTTGGTCAATCTGATAGAGCATCAAGACACTAAGAATAAATTTTTCCTAAGAGGGAATGATAATATTTTACTGCTATCAATGGATGAGGGCTAAGGAAAGACGACAGCTGTGGCACCTCAGGTAGAGAAACAACTACCTGCTCTGTAACTTCTAGTGTACGGTCAGGGCTGTAATCACATTATTCAACACTAAGAAAGGACATCGAGGTTAACCAATAAGGGCCAAAATATTGTAAGTGAAAATATAAATGACTAGTTATAGAAAATCAATATGAGTGTGTACTTTTAAAAGAAAGTACAAAATAACAGTGAAAGTAACACAAAATTTATATTTCTGTATGATCTGAAAGAGTACACTGAAACCTAAAAGGTAGATCACATTCTATTTGAAAAAAATATGTAAGGTCAATAACATAAGACCTATGGACTATAAATTCTTTCATATCTTTATAAAAAACATGATCTCAATCATAAGAACACAAATAAAAAACAGAACAAAAAATGATGGGTAAATAAGTTTTAACTAGTAGTTAAAGCAACGTAAATTATGAAAAAACATGTTCATTATTAAAATAGTAAAACTTGAGAAATAATCTTACCCTGCAGAATGTGTAAACAGTATAACCACTTTCAAAGTAATTAGGAAAAATGTATCATGTGCCTCAAAGTACCCAAATCGCTTGACTCTGTGACCTTACTATTATGAATGTACCCTTAGTAAATGATTGGAGATAAGGAAAGTTCTTATCCTCAGTCACACTTATTTCAATATTACGTGTAAGAGAAAAGGAATCCTAAACATACTGAGGAAGGAGGATGATTTTTGAGAAATTGTAGTACCTGTACAAATTAGAATAGTATATGGTTTAAAAAATGACTTTTGAGGAAAACAAGTGATATTAGGAGAAAATGTTTTTTGTAAAAACATAGCTAAAAAATCAGACATTTGCTCAAATAAAAATAATACGATCATACTGAGAGAATTAAACTATCAAGATTGATATTTATGTGTTGAGATGGAAAGGTAGCTATAAAGCGTATGATATTAAATGGAAAAGCATATTATAGGTATGCTTAGTGCAAATTCAATTCTATAAAATTACAAGGATCTTCATTTTCTATTTATAATACTTTGGTATTATTTAAATGTCTTACAATCAGCATATATTTATATAACTTGGTAATAAATGAAAATAAAAAATTGTTAGCTCAATAATATCTCAGTACAAGACAGACATTTTCCTTAAGTGTCATTCATTAATTTAACAAAATCATACTTTGCATGCATGTTAAATAGAAAATCATTAGTACTTTAAATTCTAAATTTATTATTGAGAAATAAAATATTTAAGGGAAAAATTTCTGACTTACTCTATACTGGTAGTATGAACAGAAGAGACAAGATTTTTGTAGTGTAGACAAGATAGATACAGTCTAACTTTTAAATAAAAGTATTAGTAATTATAAGGTAAAAATATTTCCTAGGAAGTTTGTTTAATCCTAATACTGATTTGGGTAGAACTTGCATTCCAGCCCCCAGTACCAAACTAACAAAACCATGAACTTCAGGCTGTGGGCCTCTATTTCCTCAGACTTCCCAGGGCCTGTCCTGATGCAGCCCTGGTTTGCCTCAACTATTTTCTACTTCCTCTCTTCCTGCTTGCCTATCCCCCACCCTCCCACCCCCACATCTCTTCTCTTGGGAAAACTGTTGTTGAATGCCCAATGATCTTGATAATGGTTCACAAACTTTTATTGTTTACAAAATATTTTCATATGTAGTTTCTTAACCAAGAAGAAGGAAACAAACAGTTTCAGCTTGACTGGTGCTTCTTTTCTTATTTAAAAAACTGATAATTCCCATAATGATAGAGTTAAATTCCAATTCCATTGTATATTATTCTGGGCCCCTAAGGGGCTACTCTATAATTTTTACCTTCTTTTCCGTCTATTCATGGAGTATGCAGCACTTTTCTCCATTGACCAGATATGTTGTTTTCTCACAATGAGTTCTTATTCTTGCCTTCCATGCTGTTAGGAATCACTTCCTAAGATGACTATAACACCAGAATATGGGACTTAAAAAACTTAACTGGAAAAAAAATAGGACTCTGAAGATTCCCCAGCAATATAAGAGGTGAATTACTTTGGACTGGTTTCTATGAATTTTTGAAAAATGTCTCAATGACCACTATATAACTGAATATACAAGCAACTAAAGGATGGTGGGTGGTATCTAAGAATTCTAGGAGCATCACTTTTTACCACTTGGAAGATTTTTGGAAATTTCATACACTCTAAATTTCAGCTGGCCATAGTTTATCATTCAAATTAGCACACTGAGAGTAGAAGAGGTGTCGTTAAAAATTGTATCAGGAAAACAAGTAAAAAGCAGAATAGCAATGGACAAGCTTTTACTGCTTTTTACTGTGTACTCGGTCAAAATAACAGACTTAGAGATTTCTGATCTTTTGTGTCTGAATCTCTGAAATTACAACCTAGATTCTGCATTTTAAACAGGTTTCTCAGTTGCTTATTAACCAAGGTTTGAGAGCCACTATAAAAGCTTTTTAAAATAAAAATATCTAGGTATTTCTTTGTGATCTTCCTCAACAATCTCCTCTAACATACCAGAGACTTTGTCATCAATGCATTTTACTGAATAATCTCTATAGGGTGTCCTTAGAATACAGTACACTTACTAAATTAAAAGTTGCTTTCTGTGACATTTCCAATAATGCATTTGTAGGTCTTCATTTTAAATACTTGATTTAAATATTTAATTATGGAAATATTGTTGTCTATTTTTTAGAGCAATTATATTACATTTCAATTACAATGTGACCTCCTTTACAAATTCTCTTTGGGTACTTTACTGTAACCTAGAAATAATCATGTTATAATTCAATAGGCTTCCTACAAAATAAACTTTTGGAACTCAACCCATGTCTGTACTGAGACTATTATGTTTTGTGACTCAAGCATGTTGTTTTAAATGAAAATTTTTCTTTAATGCTCACCTCTCTGGAGTTTAAAATTTGTCCTACGCACCTAGTCAAAATCTCACTGAATTTTCAAATAAGTAAGGAAATTTTCTGAAGTAGAAAATAATTCTGAACTATAACATTTGATAAATCATTTGACAATTAATATAGAAAATTTTGAATGTCTTTAAAAAGATTCCAATGCCTTTTTCCATTTAAAAAAAAGAACACTTTCAATATACATAGTTAAACCTTAAATAAGTGCATTAGGCCTGTTATAGGTTGGTTATAAATATATCACCAGTGGTTAAATAACATGAAAATTGCTTGCATTCACCTACATTATAATGTATAATTCAAGTTGTCAATTAACATTCCTTCCAATTCTTATTCTCTTTGGCTTTGTATTCTCATCAATAATACTTTATAATTGCATGCTGTCTTTGTCCTCATCGAAAGGTACTGTTCCAAAATAAAACAAAAAGAAATTCATGTTCTCAGTGGCATAATTCTGAATAGCTCATCAGATGTCATGATCAGTGTTCTTCTCATTTTGCAGCCCAAATTAAATAAAAGTAATATATTTTGCTATGAGCATCTCATCACTGTAGAGTTATTTAAAAAATTCAAACTCTAGGGCCCTGCCTTAAACATACTGTATCAAAATATGTGGAACTAAGGGGTGTGTGTATGTGTGTGTGTGTGTGTGTGTGTGTGTTCTCATGGGCACTCCCAGTTGACAACCACTGCCTGCCCTCTTCACTTTGAAGAAAACCACTGATATCTAAGAGTCTGTGTCCTTGTGCCTTAGAGTTTGGGCTGTACTTATGGAAGACAGATCTAATTCAAATCCCTGCCTGACCACACAATATTTGTGTGACCACAACTCTAAGACACAATCTCTCTCTGTAATCAATTACTCCTTTTAAGTTATCTTACTGAGTTCAAAACGTTACTTTGATAGTCAAAATAAGACCAACTCACACCTGTTAGAATGGTAATTATCAAAATGATAAGAAATAATGAATGTTGTCAAGGAAAAAGAGAACTCTGTGCACTGTTGATGAAAAAGCACAATTGGTGCAGTTACCACAGAAAACAGTACAAGTTCTCTTCAAAAAATTAAAACTCAGAATTATCATATGATCTAGCAATTTCACTTCTGGGTACTTATCCGAAGGAAATCAAAACACTAACTTGAAATGTATCTGTGCCTCCATGCTCATTTCAGCATTATTTATAATAGCTAAGATATGGAAACAATCTAAATATTTATCAATGAATGAATGAATAAAAAAGGTGGTATATTTATACAACAGAATATTACTCAGAAATAAAAAAGAAGGAATTCTTCCCATTTGGGACAACCTTGAGGATGAAGGAAACTTCAGGGCATTATGTAGATAAAGGAAAATCCTATATGATCTCATTTATATGTTGATCTTATAAGAAAAAAATACAAACAAACACAACACATAAATACAGAGAATGAATTAACCAATTCATTGGTTCCCAAAGACAGGGCGAGTGGATGAAATGGATGGGAAAAAAAGACAATGTAAAATGACTGAATTTCCCTCTGTGTAAGACAAATTTTCTTCTTTAGCCTCTAAAATAAACGATCTTAGATGAATAATATTCTGTATACATCTCCTTATTCTAGTTTTCTCTTAATCAGATAGGTCTGAGAGTCTCCATAAGGAATCATAAAATAATCAACCTTATAGCAGAAGAACTGTCAATTAAGACAAAACTGTAAGGAAATTCATTTTCACTGTCTCTTAATATTTGACTTAGAAAGAAATTTGGTTTTTGGCCTTTATTGTTTCAGAATAAAATCTTGAGCTATAATATTCTGGAACAACTTGCATATAATTTCTAACAAAGATGTTATGACTGTCTGTCAAAGCTCGGTGCCACTCAAGTTACTGTGGAAGAACCAAATTACTACAGAGATAATAGTGACAGAGTTTGGGCTGAATGCCAGCAGAGAAACAGGAAAACATCAAGGCATCAGGTAACTTGGTATATTCATGGCTACTTTCTAAAACACTTCTTCAAATCTCAAGGGAGAGGTAGGGATGTGTACAGGTATATTTCCTAAGAAGACTCAAAAGTAAAATTTCAAAGGTCAGAATAATTGATTTGACTTTTTGAGTCAATAAGAGATGACAAATGTTAAAGGGACTCTGCTTCTGCATGGAATATTCTTCTTGGGATATTTGCATGGCTTCCTTCCTTTCCACCTTCAAGTCCTAGTTCAGATAATTTCATTTTAGCAAGAGCCCCTCATGACAACCTATTTGATATTTTAATCCCATCTCTGCTCAAGAACTAACACTCTGCCCTCTTTTACCTGTACACAGTACCTATGACTTTCTAATGTCCTTTATAACTTACTTGTGTGTTACGTTTACTGCTTATATCTTCCCACACACATATACATTCATACAACCCACAGAAAGGGTTCTATGAAGGCAGGAATTTTCAGTTTGCCCACAAGTATAGTCCAAATGCGGGCAAAAGGGTTTCTTGCTCAATAAATATTAAATGAATAAAGGAATAAATAGAAGGCTGACTGAAGGATTAATCAGAAATGTAATGTGGCAGGAAAGTAGAACATCCATACATAGGGCCAGGTAGAAGATATTCACCAAGGCTAGGCTGAGCAGGAAACTGTAATCATCTGGGTAATACAGAAAGAAGTAAGCCCCACAATATATAGATCGATATAATTTGATTTTGAAGTTGCTGTCAATACTTCATTATCCTCTGATCCCGAGGCCAGAAATACTTATGACTCACCACAGACCTGTCTGGATACTACCTAAGCCATTATTCTTAATGGTCAACAGAATTATTGATCTCAAATCAAAATTGATAATTCTGATCTACTTAATATTCTCCACTGATTCTCTACTTCTTTCAAGAAAAAGTTTAACAAAATTTGTAAAACTCATGCTTGTAGCTATTTCTTCATTTTCTCCTCATTATTTGCCTGTCCTTTGTGTAATGAGTCATATACAAGTACTTGAGGTTTTCCAAAAATGCTACGCTGTCTGTGTGTGTGTCCTTGTTTGCATTTTTCATTTCTATCCTATTTTCTGGACAACATTTGGGATCTTGGACTCTAACCACAGCTATCATCTTCCTTCCTTCCCTCAAACTTTCCCTGAATTGCATAGGATGCATCATTACTTCTTATACATAGTATTTGGAAATTTCTTCTTGTAGGTTTCTCAATTTTTAATGCTAATTATATGTTTTAACCTTCTTCATTTCTCACAATACTTTTTGCTTTAAAATTGATTTTGTCTTCTTTTAGCATATCTATACCAACTTCCTTCAGGTTAGTTTCCTGTTAAGTATTCTCTCAGAATTTTATTTTCAATATTACTGTGTCACATTTTTAAGTGAATTTCGTCTATTCATAGTCATATGTCTACTCATATATGTATACTCACATATTCATTTGTAACTATTTTTCTTTTAATTGGCCTATTTAATCTATTTTTACTTATTAGGTTAGCAGAATCAATGTACTTTTTCTAATTTTTCTCCTTTTAGTCTTTTTGAATTAGATTATTTTCTTATCTTAGATATCCTGTCTACTAGTTCTGGATTGCACTCTTGCCAGTATCACCCTAACTTCTCCCATTCATATTTAGCTTAAAATAATTAATATATTTATCCTCTTTGGTAATAATACAAGAAACTTGGAGCACTTTAATCCCATTTATTACCACCACCACCCCATCACCACCTGAAATGTTGTTGCCCAAGTTTTTGCTGCTTTTTAATGTGCAAATTAAATTTTCAATCATAAGTCAGTATTCATTTAGATTTATTTTTGCTTGCTATTTTTTTTGCATCTCAGACTTCTTTTGAGGAAAATTTTTCTTCTTCATTGGAATATTTTTATTAAGTAAATTCCTTAAATTTGTATTTAACATGCTTTTCATACTTTTTAACACTATGAAAATGAGTTTTTCATTTATTTGCTTATATTTACCTAATTATGTTCACAATTCTTTCCTATATTTCAGACATGACATCCCATTGAAGATAATTTACCTCCTTAAGTACGACTTTAGAAAAATACATGTGTTAATAAATTCTTTAGTTTTAGGTGTTTTCTTTTTTGGAATGACTAAAATGAATTCATTTTGCCTTTGTTCTTGAAAGACTTACAATTATACTTGTCAGTAATTCGTATCTCAGAATGTAAAAATCATTATTCCACTGTCTTTTGTATTCACTTTTCTCTCTGGTTTCTTAGAAGAATCATTCTTTAATTCTAGAAATTATCCAATAATCATTTCTGAAATATTGCCTCTTCCTCATACTCTTTATTGTTTCTGGAATTCTGATTAAATGTACCTCTTAACTCTTCTGTCAGAGTTTTCATACTTTTCTCCTTTAGGTTGCATTCTGAGTAATTTATTCATGCTTATACTGTACTTCACTAATTCTTCAGTTACGGCAAAATGCTGTCTAATGTGCATGTGTTTGTGTGTGTATATATATACATATATATATACATGCACACATACAATTTCTAAAAGTTCTGTTCATTCTTCCTTCAACTATGATGCCTGGTTATCTTTGATGTGCTCTTGTTCTTTTGTCATATTTATGGAATATTCATTGTTCTTTAAAGAGATTCGATATGCTTTTTTTAAAAAAAAATTGACATTGATAAAATATAACATTTGTTATCTTTGAAGGTTTGATTCTGGTTATTTGTTTATTTTGCTGACCCTCACTCATGTTAGCTTATGTTTGCTGGGTATAAAGTGTGAAAATTCTTGGTATCCTGGGTTAAGGTGCCTCTCTTTAGATAGGATTTGCTTTTGGTTATATCTGTTGTGAATTTAGATTTTAGAACACTTGAGCAATATGAACACAAGTCCACGCCAAGTGAGAGTTGGTTTGTAGTTCTCAGTGGAGAATTTCTTCCCTCCAGTAAGAGCCAAAGTTGAGCAAGTTAATTTCTTTAGTTTTTCATTTTGCAGAATCATTCTTCCACCTCATTTTATGACTCTTTTTGGTGTCTGCTCTTAAAACAGTTCTTGTTTTACTTGGGAGACCTTATCAGCACACCTCCCTGTCCCCCAGCCTCTGTCCCTTCACTCCTGTGTATGTATGTTCTAACTCTAGACCACTAGGCACTGGAAGAAGCATATGATAGATGCCTACTGCCTTCTCTTTGGATTCATGATTGTTCTTAATTTGTGCCTTTGAGGAACAACTTTATTTTCTCCCTAGTTCAGCTATGCATTTTTCATATTGGCTGGTCTCCCCAATGTGAATCCACACATAGGCTCTAACTTATATCTTGGATCAAAGAATATCTTCATGCAAGAACATTATTTCAATCATAGCTGAAAATCTGGCTAAAAGAATTCAAACTTGTTATTTTATATGTACCAGAATTTTTAACTGAGTCATAACTTTGAACAACTACTTGATGTGGCAGAGATATAGCTCATCATATAAATACTAAGAAAATGAAGAAGACATAATGCATATGTCCTTAATAGTATCAATTCTTAGTATGTAGCAAGCAATACAATGTTAACTACTATGTTATGTATAGTTACATTTAATTTTATTAATGACCTTGTCTCAGTAGCAACTTGTACATAACCCAGTTTCACTTGTGCTTGACATTTCAAGTCCCTTCAATTTCTCTTAATCTATTGTATTTTAGGTTCTATCCTCTAGTATTATTTGTTCTTTCCATTTCCTTATCTCTTATGGCAGCTCATGAGGCTGCCTGGTTTCTTCTTATTCTCATTCATAGCCTGTTGTGTGAGTTGCAGCATGAGATTTTCCTGCAGGTAGCAATGGGAACGTTTCTCTTCAGTTCTCCTGCACCCCTGGCCTTTATGCACACACAATGCTCTCTTTCTGACGCTCTCTCTCCCCATAGTTTGCAAATGTTCTATCTTGATGGCTTCTTTGTCTTTGCAAGTCAACTCCAACCCAAAGTGTATTTGTTTCATCTTAGATTCCTCCTTTCTTTTTCTTTTTCTCTCTTTTCCTAAACCCTATAAAAATTTTGGCTCTGAATTTTCAGGAAGAGTCCATAAAAAGCCAACAATGAATGCTGCAGGGATTTTTTTTTTTAACAGAACATGAGCTCAGCAGGAAAAGTAGTCTTATCAGGATTTTTCATGTTATAATTTCTCACTTTGCTTTACAAAGACAGTGCCCATAAGAAAAAACACATTGTTCATTTGAGAATAAGGAGGTACCAACTGTTCTGGAAGGAAATAGTGGCATAAGTAAATAGATGAAAACAGCGTCAGAGAGAAAAATCATTTGTCTAATATTTTGAGAAATGCAGAGAGCATTGGTACTGTTCTTATTTTCAGTAGCTCTCATTAGTGATTACCTGGTGCACCTTAAGGGTAGAGAAGATTGGTGAGTCTAAGACTCACGACTGCAGGAAATTTTGCAGGAGAGTGGGCTTTTGATGGCTCTTAGGCCTGTGATTAATTACAGACCAACAACTGTATGAGTCATAACTTGTTAGTCACATTAAAACTCTATCTAAATAAAGTTGAAAATAAAATAGGATATAGGTCTATTTTTCCCCACATAAAAAAATAATAGTGGCTTCCAACATTAAAAGCATAAAGTTCCTACAATAATGCATACACTGTTGTCAAACTACCCTTAATACTTCAGAAAAACATCTTACAATCAACATAAATTAGTTAAACCATTCCTAGAATGTGTGGGATGTGTGCTGATAGAGAAGAATAATATGGCCAATATTCATAATTACTCCCAAACACTCAATAGTGAATTTTAAAAGTATTTGTTTTTAGAAAATGAATACCTACAAGTTAAAGACAAAATAAAAGAAAATATCAACATTTCCTATCATTCAAATTTGATTCACTTAACAACTTCAATGCTGTGCTTTTCCTGAAATCATTACTGATAGAGTCTCTTATTTCATTCTACATTTGGAAGCATTTTTCTTTATTTTTGTGACATTCTATGTATTTAGAAGATCACCCAAGATATGTTCATGTAAATTCAGACCTTTTAAAAGAGAGTATTTCCTAATTGATGCCTGTACCCTGCCTAGCATTACTAACAATTATGCAAATGAATCTTAGAAACACCCACGTCCACTTGTAACATAAAGCTCTATCTGTACAGTAGGACTAAAATTCAAAGATTAGTGCTGGACTTTTACATTTAAATTGGAGTATTTTGACTTTTGGAGTGGCAATCAAATATTTCAATGGCATAATGTCTATATCCTTTTACATCTTTTATCACTTACTACATAATTAAAAGTTAAAAGTAAAGACTAAATTGTAGAATCACCAGCTAAAAAGAGTCTTGAAAGATAATTTAATCTATTCCCTGGCTTTCATCCCAAGTAGTATTTTGCTTGTAGTTTTACTTATAATCCTTCTTTCTTTCTGCCTGAAATTAGTTAGTCATGCTCTCATTTGTCTAGTTTACTAAAATCTCTTTGAAGAAATTATGTTTTGACCATCTTTGAATGTCTCATCATGTTTAACATGTAGTTGGTGCTCAATGATTGCTTAAGTGGAATCTGGGACACATGGGTTTCTATCCTGGTTTTAAAAACTTTCAGAGAATATAATCAGGGGCATATCTGAGAAGGAAGCAAGCATGTATTTAAAAATATGTATGCTGTTGATGAAGCCCATTATCTCTATTTCTGTTTTTCATGGAACTAAGGGAATTAGATGATGGCTTAATGCTGAAGGTTCTGCGGGAAGACTGGATCTGTGTTCCGTGTCCATCAATCCCTCGATGTACCACCATGACCAAGACATTAAACTTCTCTAGGACTTGTTTCCTCATTTCTGGGATGGTGATAATAACAATTATTTCCCTCATATAGTTTTCCTAAGGATTAAATATGATTCAAATATAAAATTTTTAGCTCAGTTTTTAATGCGTAGTAATATTCATTCAGTGTTGACTATCATCATTACTATCACCACCATCCTCACCTCCAGCTGAACTACAAATTAAGTTCCAAATGCAACCTTTAATTCCTTAATTCCTTTCTGCCCATCAGCCTTGAACAAACCTTTCTTTTCTTTTAAAAAAATTTTCTCTTGCCATTTTCACTCAGATGCACTCAATCCCACCATTCAACATCGTACTGGAAGTCCTAGACAAAGCACTAAGATGAGAAGCTGAGTTGTAAAGGTAGAGAAAAAAGCTGACATAATTGGTGGATTTGATAATCTATATACCAAATCTGAGATACTATAAAACTATTTATTAAAATTATTATAGAATTCAGTAAGATGACAGTATATAATATTAATGTATAGAAACCAGTAGTTATCTGCAGCAATAGGCAAAAAAGAAAATGAAATAGGAAAATGACACTGCTCACAAAGACAATAAAACCTTTAAGGTTCTCAGCATAAATAAAAAAAAAAAACATGTCTCTGTGATATTTATTGTTATTTATAGAAGACTAGAATGAATGGCAAGGTAGGGCAAATACATGGACAAGAAGACATTATTATTCACATATCAGTTCTTTCACATTTTTCAATAAAATCTGTCAACTTCCAAGCAAGTGAGTGTTTTGGGGGAGAGGGCAGATCAAAAAATGTTTTGATCATAATATAGAAGAGCAAAGATCTAAAATTAGATAAAACATCTAGAAAAAAGAGAGGGGAGAATTTCCCTACCAGATGTTTTAAATACATAGCAATCAAGAATACTGGCAGGGTTAGAAAGACAAAAAGTTGATATGTATAAAAAATTATACTAAAAAGTCTAAAGTCTACTCAAGCATATGTGGATGTTTGTGTGTCAAGAGGAAGTATTTCAAATAAGCACGGAAAATAAGAAAATAAACTAATGGTGGTATTGGAAAAATTACTTTTGGAAGTAAAAACAAAGACTGTTAGACTTACATTTTCATATTATACATAAAAAAAAAACTCCAAAATGATTTAAAGATCTAAATGTGAAAAAAAAGCTAGACAAATCTTTAAAATGTGGGAGAATAGCCTTATTACATCAAGGCAAGAAAGAATTTCTCAATAAGAAACAATATAAAATGATCAAAATTGATAAATACACTATAGTGAGTATACAATCTGTACAGGGAATGATAATGCAATTTAATATAAATAACAGAGGGCATATCTTTAGAATACATAATACCATTTAGGAAAAGAGGAAAAGGAAGGATGAGGACTGCAAATTCAGTAAGTAGGAACCCTAAAAGGAAAATAAATGCATGAAAAGTTGCCAATTCTCTCCTCCAATCAAGGCAGTGAACAGTAAAACAAGGGCAAAAATTACAATGTTTAACAATGTCAAGAACTATTGAGAATGAGGGAGAAATGGAAATCTTAGGTGCTTCTGGTGGAAGTGAAAATTGTCAGATCAGTTTGAAGGTCAATTTATCAATATCTAGTAAAGTTAAAGTGAACAGGGAGTAACCTAATAATTGCACTTTAAAAGAGAAGCCCCAGAAAAACTCTAGCATCTGACAACAGACGTATTTTAGAATATTTGATTACAGCATATTCTCTAATAGCCGAAATGTTAGAAACACTCTAAATCTCATGGATAAATAATGTTATAATTATACTAGTGATCACTCTATAAATATGGCTAAGGATTGATTTTATCTATATACGGATGCATAAATAGATATTGAAACATACAGAAAGACCTTGAAAATATAATGTGCATCCCAAAATAAATGTAAAATGATGATTTAGATAAAGAAAGAGGAGACTCAGTTGTAGCTGAGATGGACATAAGATCTCTGCAAATCATATCTAATGCAAATATCAACTGAAAATATGTATGTTTAATTTTCATTAATCCCTTTAGAAAAAATCAGATGGAAAAAATTTAAGGATAATGCTATGATAGAAGCTGTGTCTGAGGTGCTAAAAAAAATGTAAGGGTGACAATTAAGAAATGTCCATGAGATATGTTGTGAGAAAACACTTCTCAGTAGATCAATTGACACCTAGCAGTAGATGGCATTTTAACAAGGATCTCATCCAAATAATCAGTTGTTCTGTGGGTCCATGTAAGAAAGCATACACAAGTTCTGTGTTTTGATTTCAAATCTCTAGTTAATTGTAATTCAAATCTATGAATATATCATGGAGTATAATTTCTTTACAAAGTTGTTGGTTCAATAAATAAGATTTACAAATTTACTTTGAAATTTTTTTATGAAGAGCTGGCTTTAAAATGAAAACTATTGAATGAATATTCATTTAAAGACAAATAACTAACTACAGATATTCTTATTCGTATACAAAAGCCACATCCTCTACAACATCAATTGCCTAGGTTAAGTGAATGAAGTCAAGTTACAGAAAATAATACAGCATACAACACAATTTTGTATAAAATTAGAAAAATAATACAAGTAATTCTATATATTGTATATGAATTAGCATACATAATAAGATGGATATAAAAACATAAACTGAGGAGAATATAGCAGACATCAAATTTTATCTGAAATATTTAATATGTCAAAAATTTAGCATGGGGGATTGTATTATCCATTGTATTTCAATTTCTTTCAATTAAAATATCTCTAACTTAATAATTCAAATAATAACATGGAGAACCCAAAGGACAATGAGTGAGTTGGGCACAGATGGACTATTTAAATAGATTGAGAGGTAATTGTTGAATAACTAAAATTATGTTACAAAACAAAACATTTTCATTCAAAACAAAAGAAGTTAAGACTGAAAGGAGTAAAATTAGAAAAAAAAGAGAAGTTTCTGCCAACATGTCTCACAGATGATGACTGAGGAACAAAACACTGTGACAACTTGAGACTGCTATATTCTCTCAAAGAAAGTGGACGAAGTAAGGCAAATGTGAGGACATGAAATATGTAATGAAATATGCTGTTTTCAATAAAGCCTGGAAATAAATTACAAATGTCTTCAGTGGAAAACTTCTACATGGGGGAAAGTTTTGCTTGCCAGAACCTAAGTGAAATGAATGATTGATTTCTGTCATATCATTTATATTATTCCTGCAAAACTCATATTATTGAGTAAAATACTCCATTAAATGTATTGTGATGGAGGAATCATGATACATCTGAGGGATTCAATTTGGAATAAATCAAAGCCAAAGGACTGATGGGCTATGGTTGACTTCACTGTGATGTCACAATGGACTCTCCACAAGAGTTTTTGAATAAATATTGTATTAACTGCCTTAGTCACCCACCTTATATATAAAACAAGGTTCTAAATGCTTTCAGACTGCCTCTAACAATGAAATCAATCACCAATGGACAAAAATTTTCCATTGGTGAAGATAGTCAAAAAGATTGTGCTGCAGGATTTGCAAGCAAGTCCAGAACCAGATTCCTGAAAGTATTTTCATTAAAAGGCAGTATTACTGGAAGAACGAACAAGAGCATTTACTTATAAAAGTATTTGACTATCACCCATACTATGTATACTGTTTTTTGGAAATATTTTTTTCTGTTTTGCACAAATATGTTTTTTATAAACTTTCAAAGACAAATATTTCAGGGGATTATGTAACTTAATAAAGCACATGAACAATGGATTTAAGTAGGTATTAATTCACGATCTGCCCTTCAAGTAGTATGAGACTCAGTTTTTCATCTGTAAAATGGGAGTGAGAAGACTTCAGTGACTTGTGAGCACTTATACAATGTCTGGTTTGTAGCAGACATTTAGGAGTCAGCTATGATTATGAGCTATTTTTTATGATACAATTCATTTGATAAAAGGTCTGTTAACTTTTTCCCTTCTCATTACATTATTACAATAGGCTTGAGAAATGTAGTTTTTCCTGTTTGGGTTTTAGTTATTTCAATGATTGAAGTGAAAACAAACTTCCCTGAAAAATCACATTGTATGATTGTTTTGTTTTTTTTTTATGTAAATATTTAAAGACTTTATTACAGGCCAATTTCTAATTGAAATCCATGTAAACAGCTACATTAAACATGTTATGTGTGAAACTGAACATACAAAGGATAAAACCAATTTAAAGTACTTCTCATATTACACCAATATTTTTATTTTTAAATTTTTCCCTTTTTTTAAAGCTTTAACAACATAATAAAATGAATCGTAAAGAAACATGAAAGGAGTCTATTAGGTAGTGCTCTACCTATGATATTTAATATTTCCCAGAGTATGTCACTGTGGACAGGTCAGATGCATCTCACTGTGTTCATCTGCAATCAGAAATTATGTTGAAACCAATTAGGTTTCAGAACTAAATCTCCCATAATTTCTATAACTTTGCCATCCCATTCATTCTAAAATATTCAGTATGATTATGATATTTATCTCTTCCAGGTAAATGAAGGTGTTCTCTTAATATTTTTTTTCCTGAAACAGCAATCAAACCTGTATTTAGCTCACTAATTCAGTAAACTTACTGGCAGTGCATATTCCAGAAAACCAAAATTATGGTATTTTTCTGTTTTTCCACTTCAAGAATAGCAAAGATTACTTATGTTTTATATATATGTTTAATATATATCCTTGCATAATGGGAGAGGCACTCTCCTTTGGGTTAAATAACTGTAATTTATAACGCTTAAAGAATGTAATTAAAACATCAAATATCATATCAGCTACTTTTAGGTTTACTCACATGTAAAATGAAGAGCTTTAATCCAGAAAAATATTTTCAGAGTCTATATATCACAGTATCATTGTTTACACAGTCTTTTCACAACTCATACTATCAATATATTGCTGCCTGTCCTAAAGTTTTGTAAAGGATATATACACATATATTGGAAAAATACTCATTCACTAACTGAAATGATTATCCTAGAATATTTCTGGTCAATGAATCTTAGCTCATCTTACTGTCTTAGAAGCAAACATGAAGTTTTTCTAGATTATTTTTAATGTACTAAAGAACTACTCCTATTAACATGCTTTGGAAATGTAATTAAATACTACATTGGTTACAAATATGATTAAGGAGAAAGTACAGTTAGGCTTTTCTAAGCCAGTTAAAATGATTGTGCCAACTGCTTTACTCAGTAATAAATCACATCTGATATCTGGAAGCAAAAATATCATGTAAGCATTCCTGTTCTGTTCGTGTCCATAAAAGGTTGGAAGATAGTATTAGAATAAGATTTCTGATGGGGCCAAGTGAAGCCTCACCCTGACGGTGCAGGTACCTGCAGAACTACTTTATGTAGTGGAGTTTGAGGTTGTTTTGCAAAATCAATAGTGTATTTCAGGAAGCGCTATCATGTTCTTAGTAGATAAAACACAGAATCATAAACTACAATGATTACTCTTAAATTACCCGAGCTGAAGATCATATCTAACAAGCTCCAATAAAGAAGTATAATAACAAAAAAGCATTAAATTTGAGTATCACTTTTAATTGACATACTTTATTTAATTTTATAGTACTACTGATGCTAGAGAGAAAAATTTGTATATGAACAAGAGAACGAAAATCTTTTTTCAGTGATTTAAAGGAAATTAAAGCTATTGAATTCTAGGAGCATCTATATTAAAAAAGAAAAAGATTATTTATCTGTATAAGGGTGTCAAAGAAATAAGTGACTGCTCTCATTTCTGGAGACTTTTTAGAGCAGAAAAATCATACATATCTTTCTGATTTTGTTTTAGAGGAAGAGATACTTGTTAAGTGTACAGGATTATATGTTTTCTCCAATACCTGTACTTATGAATTAATAATTATACATAAAATCTTTAATGTAAAATACGGACACCGTTTTAAAGATTATTTTTAATAGAATACACAATTTTAATGCTCTTCGGAGATGGCAATAATGAAAAATATTTTGTTAGGGCAAATTTGAATATTAATCCCACTAATTTTTGTACAAATCAGAAAATGAAAAACGTCCCTCACTGTAAAGCAGCATAGGAAAGGCTCTGGGCTCAAACTTGACTCTATAAATTGCTAATTGTGTGACACTGGTCTAGTTTCTTAAATGCCTAATACAGTACTTGAGAGTATTAAGTGAAATAATACATATGAGGTTCTTGCACAAATGGCTGGCTACATAAATTGTTTCATAAAAATCAGTTATTGCTATCTTGGAGTAGTAGTAACCAACGTTTTGCTTTTACTGAAATGCACAACATAAATAATGCCCACAGGTGGAGCACACCCTGCTCATCCATTTTCTACAGCACAGCCTTCCTGATTCTCACATGACAAATATATTGAAATGCAAATAAGCAAAAGTGACATTATTATAGAGATAACACTGAATCTGTTCTAATCTCAAATAAGAGCTATTTTTAAACCTAAACACAGTTAATTTTGATAGCAGATTTATAACAGCACATATCACAGTGGATTTTGATAGTTGTGCTGAGATTACTTGGAGGAAGTAAAAGGAAGGGTGGGAAGTATATGATGAAACAAGGGCTACAGTTTTGGATAAAAGGTTATTATATCACCCATCCACCCACCCGTCCATCCATCCATCCATCCATCCATCCACCCATCTATCCATCCATCCATCCATCCACCCTTTACCCATCTGTCCATCCATCCACCTATCCATCCATCCACCCATTCACCCATTCATTCATCCATTCATCATTCCATCTATTTATCAATCTATCCAACTACTCTTCTATCTGTCAAATATTCACCGAAAATAGACATGGGGCTGAAAAGATAGAAAAAACTGTCCTGGAGTCCTAGGTTGATTTGTTTTGTTGTTCTTTCTCTGCTTTTGTTTTAGTTTTTTGCTCTTAGGGAAACTTCCAATACTGGTAATGGGCAAGGGGAGAAAGAATAAAATTTTTCTCAATACTCTCAAAATGAACACTTCTATCTTAAATGCTCTATTTGAGAAAGAAGTTGGAGGTTGCAGATGAATGCCTGCACAAGCCCAGATTCTGCTAGATGGGGAGTTTTCCAGGACAGATAGTCAAAGGAGTAGGAGGAAGAGAGGACAGCATCTTTGCATACAGTCAGATTATATGTCATGGAACCTGGGAACAGTTACTCCACTTTTTCTAGCTTTTAAAATTTTGTATTTAGTGGACTAACAAAGTGATTTTAGTTTACTTTGAGGTTAAATACTGTTCTCTGGATTAGTATGGCAAATGCAATTTAGAATGCTTATTTAATTTTGCTTGTTGTACCGTAGGGAAATTACACTCAAAATAAATTTAAAATTTTAAGGGTAGCTACTATTTTAAAGGTTGATTCCAACATATTTGCTTATTTAACAGATTAAATGATGGGAGTTGGTAGCCATACGATCACAGTATTTACTATATAAAGATGTAACTGCATTATAAGAGTGGAATATAACATAGAAGGGAAAAGTTAGCAATCTACTTCTATTTGTGTCCCAGAATTTACTATTAGGTTTTGCATAATCAGTAACTGTACATTAGGCCCAATAAGAAGTTAGAAGTCAAACTTTAGAAGTGATATCGAATTAAAGTATCTCTTGTTATAAATTATAAAGAAATTAACCAAGAAGTACTCTTGGTGCTGCAGGTTTTTATTAAATGAGTGTGCTAACATTTTTTATAGGATAACGTGCAGTGTTACAGATATGGTTGGTGGAGAACTTAAGACTCTGCACTTGATATGAGAATTGCTCCCTGATCATTACTATCTGTGAATATCAGTTAGACCATCTCTGAACTGACTTATGCAAATTCTCAGGGTATCCACTTGAAAGTAAGAAAAGCTGTTCCTTTCAAGAGTATTGATCTTAAATGGTTAAAACACAAAAGGAAAAATGAACACAGGAAACAAATTGAGGGAGCAGAGAAATAACAGTCATCCTCATGTGTTGAGTATTTGACTTTAAAAAATCTAAATATCATATATTGCATAAATTACATTCATCAAGATGACATACACAAGAAATATGCATTGCTGAATTATTTGTACATTGTACTATTTTATTCCTGGGTGTAGAATTTCTACCTGGTTATCAATAGATGACCGGATAAAGAAGCTGTGGTGTATATACTCAATGGAATTCTAAGCTTCTATAAAAAAAAGACGAAAGTTTGTCCTTTGCAACAACCTGAATGTGACTAGAGCGCTCATGCTGAAAGAAATAAGTCACAAAGAAAAAGGGAAATACAAAATGGTTTTACTCATATGTGTAATATAATGAAACAAATGAACATATAAATCCCAACAAAATAGCAGGACTCAGGACTGGTTATGGGAGAGAGGGCGAGGGAAAGAGGGGCAAAGGTGGGGGTAAGGGACACTGGAACTCCGGTGGTGGGTGTGGTGTGAAATATAGACTGAGATGCAATGTTAGTATCCTAAAATGAGTTTAGCATTGTGAACTAAAGAAAAAATTAAAAAATCTCCCTGGATATATGTTAGATAAAAAGGTACCCAAAAATAAAATATACAAATCTTCATGACAACAGAATTAAGACAAACTGGTCTAAAAACAAGTGATGGCTTTGTGTGGATACATTTTAATAAAAATGAGAAATTTACTGTATTTTTGCCAAGTTTATAGGGCATATCATATGGAAACCAGGAATTATAAAATACCTCACTGGAGGAATAGGGTTATCCTGATGACATTGCAGTCATAACAAAATCTAGTTACCTAACTACATAATGTATTAATTATATCATGATTCTGAACTTTAATATTCAAAAAAGTGGTCAAATTATAATAAATGCCAGAAATTAAGAAATAACTGTATTATGGACACGTGCAGGTGAAATTTTGGTATCACTATTTTGATGCTGTAGACATATAGACTATTGGGTAAGGAAATATTTTGATATATCCTAAAGAGCAAACCAATCGCCAACATTTAAAATCTCAAGCTCTTTGCACAGATGTCATCTTTAGTGTCTCCCTGATGCTTATCACTCTCCTGGCTCCTGGACTCTTCTGAAGTCACCTGGAACCCATTTTTAGCATTAACCTGGCTGTTGGCCTCACTCACCTGACAAGGACCATCATGCAGGATGGCAGAATAGGGGACATCCCTTATGCTCACTGCTTGAAGGCATGGCTCTCTCTCTATATATTTTTTTAATTTTATATCTTGAAGTGACAGAATGTCAAGGAGGCTGTGTCAAAATGTCTGTCCTCGTAAGTAGTACACTTGTTAAAATAGGCAAGGAAATCTACAGAAGAAAGGGCACAGGTGTTTACTTATAGTAAAGTAAGTGGAAAAACTAAGTACAAAAAGTTAGAGAATCAGAGTATTTAAGGAATGGAAAAAACCGAAAACACCCTGTAATCTAAACTCTGACCTAACACTTGAATTTTCCACATGCTGCTTCTCTGATCTTACAAGGCTGTTCTCTCTTCAGTTAACAGTCATTTGACCCTGATCTGCAAATTCAGTCTGTCCCAAGCTCAGCTCTTACATGGTGAGGATAAAAGAAATTGTGGTTCAACACTCAGGAAGACATGGCCTCATCACAAATCCTGACTATAGATTGATTCTAACTGGGTATTTTCCTTAATTCTGAGGTCAAATCCTTACTAGACATTCCTGACATTGTTTCTTTTACTCTAATCTTTATTTTCATTATCTTATGTAGCAAATGGAGGCTACTTCACTTTACCCAGGTCACTCAGAACACTACTTTAAACATTTTTCATTTTAATTTTTTATATTTATTTTTATATGTTAGCAACTACTGGCAGTGCTGGAATTGAAGCCTAGGTCCTGTCCTTACAGACACTTCTGACAAATATGCCTCTCTGTATTGTGATTAGAATGTAAATTCTATTAAGTGGTCATTCAATTGCTTGAGGCTAAGATATCCAAGGTCTCAGTTTTTGAGGAAGTCCATTTTGTCTTCTGAGTACTAATGATTAATAAAATGTTTTTATTATGCAACTTGAAATCACAGGGCCTATATAACACACAGTGTTTTTATGCAAATGAGACATAAAGGGAACTATTCTAGAAAGACCAGTTTCAAAAAGGTTCTCTACATCTCACAACCTTATCTAGGCCACCGGCTTGACTGTAGGCAAAGCATGGGCAAGCTTTCCGCCCTCATTCACCCCTTTTGCTGGCTGCCCTTGTGCAGGACACAGCAAGCATCTTGTATGATGGCCCACAGATGGATCCTGATTTTGCTCTTCTAGTGTGAAATAACAGGTCTTAATGACACTTTCCTTCACACGGGAACTCTCTATTTGGTAACAACTCAATTCCCTCTGCATTTTCTGTTCTTTGGATTAAACATTTCAGGTTCCTTCAATTTTTCTTCTTCACACATGTCTTCAAATTCCTTTACTTTCCTGCTGGTTCTTTTTGGAACATGCTTTCTTTTATCCATATTTTTCTTCAAGTACACTCTACACCAAGCACAGCAATACTCTCGGTTTCACCAATATGGAGTACAGTGGGGTTTGAATTCCCCTTTTTTCTGCAATAGTCTTTTCTCTTTTTAAACCAGCCTGACTGTGGAGAGTTGTAATGGGTTGGCAAGAAACTTGAAGTGTTAAATAACAAGTATTTTAAGTTAGAGAACTAAAACCAAAGAGAACTAAACCAAAATTACATTTCCTAAAGACCATTGTTTTAAAAAAAGGAATCTAATAATTGTGACTTACTCTGAGAAAGCAAAAGTTAAGCCAATTTCATGTGATAAATCAAATTAGATTAAGGTTTAGTAATGTACTTCCCTCCAAAAAGCAAATTCTGATTTACACACATATTTTCAAGTTATCTTCCTTTAAGTCCATAAACATACATATTTATCATTACATTATTAAAATAATATACAACCTGTGTTGTGTATCAGTTGCAGCAGTGTTAGAACTTAATGGGTTAAAATAATTTCATAAAGTCTGGATAAAAAACATTCTAATACATTTTGTGAGCAAAAAATTTAAGCTCATGCAGACAAAAGGGAAATGGTAAAAATGAAGAGGTTTATGTAGCTTTTCATATTAAGGAAGCATCTTCCAGTTATGCCTGGAGTGGTATTAAGAATGTTGATAGAGGTCATAAAGTTCAAGGTCCTTAGGTAAAGTAGCAAGAGCAGAGCAGTCAGAATTCTGAATCTGTTTCAAAGCTTTTAAATTAATTGATTGATGATCTGGATGTATGGCAAGGATTGAACTAAACTAAATGGTTTGACTAAAGTGTGGTTTAGAGGCTGACCAATGTGTCAATTAACACACATGGGTACCATTTTTATTTGTTTTGTTTTCTTTTTCTTTTGTAGATCAGATTAAGATTCTCGCAGAAGAGCATCAAGAGGAAAATGGTGGAAATAAAGAGGATAGTGGAAACAAGAATCAGCATGATAGGGAAATTTTGATGTGGCATAATAAAATTGTAAACTGCAAAATTGTAAACTGTAAACTCCTGAGTCAGACAGACATGGTGGTTTTAGTCTCAACTTTGCCATTTCAAACTATGTGACATCTGGCCAAGTTATCTAATTTATCTGAGTCTTAGAATTCCTGTTTATAAAACGAAGTTAATAATTGCATCTTGAAATACTATTGGAGGAATCAATTAAGATGATGTTATGGAGCACACCCAGTATATATTACATATTCAATAAAATGTTTTCCAACTACCAGGAAAGTTGACATGAGTATATGGTACCAGGAGATGACTAAAACAGTTAATAGCTGGGTTCAGATTTTTAATTAGCCTTTTTCGTTGCTTCCAATGTTTCATTCTTTCACTTTAAGTGGGTGTTCAGGCCAGTTTCCATTGACAGACAAAGAGGGGTTCTGTACAACTATCCAGACATTTTTTCCTTCCGATTGCTCCACTTTAAATATTCTGTGAATTAAAAGATTTCCTACAGTCAGGGAGTTAAATGACTACTATACACTGATATGATGACTTGAAATCCTGCTGGATGAGGGTACATGTTCGTAGAAGACATCATTAGTAATCTCCAGTTGTCAGTTGTAAAGTACATAGCCGGGAACTAAGTAAATGATATGTCCTAATTTCAACACACTGTTGGCTTTGGAACTGGAGCCAAGTTTTCATGACATATCTCCAGCTGGCATCCCAGTAGTGCTGGTTTTCTGGATGGCAAAACATCCTGCTCAGGATAGCTTATGATCAAAAGAACTCAGCATGGGGATTAGCCTGTTAAAGAGATAATGCACTGAATCTTACAAAGAATGGTGTTGTGATAGGACCACTATAGGACCCTGAGACAGGTTCAGTGTTTGAGAGCAAATCTGATCATTTTGTCTAGTTCCTTTAATTATGGTGGGTGAGGGAGATTATCTATATGAGAGTTGTCTATTAATTTTCTGTATTGTGGCCAAGTCAGTCTTTGAAGTACACACTTTCATGATGCCTTTTAGAACTAGCGCACTTGAATGGCAATCAGAATACCAGAAAGTGACAACACAATGACATGGAAATAAACAGAGATTCAGATTCAGTGGAATCAGAATTTAGGTCCAGGTTTTCATACACAACTTGAAAAGTATCAAAGGAAATTCACCTCACTACTATAGACTGCAGATTTCTCACCTACAAAGTAAAGATGATAATATCTACCTCCAAAGATGGATTAGATGAAGAACTTAACATATGCAGACCCCAAAGAAGATTCTGAAGTTTCCTGAATCAAAGACATAAAATATTTCTCACAGGGGTGGTTCTCCAAACAGTAGAAACTTTACTAGTTGCTAATTTAAATACTGATTCAGATGTGAAAAACTTTGGAAATGCTTAGAATTCTACTTTTTACATTTCCATAGAATACGTATCAGGCTTTCTGAAGGTGTCAAACTTTTGAAACAAATATAAATATGAGAAATAACATTTCATTATTAAAAATTTATGAAAATAAATTAAAAAATGGACATAATTAAGCTTTAAAATGAGGTTGCATTGCAGCATTTATATTTCTAAGTTAGTTAAGCCTAAAATTTCACTAATAATTTTGGGACTCTGTGTGTGTGTGTGTGTGTGTGTGTGTATGTGTGTGTGTGTATGTGTGTGCATAAAACTAAATTATGTATTAATATTATTACTGATATAAACTAGTATTTTCAAATAATTCTGCATGGTTTCAGAAAGTCAAATTCATTCAGGCTTTGGCTGCTGTTAACATTTTAATGTCCAATAAATGTTACTTTATAAGAATATCATGCTATTTTAAATAACTAGGCTAATAATGTAGGAAAAAAACTGAGATAAAAAGAATGTCAAGTGATTTAACTAAAGTCAGCAGGTATTGACCTAGATTTTCACAGGGAGCGAACATTGCTTTTTGGGAAGGAGTTTTGGATTTTGGAATTGACATTAAGATTAGTAAGTCTACTAGGAGAGTACTTAGTAATTTATTACATTGGCATACTAAATAGCTCTGAGTCCCCAGTAGCCTGATGGACCATAAATAGTTTATTGATTATAAAAAGAAAAGCAACAAACTGGAGAGCTAGTAGCTTTGAAGTAGCATGCAGAGGACAGAGACAAGGTCAGAGTACATGCTGCATCTAGGCAGGTGTGAGCACAGGGAGAAGGGCATAAGAGTCAGAAAAAATGCAGTGAAAGTAAAGCATGAGGGAGAATGATACACTGAGAAGCAAGAACTTATGACATGGGCAGCCAGGTCTAGACACAGTGTTGATATCTGGGCAATTGAGCTACTTGCAGAGGGAGAATGCCACCCCTTTGCAATGACAATAAGGAGACAGATATGGACTGAGAAACAGACTATTGCTATCAGGCAGTTATGATTTGCTTTGGTAGGAAAGTGGTAGTTGAAAGGAAGTTTGGATTTTTATTGTTCACTTACTATCCACAATACTTATCCTTATTTGTTCTATATAAATTGAAATATGTGATTTCAGCTATAATTATTTTATATTACTCATGTTCAACCCTAATGTTAAACAATTTACTTTTCTGAATAAATGAAAAACACCCTAGCAAAAATTAAAACAAAAACAAAAACAAACCAACTTGGAGGAACTGAGCAGGGTGGTGGTGAGTGTGGTGTGGGATGCCCCAAGACGGAGGTGCGAATTTGATATCCAATATTCAAAATGCATACAGCACTATAAACAAAGGAAATAATAAAACAATTAAAAATCTCTTAAAAATATAATAAGGAAATATTTGTTACAGGAATACCTTCATCTGTATGAAACTAATGATCTATTTTGCTGTCCAGATGAAATTTGGTCGGTCTTCCTTGGAGCCACCTACTCCCCTTTACCTACTAGGAACTACCGAAAAATAGTTTTGTTTTGTTTTCCAATTATTTCTCAGAATGGCGGTCTAGCTGGCTCTCTTAGCCGTTAAATTTGCATTTCCTTAAGTCTTCAAGAGTTTCTTCAATAAAATATATTAAATCTAATGAGAAAATATTGTGGTGCTATATTCAAAAATAGGAATCTAAAATACTGAAATACTGAGAAAAGGCAATAGGTTCAAGAAACTTATTTCTACAGTGGTATGATTTATAGTGTTAGGAAGATACATCTTGCATACTGAGGACAAACTTGTTTGACTCTTTATGTTCAGCTATCTGTTAACTTGTTTGTAAATATTCGTATATAAAGGAGAGTCCAGAAAAACTGCAGGTTCCCTGTGACTGTGTAATATGAACATCCAAACAGATAAGAAAAACGACTGATTCTACTAGTCTGGCAATTTCCTATATTCCCATCTAGCACATTTAAGGTATATCTAATTTTTAAGAAATATATCCTGTATACTCTAGAAAATATGTCTATATACACAATTAGACTGACAAAAGTTGTGTCCATGGCATCCCTGGTAGCTAAGGTGGCTGAGATGGCTGGAGTGCAAACCATATAAAGTCCAAGGATCTAAGTCTGAGACTCAGGGCCAGGGAGGTAAAAATAAAAATAAACAAATAAATAAATAAAAATGCTCCTTCCTCCCTCCCTCCCTTCCCTCCTCACTTAAAAAAAAAAAAAAAGATGCATCCAGTTTTTAGCCTGTGGTCTCCAGAAAATAACATAATTTCTCTTTCTTGGCTTATGTTTCTATGAATAAAAGTGCAAAGGTATTTAGATCAGAAAATAACCAACAACTATTTTTTAAACTATTTTTAGACATAAAAAAGATACTGGTAGTTTATTTTCCCCCTGAGCCCCTGAAAGGGTGCTATCTCTAGAATGAGTTTATAAGATATTCTGCAAATTAGTAAATCTGTCATTTGAAAGCTATTTGCTGAGAGACTTGAAAATCATTAAAAATATAAAAAGATTACAGGAAAACACAAGTTTCTGAGTACTATGTGAATCACAGTGAGGAAAACAAGTCATTTGCTATTGCTCTTTCTTGTTCAGTTATTAGTAAATCTGAAGTAGATTGAGAACACTGAGTCAACTGCCTTTTAAATTCAGTAGACATGACACACATTCCAGCCCACTTACTCCTCCTCAGAGAATGTGTCTTCTCATTTCCCAAGAGACAGCTGTTTTAACCCAAGACAAAAGCTTCCTAACTACCCTAGTCATGGGTAATTGTTAAAACTGGCCAGAGCGGGGCCGTCAGGTCCTCAGGAATTTAAAATTGGAGCATAAAGAAAGGAGTCAGTTACTTGCTTATGGGAGTTTGGTATGAAAGTTCACAGAGCCAGAGCCAAATTTCACACTACTGCCAGCCAGAACTGCACAGAAATTCAGAGATCTAGCAGGGCCAGGAAGCTACGAGCAGGCAGGAAAAGTGTTCTGCAGAGGAAAGGAGAATGGAGTGGACAATGAGAGGAGAAGCAATAAGAATAAAGATGAGTTCCTATCAATGAGTTGAGTTGGTTTAAATGAGTTTATACAGTTGACAACTGAGGATGGGTTTGTCATTTTTGGAGTGTTCCTTCAGAGCAATTTGCAATTGCAATACAACAGGAGATTCCAATGAAGCTTAAATTTGGGGGTGTGGGGGTGGCTGAAACTTTAACTCAATAACTTTACATTCTTTTGGTTTATATTTGAAATATTTCTTATGAAGATATCTTAAACCCCACTAAGAGGATCTTTTGTAGTAGGACAGGGAGAGTCAGGACTGATTTTTAAAGAAATCTTTCTAGAAACCTCCAGTTAGGGACATTCTAGGGAAGCCTTCTTTTGGCCATTCTATCTTTGGAAATCTTTTAAGTGGTCCTGTGTACACTTTCACCAAGCTTCTTCCAAAGTTAACATGTTAAATAACTATGATACTTGATCCAAATCAATACATTGACATTGGCACAAGCAATATAACTACTGATCTTACTTTAGATTTCACCACTTTTTACACTCTTTTGAATGTTTGTATAATGTTATAAAATTTTATTACACCTGTAGCTTTGTAAAACCACTACAATTAAGAAACCGAACACTTTAAAATGAAGTCTCAGAGAGATGCGCCTTCTAAGAAAGACAAATAAATGTGATATAAGGCCAGAAGATTTAAAAGAAAAAAAATTAAAAATTAAAAATAAATAAACACAATAAAGTTAAAATACATAAAAGGACCAATGGTGTAAAAACAACACGTTGAAATTGTTACCCTCAACAGTCTTTCTTCTTGGAAAAGAGTATGAAGTGAGAGTAACAGGGACATTTGGTGTCACTGAGCAAGTGCAAATTAATTTTGAAATAAATTTCTATGGGATGTAGAAATATAGATATTAAGAAAAAATATAAACAAGATCATTACTCAAATGAAAATAAAATGAAAGGGTCATACAGACTATAGCTATAATAGAGATTTTTTAAAAATCTCAAGGAATTTTGTACTTTCATGGTTGGTAAAAATGTTTATGCCAATGCTGCAAACAGTATCCATATTTCCATGTTCCTTTCTTTCCAAGAGAACACACCACCTGTCAAAGAAGTTGAACTTGCTTTCTTAGCCTCCTTTACAACTGGAACTTGGATATCCTGTCCACTTCTGGCTAACAGAAATTGGGGGAAAGCGTACTTGAAAACATTCCACAAAAGAATTTCTTCATGGATTAAAAAAGGAAAGAGGAAAAAGAGATATAAAGCCTTGTTCTCCATGCTATTGATGTTCTATGAGGACAAGATGCTTGGGTCTGCTGCAACCATTTTGTAACCATGAAGCAGGACAAAAAAGGTCACCAAAAAGCCACAGAACCACTAATTCTGGCTACTGAACCAATTCTAGACAGATCCTATTTCTTGACTTCCTGATATGTGATAAAATAAAATCCTCTTGTTTTAAGTCAAGCATGGCCAGATTGTTACTTGAGACTGAAGCATCCTGATTGATTCAGTCAACTAAGAATCATGCAGTAAAAGATCAGTCACTACCAGGGGTCAAACACTACACACTATCCTTGACTTCACTATCTCTTCCAATCAACTATATATGAGTACATGGAGAAGAAATTACCAAAACCCAAGAATGAACCAAAGAATGACAGTTTTATTTTGGAGATGGAAAAGAATGAAAAAGAATTTTTTTAAACATCAAAGAATTCATGATGTTGATGGTGCACTGAAAGAAGGTATGAAAAGGGAACTAGAATGATATAAAAAAGAAAAATGCAAGTATATATTTTCAACTTCATTTAAGTGAAAAATGCTTTTTTCTGTTCCATATTTTTTTTACTTAAAAATATATAATATATTTATATATATATATATATATATATTTTCACTGTTTTGGAATGCAAGTTTTTTGAGGGAGGGTTCTTTGCATTTTGTTCTCCTGAATATCCTAATAGCTTGTCTGAAACTTGGTAGTTGGTAGACATTCAAATGTTTATAGAATAAATTAATGAATATATTTGATTCATCAATTAATTGCAAAATTTTTTGAGAATGAGGTCCATGTGATGTAATTCTGTATCAATCCCCTGTGTATACAGAGTGATTTTTGTCAAAAATGATCAATAACCATGTTGGGTGATGTAATCATATACTGAAAGAATTCCCATTTTTGGATCACTAGTCTCTACTGGATTCACAAAACTACTATTTTTTTCCCCTTTTCTTTGACTTGTGAATATGCAATAAATACAACTTATTTCATGGGGTAAATGCTTAGATTCTAAGGTCATTTAATTGTATGCTTAATTCAAAGACAGAATATCATGATCAATGTTGAGACAGTTGCAAAGGCTTTATCTTAAAAACTTTGGCACTTTAATTATTCCTTCTATAGAAGATGGCAACCTTACTAGTACACACTCTTTGCTTGCACAGTAGTGTGGAATGGTGAAAATGACTGCAAACTAAAACCTTGCTAAGTAATCTTCATGATCAATGAGCAAATTATGATGACCCACGATCTTCATTTGAAACATTAGAAACATGGTTTATTCAAGTCTTAAGTTCTTTGCTGAAAAAAAAATAATGGTTTGAATAAAACTTGTTTTCCTCTCATGTAACACAGTGCTGGGGAAGACAATCATGTGCAGCCTCTCCCCTTTTGTATGACCTCCTAAGAGTGGCCTTCGTAATGAACAATCCACTACCTCACATAGTTTGCATAGGTAACTGTGTGTGCTGAGAATGCTTAAGATCTACTCAATAAAGTTAAATAACAGCATAAAAAAGAGCAGCCCTGAGCCCTGAATATTTCCTTACTGGGAGATAAGAGGCCCCCAAACCTGTGCTGAGCTTATTGCCTTCAGAGGGAGCATCTTTTCCAGCTCCTGTTAGTTTAAACATTTGCGTTAACGGCCCTCAAGCACACCTCCATCCTTCTGTATTTAAGACCCCACCAAGGAGGATCAGGGTCCTTCTACTGCAATACAAACTGGGGTGCAGGCAACTACATTGCCCGAGTCAGCCATGGAGTGGCTTTGCTGGTTCTGGCGGCCAAAGCATTTCAAGGGTTTGGGTCTTCTGAACTTTGTCTCGTCTTCTACCACAAGTAAATGCTGTACCAGCACTTGGTTGTGTTGTGTCTGTTCTCAGCGACTGTGAACCATCATTGGTTTCTACCCTGGATGACATTAATCTGCCTTTTAACTTTGGCTGCACAATCTGGACACCTAGGGAACAGTGAAAACTTAGAATATGGGAAAAAACATCTTTTCTGTATCTTGGAAAATTGTCATATTCCTTTCTAGGTTTGGATTAGCTTCCAACAGTTTGTCCTTTGCAATTTCATGGCATCAAATATCTGTATGATTCTTTAATATGAACTATTTTTGGCTGGGGTCAATTCCACTGGAGAATTTTTTATTCTTTTCATCATCATCATTTTCTTCACGTATGTCTATAGGGCTGACTTTCACAAAGTCCTCTGGCAGCATATCTAGAGTCTGCTGAAGGGGGGCAATATCAATATTCTTAGGACTACTTCTTCCATAATTCTATTTACATTTGATTTGAATTCCAGCATTACTACTTTTTGTATCTTTTAAAAAAATTTGTATTTATTTTTGTATTTATTTATTTTTATTTGTATTTATTTTTGTATTTGTTGCATTTTCATTTTTGTCAAGAAATTCCTTCTTTGGATTATCACCATTTTGTAAAATGTTATATGGTTTAATTAGTTGGAGACAAGGAGGCAACAAAATTATAACATTTTGCTATCTTTCATGAACTGAATAACAGATTAGCACTGACCAATCACTGATGGCCTTGGAAAAGAAACGAAATGATTGGTCACTGAACGAATAAGGATATGAATCTGTTATTTATATAGTGATCATTGGACCAAAGAAGTAGTGGTCAAATTTGTGTTTATAAAATTACTCACAGTTAATATACCTGTGGAAATTTGAACCTGTTTTGGGGGCTGTAGTTATTTAGTGTCTAAAATTTGTATACATTATACAAAATTTGTATGTATTATGAGGACTGTAGTTTGGCACATTAGTGTTAGTAGCTACTGTAATGAATGTTTGGAAAGGCAGTTGATCTCAAGGAAGGAATGAACTTGGATCAAAAGAATGTTCAATCACATTTACTTAATTAACATTTTAAATATTCATGCTCATTTAATATTTATATATTTGCTATAGGAATTTAAATATACCTATAGTATTAGATATATTTAAAAAATATTTGTTATATTCAATACCATATATTCAGATTCACAGTATACCTCTGTTATATACTGTTGACAAACTTCCATTAACAGAAAATTATGGAGACATGAAGAAAAACAGTTTGTGGCATGTTTTTCCCCCAAATTCACCATTATGCTGAAAGCATATTTATTTAAGGAATAATAAAGAATAGTACACACACACACATTTGTATATAAATTATATACAAGTATATTATATATTATATATTGCTATCTAGGATTTGGTAAAATCACAATTGGCTTAATTTTATTACTAAATTCTCCATAAAGCATACATTTTCCAACTATGTAAAAACCCTAATCCAAGAGACTAAAATTCACATAGGGAATCTTCAACATTTTAAGGGAAGAGGCGTCCCCAAATGATGTAAATATCAACTTCAAGAATTATTGTAATAAAAACAAGCAAGTAAATATATGCCAGGTAATCTGTGATTGAAACCCAAGTTCCATGTGAGTTGACTTCTAGGTAAACCTTTTTTAAGGATGCTGGAAGAAATTGAGGAAAAAAGTCAGTGGCAGAAATGATAGAATCTTTAACAGAACAGAGCCACAATAGAAACACTATTATATAGAGTTATGTTTAATAAAGCTATTTTAAAATGCTCATTAAAAATGTACACCATAAGAGTCTATATTTTATTCAATTCAAAAAGAACAAGACCCCTTGTTTTAGTTTCTTTGGAGAGGTATGGATAGAAACTACAACGGTTTTATACAGGATGACATATTTAACTTCTAGTTTAATTAAGTCTCAGAGTAAACTGAGATATACTGACAAATTCAAAGCAACATTTATAGTTGAGATTTTCAGGAAATAGGCCTTTAAATAAAATTAATTAAAAATTTCATCTCTACAAGATGATGGAATCTTCATGGTGAATTTTGTATCTCATTTGATAGCATTCATTATATCTACAGTTGAATATGTTCCTGATTCATAAACCATTTACTTCCAAGCCACTGGTTTCCAAGCATTGGTTCCCATAACAGTAGGTTTTCCCCCAATCTAACGTTAGCCAGAATTTTATCAGAGTGCCTTTTCAAACTGTTCTAAGTATATAAATATAATTTCCTTGGTGTCTTCTTAGAATAGCTGAAAATACTTAACCAAAGTCAATGAAATATTTGAATTCTAGCCTTGTCTACCAAAATAGTTGTCTGTGCATTCAAAATTAAGATCTACTTACTTTTGCTTAAACTACTTTTCTAAAATATGTGTATATATACTTACTCATATAATCAGAAACCAAGATTACCTTTCTTCATTTATATTGATACTAGTTTTAATAATTTTCAGTCCAGTATTTTAGCAATATGTTTGTTACTAAGACTCAATAAGTATTTGTCTAGTTTCTATTTAATTTTATCAATAATTTCATGTTCCTTAAAAATAAAGTTTAAAATTTCAAAGACTTTGAATTTATCTTGTTTAAAATGTTAGATCTGATAAAAATATTTTGGTCTACCATGGTACAGCTTTTTTATCTCCCTATCAAAAACATGAACCTAATTTGAATGTTTAATACTGGCTTAGTGAGAACATCATAATTTGCACTGAGTGAGACTGGGTGCTGTTCCTTTTCTAATGTGTGATAATTGAAGATAAAACAATGACCATTGATGAGAGAGTGCTTATATAGCACTTCTTGTTCTTTTGAATGAAGTAAGAGTATCATTATCCATGGTACAAAATGTCAATATCAAGAGCTGTTTGCTCAATGAGGCCAGGGACACTGAAAATGATAATTATGTCTTTTCTTCCACAAGGCCATATAATTAAAATAGGAAGATTACAAATCCATAAATGAAACTTCTCATCTGGCACGATAAAATTATTTTACTTGCTCTAATCACTCATGTAACATAGTTGTATGTGTATGTGTGTGTGTGTATTCCTGTTATGAACTGCTTGACACAGTCATTTAGATATGCTGTACTTGAGCTCTGACACTAAATTATTGAACTGAAAACACAGTTCATGAAAGGTCTAAAGTATGATAAAAGAATGCTTTAACTTTTACTCACATGATAATTCCCCTTTTTAAGAATTAATGACAGACGTGGTAAACTTTTCTGATTTCTTTAAAAAAAGATGCCAGAAGTTTACAACAATATTGAAAATTTTTACATAAATTAAGAATATTAAATAAGACATTTCCATCAATTGAAACAATATAATATCTTATCTGCTTTCCCACCATGGAAATATATTCTGATCATCCCATATTTATGTTATCTCAGTAAAGTATGGCTGTAAGTATTCTATCTGTAATATTAGTTAACTGATTGAAATTTCAATGAAACATGATTGTTAAGAGGTGATTTATTGACTTTCATATACCTTTTCCCCTTTATTTTCTAACTTTACTAGTTGGGATAGGTATGTTTTTCTACTAAGTTGTAAAGGTCTGCATTATATTTTAGGATAACTCATTTAAGAATTTAATTTAAATTCTGAGTGTAATGTTGCATGCAGTTTTTTTATGAAGCTTTCTCATGGCATTTCCATTTATGGATCATTGTAACCTCACTGCACAGACATGTTTCGGTATAAAGTTGACACTGTCATGATCTAATGTATCGATTCCTATTTGAAGTGATTTGAACAAAAAGACAAATTAATTTCATCTAGAAAGTGTACAGTGTCATGAATTAATCTTATTTTAATGCTTGAGGACATACATAAAATATAACTATCAATTTCTCATGAGTTTATAGGAAACAAGATAATATGCTACAAAACAAAATCTGAAAGAAACTGAGTTGTGAGGATTTGGGGCATTTTTGGAAAGGATATTCTTAGTGAATTACTTTGAAGAGCTACATTAGGCTAAGGATCCTTCCTTGTACCCAAGATTGCTCTGCCTCATTTAAGTGACCTTCATTCCTGATGCTGGACATAAGGACAAGCTGTTCAACCTAGCTGCAAATCAGCCTGGACTGTCCTACAGAGAGGTGCAAAATTATTTGCCAATATATATGAAGTGAATTTTTCAATGCTATCTATGATTCTATCTGGCTTTCAAGTTTAGAAAGTGAGCTTAGAATCATAAAATCTCAAAAAGGACCTTTTACAGATTAAAATATACAATTTGTCCTTTCCACATTTTTAATGAAGTCTATCAGAATAAGAGCTATAAGCTGACATAAAGAGGCAATAAACTCTTGAACATCATTTTTGCAATGGTTTTTTGGATATGACTCCAAAAGCAAAGACAACAATAAAAATAAACAAGTGAGACAACATTAAACTAAAAAGTTTCTGCATAGCAAAATAAACAATCATCAAAACAAGACAACCTACTGAATGGGAAAACATATCTGAAAATCATGTGTCTGACAAGGATTAATATCTAAAATACACAAAAAAACTCAGAAAATTCTTTAAAAAATACAGTATTATTAAAAAATGGGTCGAGGGTACACCCTGGTGAAGTAGCAGGTAGGTCCACTGTCTCTGGCCGAGCACAGTCCACAAACATGCTAAAGACTCAGGTTCACATCCTTGGGCTGTGGGGAAAAACACAGACAAACAGCTAAATAAAAATTAAAAAATTAAAAATGCTCGTCCCCTTTTCTCTTCTTGTCAGATTGCGTATTCTCCTTGATTCCTGCCTTCACTTTTTCTTTAAAACAAAAATGGGCAGAAGGCACGAATAGGCATTTTTCCAAAGAAGATAAATGGATGACCAACAAGAATATGAAAAGTTTCTCAGCATCACACTAATCATTAGATAAACACAAATCGCCCACAATGAGATATCACCTCATACCTGTTAGAATGGCTATTATCAGAAAGACAAGAGTTATTAGCATTCATGAGGATGTGGAGAAATGGAACCCTTGCGTACTTTTGGTGGGAATATAAATGGTGTAGACACTCTGAAAACAGTATGAAGTTTCTCAAAAAATTAAAAGATAGAACTATCATGTGATCAAACAATTTCATTCTCCATTTCTATTTATTTATGTGAAGAAAATGAAAACTCTTAACTTAGATATATGTACCCATTTTTATTATAGTATCATATACAATAGCCAAAATATGGTACCAACCTAAGTGTGCATCAATGGATAGATGGATAAAGAAGTTGTGATATAAATGCAGTCATGCATAGCTTCAAAACTTTTGGTCAAGGATGGACTGCATAAGTGAGGGTGGTCCCAAAAGGTTATACCATATAGGTTTGTGTAATTACACATGATGATGTTCACACAATAATGAAATCACCTTATAGCACATTTTTCAGACCATATCCACATCATTAAACAATGTATGATTATATATAAACAATGGGATAATTTTCAGCCATAAAGACAATAAAATCTTGCTATTTGTGACAATGTGGATGAAGCTTAAGGACATTATTCTAAAAGAAACAAATCAGAAAAATAATGACAAATGCCGTATAACTTATGTATGAAATCTAAAAATTCCCAAATAAATTTAAAAAAAAATTAAGCTTATAAATATAGACAACAGCTTGACAGTTGCCAGAGGTAAGGAGGTACGGGGGAGAAGGTAAAATGTAAGAAGAGGGTCAAAGGGTGTGAACTTGTAGTTAAAGTCATTGAGATGTAATGTATAGCATAGCATCTATAGTTAATACTGTGCTGCATATATGAGGGTTACTATGAGAATAGATCTTAAAAGTTCTTAACACAAAAGAAAAATATTTGTAACTGCCAATGGTGACAGATGTTACTTAGATTATTGTGACAATTTTACAAATACACAAATATCAATTCATTGTGTTAAACAGTTGAAAGTAACAATGCTATATGTCCATATTCTAATTAAAAAGGAGTAAATAAAAAATAAGGCATGAAATCTTAAGGAAAAAAAGAATCAATAGAATGACAATGGTTCCTATTAACAATAGTTTCAGTTACCAGTGGTTACCATGGTTTGAAATATTATGTACAATATATTTTCATATATATATATAGAGAGAGAGAGACACCAAATTACATAACTTTTACTACAATAGATATATTTGATCTTTTATTATTAGTTATCATTGTTAATCTCTTGCTTGCCTAATTTTACATTAAGCTTTATTATAGATATGCTTGTATATGAAAAATAAAACGTAGATGCAATACTATCTCAGGTTTCAAGAATCCACTGGCATTCTTAGAACATATCACCAGGAGATAAGGGGTGATTATTACAGATATTTGTCCAATAAATTATGATAAATTGATGGTGTTCTGGTAAATGTTTTTAACTACAAACTCTCCAGAGAAATAACACTCTAGTCTCTAGGATTTGCTGACTTTCAGTGTAAAAATACTCCCACCTTGGCCAATTTCAAGCTAATAACAATGTCACTGAATGAAAATGTAGAAGAGATGTGCATTCTTATATAACATTCTCATTGTGTATATAATATTTAAGAGTTTAGAAAAGAAAATTAGAAACTTATGAGTTTTGAATATTCATTGTTTTGATGTAATAGCATGTGTGTTTAACAACTGATGCACAAAATTTCTGAAAATTTAACATTTGTCTCTCACAAGCTGGTATGGAATTCTTTCAACATACTGATGGTGTACATAGACTTTTGTGCTTCAACAAAATAATGAAGAATGTCCTACTTACTCAAGCTTAAATAATGCTTAAAATAAATTTTTAATCTTATTTTACTTAATAGAAGTAATATTGTTTCATAACATGTAGGTTTCAGGTATACAGCATTATAAATAGAAATCCATATATACTACATTGTGCTCATCACTTCAGAGTTAATTTTAAATATTAGAAAATCCATAGAGGAGCTTGTTTAATAATTAACTTTTCTGGAAGAAAAATGAGAGACAAAAAGGACAGTTCATGATTCAGTAATATTATGTATATATGTGTTTATGTTGTGAAACAGCTCCATCTCTCAATATATTTATAGTTTATCATCTATCTACCATTTATCTAGATATAGAGATTAATATGTAAAATCTACCTATACTGACCTACATATAAATATAAATTATATTCTGAAGGATGCATCTCAATAATTTCAAGAAAACGTTTGCAAAATATAATTCAACAAACTACTAAAATATTTTTAATTTTACTAACAAGTATGCTTTTTATAAATACTAATTTTTCCCTACAGTATTACAGAACAATTTAGATTTTATGCAAATAACTGTAGAGGGTTAAGAAAAGGCAGTGAGACTCTAATTTATTGCATGTGGACCAAAGATCTAAATAACTTGTAACCTACCTCAGGTAAGATTTTATAAATTGCCATGTACGTACATGTTGATTTCTTCAGATAGTGACCTTTTCAGTGAATTGCAAGTACTGGCAATAATGGTGCAAGCATTAAATAAATGGGAATAAAGTTTTACCCAGAAAATAATATACACTGAAAGACCAGTAGTCAGATTTGTTTAGTTCATAGAAGTTTTTGTTGTTGGTCCCAGATTCACAGCTGGAAATGAGTTCAGTTCCTGACTGCTGAGTGCTAATTAATGCTGCTAACTGTTGACACACATTCTAAGAGGCACCAAATTGTATTTTTCAAAAAGTGTCGTTGAATTAATAATTTTTGATGTATGTTGACAATGTTAAATAGTAGAGGGTTTTGGCAACTTACAAAATAAATTTGCATGTTCAACAAGTCTATTAAACAGTTTGCATATGAATTGCATTCTAATGCATGAATGACTTGAAAATGATAACAATATGACCCTTAAACTGAAAAAACAAGATTTTAATGAGATGACTTCTTAAATTCTTTTGGAATTCAATAGAACTTTAAAAATTATTCACTTCAATTAGATATGAACCAAATTATAAGCCATCACATATTTTTGGGTTTTGAAGATCTTTGCAAGTCCTCAACACAAGGAATATTTGTTAGTCAAGAAGCAAGTTCTTTTATTTTTAAAGTATGATCATGATAATTAAAGGCCCTTCATGCAAAAAACAACGAAAGATTAGGAGACATTTATCCATATGAAATATAATTTGGTCTTTATATCCTTATCTTCTACTGGACCTTGAATCATGGTTATATATTAATAAAAGAGGCACAACAGCAACCTCAGAGTAACATGGCCCCAGGCAAGCAGCAGTCAACCAGGAAAACCTGGCTTGTTAGAGAAGCTCCTGACTCTGGCTATGGCCTGAAAAGGCAGCATTCTTCCATGTTTATGTAAAACGTGTATCTGAGAATTTCAAGTACTTCACAAACATTCACTTGTCAATTTTCGCAGTATCTCCAGGAATTAGATAGTGTGAAAGATTATTCTCACAGGATAGTTGGGGGTAAGAGTCACACAGGAGATGTATTTGCCAGGAGTCCGAATGAAACAGAGTGCTTTTGCTGTGCACATAGTAAATTCCCAATGAATACCATTTAATGGAGCTGAATCAGCCTGAGGCATAATGATCTCACCTCCCTTCCTCCCACTCTTCTTTTCTTCAGCTCTTATTCTGACACTTTATTAATTTTATTTGTCCAAGCTTATGTTGCAAGCATTAAACCAAGTATGGATTTTCCTTCTGTGACCCTAAATCAACATATTTAAAAATACAAAAGCAAACTGTCACCTATATGCTTGGATAAAAACTAAAAACTCACAGTTAATCTCATTGTAGTTTTTTAATTATACCCTAGAATTCAGAAGTCCTGTCCTTCTGGATGTCCCACAGAGCATCTACACTGTTTTTGTGTTAAAACAACTTTATCATCCTTCAGCTTCTGGTTGATAATTGCTTTACATGGAAAGTAGACCTTGTGTAATTCTGAAATAAACTTCACTGTAGACAAGAACAACTGTGCAAGCCATCTCAGCAAAGTAAACTTATAAAAATCCAAACTAAAAGTCAGCAACTGACTCATCTTCTATAGTACCGGACAGTGATTCTGTTCTCTGTGAGAACGGTTGATCCAAGACTGAACCAGCCTTATATCTCTTGCCTAATTATAAAACTCCTTAAGAATCATAAATGTTTCTAAATAAATTTATTTTTCCTTGAGAAAAACCCTGATCATATAAAATTTCTTGTCTTTAAATAATCATAAGTTAAATTTACAAGGAAACCAGTGAAAATTGATATCTTCAAAAACCAAATATTTAAGTAACATCATTGATGCAGAAAAATGTTTTTAAACATTAGAATGTTCTGAGTGCTTATTATAAAGTCTAGGAGGGGTGCTGGACACTCTGAGGATAATTGTGAATCATAGAAAATAAATGTAACATGGAGAGGGGGTAGGGAATGTTTATGAGTGGGAAACAAAGACATCATGAGATCAATGGTTCCTGGATACTCCTTTTGTAGCACTTTTTAAGAGGATCTTTCTCAATAACCATGGAGGACAAGGTAAAAAGAAGCATCACTGTACTGTTTTAGTGTTATATTGTTCTCTTTTCTTGCCCTTCCCTCCTCTGGGAATACATTTACTGGACATTCAGAGTTAGTTCCTGCCCCACCACTGATTTTTCACTTGTCATTGTGCAGCCTCATGACACTAACCATGACTCTCCTTTATTTCTCCCAGACCTACTTAAGAACAGTTCCTCTGGAAAAAATGAGAAATGTTTGCCATCATCATCTTCTTATACATTTTAACAGCACCCATCCTGTATCATTCCTTTGTGCTTCTGTATTTACTTGAGGATTAAGTATTTAATAATTGCTTGGAGCACACTTAGATGCAATAATGTAAATTTAAAATTATGTTGGGTGTTTGGTATTTAAATTGACCTAACTTTCTTTTCTTTTAATCAATATTCAGTTAAATAATTTAATATGGGATAAATGCTGTGGGGCATATTCAGATAAATATATTTAATATTATCTATTAGATATCTGAAGGTTGGTTCTATAAGGTCCACACTAACCACTTTGATTTGAAGTTAGATAAACTTTGGGGGATGGGTAAAGATTTATTTGAGTTACAGAATCAGGTCAGAATACCACTTTGTTCATTTCAAATTGGTCAAGAAAATTTTAATTCTAATCTTGTTAAGTAAGTATATTCGTTTTTAATAAATCAATATTGATCAATGTTGATGTTAATGTTTATCTTGTCAATAATAGGGCTTAGCACTATTAAAAGACTCTCAAATGACAGTCCAAGATGGCATCCTGGTAAAAGCTGAGTCTCTCCTTCTCCCCACAGAACAACTAGAAATCACTTATATTGTAGACACGCATGCTGTGGAAAAGCAGAACCAGAAGCTACAGATATAGCAACAGTGGTTACCACCATAAAGGGTAGGCAAAAACATCAGGATTCAGAGCTACATTGCAAATTCAGTATTCCCAGCCTTGGGGAAGAAAAATGTGCCACGGTGGAGGATATGGAGCCTTGGGAAGAACCAGGTCTCTCAACAGTAGCTGCAGCAGCAGCAGAGTTCTTACCCAGCAGGACCAGAGACACTGAGTTAGGGTAGAGAGTCTTGGCATAAGGCGAAAGGAGGACCAACACCCAGGGGGCTGAGTGGGAGCCTGATGGGGATCTGTGCAGGACCCCACCATAACCAGAAAGCATTCAAAGGTCCCTCTCACCATACTGTGCAGGAGCCACAGGAGTCACAGGAAGACAGGATGCACTCACTAGGAACCTCACTAGGCTTAAAGATACCTGAAACAGCATTTCTAGAAGAAGAGAGCCTCAGAAAGGAGGAAACTCCAGTAGCTACCCTTAGTACCACCCTTTGGATGGAGCTGACACTGCAGCCTGATTGTGGACCAATGAAAAGGTGGTCTTCATTATTCAGAATGTCTGCATCCCCCACACAAACTCCAACATCAGAGGCTGACTGCTCAGAGCCCAATTCTGGGTCTACCTAAGAACTTGAACAAACCCAACCAGTGGTGATGCCACACAATTAATGAATCCCAAGTATTAAAACCAAGATCCAGGCTTATTCAGTCCAAGTTGATGCCCTGCACAAGGGCATCACTTCAGGGAAATGTAATGTACAGAAATAAAAACAAAATGCCAAACAGAGCAAAGACACAGAGAAATAAACACAAAACAACGGATCTAATTAAAACCCAAGGGGGAAATCTGAATATAACAGACATATGTAAATTACCTGAGGATGAATTTAGGGCAACACTGATAAACATATTCATGGATTAAAGAAAATAATAGAGGGAAAAAATGAGAACAACATAAAAAGAGAGAAGAAATAAAGCACCATGTCTAAGAAATAAAGAACACAAAAGCTGAACTAAGCAACTCAATAGAAGGACTCAAGAGTAGGATGGATGAAGTGACCAACAGAATTAATTACCTAGGACAGGGCCAAAGAATGCACTCAAGCAATCTAGCAAAGAGAAAAAAGATGGAAAAGAAATGAAGATAACATTCTAGACCTATGGGATAACATCAAAAAGAGTAACATTCACATCAAGGGGTCTTAGAAGGAGAAGAGAGAGAAAAGGGAGCAGAAACTGTAGTTGAAGAAATAATAACTGAGAATTTCCCTAATCTGAGAACTGAAGCAAGCCTCCAGATCCAGGAAGCTTGAGTCCCACATAAAAGAAATCCAAAGAGACACATTATCACCAAAATGCCAAAAACCTACGGTAAAGAGAGAATCTTAAAAGTAGCTAGAGAAGAATGAGTTATATACAAAGAAGTCACCATAAGCTTGTCAGTGAATTTCTCAGCTAAAATTCTAAAGGCTGGAAGGGAATGGCATGATATATTCAGTGTTAAAGGAAAAGGATTTTCAGTTTAGGATATTATATTCTGTGAGATTATCATTCAGAACTGAAAGAATGACAAATGTCTTTTCAGACATCAAAAGTTTAAGGAATTAATCACCTCAAAATCAACTCTACAAAAAATACTAAAGGAAGCTCTAGAAATGCAAAGAAATACCACTGAAAAACAGTAAGACAGTAAAATATAAAAAGGTAGGGAGGAGGAGAGGAGAACAAAAATATGCATAGTTAGATTGAGTGGAAGATTAATCTTCTTTCAAATAAAAATAGGAAAGAAACATAGAATTCTAAATGCTAACCTCAGGCTAACCTTAAAACTCATCTCCAGGGGTAAAACAGAGAAAAAACAAAATCAGAGAACTTAAAAAAATACTTAGAGACTAATGAGAATGAGGACAGAGCTACTAAAGTCAATGGGATGCAGCAAAAGCAGTACTAAGAGGGAAGTAAAGGAAATACGAAACAAAATGACAATCCAGAAGATGAATGAAACCAAAAGATAGTTCTTTGAAAATATAAACAAAATTGTCAAACCACTGACTAGACTCACAAAAAAAGAGAGAAACTTCTAATTGCTGGATTCAGAAATGAAAAGAGAGAATTTACAATAGATATCACAGAAATACAAAACATTCATAGAAAACCACTATAGCTTTATGTCAATAAAGTGGCCAACCTTGAGGATATGGACAGATTTTTAGAAAAATACAGTCTACCAAGATTGAATCTGGAAGAATTAGAAAACCTGAACAGAAAAATTGCAAGCAAGGAAATTGAAAAGGTAATCAAAATCTCCCTGAAAATGAAAGTCCAGGACCAGATAGCTTTACTAGTGAGTTTTAACAAAACTTCAGAGAACTATATCTATTCTTCTCAAACTCTTCCAAAATATTGAAGAGCAGGGAGTACTTCCAAACACTTCTTTGAGGCTAAAATCACACTGATACCAAAGAGCAGATAGAGACATCATCCAAATAGAAAATTACAGAACAATATCTCTAATGAACATAGATGCAAAACTTCTCAACAAAATATTACAAGCTGAATCCAATAATGCATCAAAAGGATCATCCATCATGACCAAGAGGGATTTATCCCAAGGATGCAAGGATGGTTCAATATACATAAATCTATCAATGCAATATGCATATCGAAAAGAGCAAAGAAAGAACAACAACACATGATCACATCAACAGATCCAGAGAAAGCTTTTAACAAGATTCACATCCATTTATGATAAAAAAAAACCCTGCATAAAATTGGATAGAAGGTATATTCCTTAACATAATAAAGGCCATATACAATAAATCCACAGACAACATCATAATCAACAGCAAAAAACTGAAATCATTTTCTCTAATGTCAGGAACAAAAGCAAAGGCATCTACTCTCATCAAAGCTATTTAATATTATACTGGAGTTCTTACCTAGAGAATTAGGCAAGAAAAAGAAAAAAAAGGAGTCCACATTGGGAAGGAGGAAATAAAACTAGCATTAATCATCAACTGTAGATGACACAATTATATAATTAAAAACCCTAAAAAGTCTGTAAAAAGCTATTAGAAATAATCTATGAATACAGTAAAGTGGCAGGCTACAAAATCTATGCACAAAAATACATACACAAAAAATACACCAGAAGAAAACAGAATCAAGAAAACCATGCAAGTTAAAATAGAAGTAAAAGGAAACAAACATGTTGAAATATACTTAATAAAGGAAGTGAAAGACCTGTACAATGAAAACTACAAGTCCTTCTTATAAGAAATAGAGGAGGACAAATAGACGGAAAAATAGCCTTTGCTCTTGGATGGAAAGAATAAACATTTTTAAATTATCGTCTTACCTAAAGCAATAGACAGATTTAATACAATCCCCATTAAAATGTCATGGGCTTATTTCAAGGAAATAGAACAAAAAATCTTTAAAATTGTACGCAGCAACAAAGACCCTAAAGAGTCAAAGCAATAATGAGAAAAATAAACAATTCCAGAAGGAATATAATTTCAGACATTGAGTTATAATACAAACCGTTAGTAATCAAAACAGTGTGGTACTGGAATAATAACAGAAGCACAGATCAATGGAATAGAAAGGAATCACCAGAAACTGACTCATTCACATACGGTCAGTTAATCTACCACAAAGGAGCCAAAAGTATAGGATGGAGAATGGGAAGTCTCTTCAATAATTGGTGTTGGGAAAACTGGACAGCCACATGCAAAAGAATGAAGCTAGACCACTCTAACACCATTCACAAAAATTAACTCAAAATGGACTAGAGACTTGCACATGAGAGTAGTAACCATAAAATTTTTGTGAGACAACATAGGCAAGACATTCCATGACATCATCTTTAGAGAGGTCTTTGGAAACTCAACTCCAGCATCAAGGGAAACAAGAACAAAAGTAAACAATTGGGACTATATCAAACTAAAAAGCTTCTTCACAGTGAAAGCAAACATCACCAAAACAAAAGACAATAAAACTGGGCAAAGATACTATATTCCATATTACTGACAAGGGCTTAACATCCAAAATATATGAAGAACACATACAATTCAATAACAGAAAACACAATCCAATCAAAAAATGGGAAGAGAAATTGAACAGGTATTTTTCCCAAAGAAGACATATAGAGATGGCCAACAGGCACATGAAAAGATATTCCTACCAGCTGGCTATCAGAGAAATGAAAATCAAAACAATAATGAGATATCACCTTACACCTGAGAGATTGACTATTATCCAAAAATCCAGAAACAACAAATGTTGGTGAGGATGTGAAGAAAAGGGAACACTTTTATACTGTTGTTGGGAATGTAAATTGGTACAACTGCGATGGAAAACAGTATGGAGATGCCTCAAAAAGTTGAGTATGGAAACCTCATCTGATCCTGCCATCCCACATCTGGGTATTTATTTAAAAGATACAAAAACACAGAGATTATGTACTCTCATCTTCACTGCCTCCCTATTCACAATAGTTATGAACTGGAAACTACCTAAGAGCCCAATAGATGAATGGGTCAAGAAGATACACAGTGGAGTATAACAGAGCCCTTAGAGGAAATGAAATCCTTTCATTTGAATCAACATGGATGGATCTAGAGGTGACTGTGCTATGTGGACTAAGTCTAAAGAAATAAGATACCAGATGATCTCATTCACTGGTGGAATGTTTATCGACAAAAGTAAGGAACAGGTGAAACAAAACCAACCATTGGACACCGGCAACAGAATTGAGGTTACTAATACGAAATAAGACAGAGGGGTGGTGGTTTGGGGATCCGGGGGAGAGGGGGAGCAAGTGGTGGTGGAGGCCACTGAACAATGGTGAAGAATACTTGGTGATATGGTGGAAGGCAGGGTGTGTTAATGTATATCTGAGGAATGGAGAAACTGCACATATGGGGAGCCTACACGTATAAGCTCATTTTAATTTATAAAACAAAGTTGCCCCAATAAAACAAAAAACAAACAAAAAATAAAAAGAGATTGCTGTCCTCAGAGTTTTTTGTGAGATAGTATGTGAGGAGGACACTACTGGTTCTTGAAATGTCTGCAAATACTACACCTTTAGTATCTTTGCCTTGTTTAGAACAGGAGGAAAACTAGTTTCATAAATTTCCTTTGAAACTAGGTGGTTTTCATCAGGGTTTGTCTTCCTATCTTTTCTGGATAGAGATAAAAGATCAGCTATTTACTTATAATATATTATTCTAGTTACACTAGTAAGTTTTATTTCAATTTATAACTACTTGGTTTTCTTCCTCTAAAGAAAAGAGTGACATTCTTTATGGGGTTCAGATTTGGTTTGTAGGTTTCTATTGATTTGCTCCCTGGGGAAGAGATTTGGTTGCAAGGATAGCAGCATTCCTCTGTGGGGGATTTAGACTTTTTCCTTCCTTAAAAGTTTCCTTGCATAATGCAAATATAAGTGGTCAGTCATATGGCAAAATGCCATTAGTTCATATCATCCTGACATCTAGCACAGAATAAGAATTAAGATGCTGGGCAGGGGGAGGAAGAACTGGGGGTGCAAGCTTATCAAGAAAAGAGATAAGAGTCTGAGCAGGGACCAACATGCCATCAAAAAAACCAAGAGTTTCTACTTTTCCTCTTTGCGGTATGCTAATTTCCAACTGTTCCTAAAAATATCCTTACTTTCCCATGTTTAGTAAATTGCTATTGACCATCCTTTTATCATCACCATCACTATTCAAAGACTCAAATGGTGGGCAAGTAATTTTTCCCAAGGGCATCAATCTGATAACGTTCTGGGGGAAAGTCATTAGCTCTCTTCCTCACTCTCTATCCCATCCCTAATTTTCTAGCTTGGAACACATATATCAATGCAGAAGTTTTCAATCATGGTTTTTAAAGAATAAGGTCCATTTTGGATCACCTGAAATTTTTTTTTATCAAAATGAATAGGTTCTTAATTAGAGCTTCCAATTTTAGTGAACTATATATACTTTTATGCTTCCTATTTAGTGGACTGTATCTTTATAACAATGACTTGTTACTCAAAACATTTGGAAACTAATTAAAATAATCTGCAGCAAATCCCCTTGAGTACTTTGACAACTGGCACATTTTCACCCTTTGAGAGTGGATTTGACTCTAACAGTTCAATATGATTCAGAGCCAGCTCTGGTGAGGAAGGCACATAATAAGCATGTAGGAAAAGCCCCTTTGCTGTTTTCTTGTTTGTTTTTTAATGATGGAACTGTAAAGTCATTAGGCTAAAATGTGTATGTTTGTGCCTTATAATTTGATTCTGAAATCAGTTCCCAAGGATAACTCCATAAGTATTTTGAGAAATAATGGTGTCATTAGTATAAGATGAGTGCTCTGAAGGATCTATTCTGAAACAATCTACATATGAAACAAATGTGTGTATTTGTTTGGAAACAAGTCTCATTCATTTACCTTCTTATTCTGTTGTAATTTTATGTCTTCTAAGTTGGAATGTCATTCATTTATGCATTTGCTCATTTAACAAGGATTTGCCCTATCAACTGAATATTAATATTAAGAGAAGGACCTTGGAACCAGACTTGATTCAAGTCCAACTAAATACTTAGTACTATGTCACTCTGGACAGGTTACTGAGCCTGTCTTAACACTCAGTCTCCTAGTCTGAGTCTAATGGATTAAATATTAGTGTCACTGGGGAACTCAGTGAGTTGTATGCTTAAAATTTGCAATAAGTACTCCACAAATGCCAGTAGACACCAAAGTATAACTGACAGCCCATTTTGTGCTACTCACTGCACCGATGAATTTTTTGGCTTGAGATGAAATTTAATTATCCTAATTAATAACTTAAATACACTCAAATAAGTAATAATGAAATAAACATCATGATTATTCAAGATTATAATGACATAACATCCTCTAAAAATATGCATAAAAGATTTATTTAGGCCATTGCACCAGTGACCACACATGACTTGTTTTAACAGTGGTAGCTAGATGAGAGTTACTTTAGATAATGCTAATGGCTCTGAAAATTCTTACTAAAAGCAACTGGTGTTTTAATCTGAAAGTCCTTAGCATTTAACTATAGAAAGAATATTACCTTCATATAACAATATTTACAGTATGCATTGCAAAGAGACCTTTTGCATAACATTCCATAACTTTTTTTTTTGAAATGTTGCACATTGGTAAGGATTAAATAATTTTTTTATCGAGTTATGTATGAGACGGTGCTCTAATAAGACCACTCTTATTTTCTTTCTGATAGCTAAACTTCCCTGGTTGGAACCCACAAATGACCAGAGGGTGTATGATGCTTTGTTTTAGAGCACAGTAGGACAAGACTCTAGAAGCTTTGCTTTATAATATAAAAGGTAAATGTTCATTCTTTTTACTAGTTTGTACTTACACATTTACTCTCTGAATATAAACAAAATACCTGAATTTCTCATGAAGTGGGCAGTATCAGAAGTACCCTTCTGTTTAAGAGGATGTTGAAGACTAATAAAGCCTTTCCATAAGCTTTTTCAAACAATAGTTTTAGTTTAAGATTGATCTCACCAAAGGTATGATTTCCCAGTTATTTTGGCAGTTGCAATTATAGTTTCTTGGGCTTAAATGCTTAATTAGAAGCCTTTGGAAAGTTTTATGTCAAGCTAAAAATATTTCTAATGTACACTCTCTGCTTACTCAAAGCTGCATGGAGCTGTAATTTACAAAGGAAACTTGCTCCCTTAATTGTTGTGTCAGTCAGCAAAAGCACAGGGAGCAGGGACAGAATAATCCGTTTATATTTAGCTGTGCCAGTGGCCATGAAATGTCACAACCTTCATGTAATTTAGGAAAAGGTTAGGGATATTATCTCCATAGAACTGATTGCTTTACAATTTGTTTTATTTTTTAAAATTGTGTAGTATCTCACAGGATTTTTCACATCGGACTTTTATTGCTATCACATAATTTAGCTTTTAAGCAACACTTGAAAATGAAGGCGTGAGTAAGGGTTATTAGTTGATTCCTATGTTTTTAGATGGCAGTAAGTTATTATAGAAAGTTAGGTTAATATAAAAAAATAGACTGATATGTAGAGTTGGAATTATAAAGGCTTATTTTGTCTGAATTCTAACCATTTTTTATATTATCTTCAGGTTTGAAGAGTATGTTTCATTATGGAATAGATTTAGAGGTGAATAAACTGAAGAGAAGCACACATTTTCAGTATGACTCATCTATTTACCAAGTGTGAGAAGAGAAAAGGGCAAAAACAAAGAAAAAAATGAGCAAACAAAAAGGAACAATTCCTCACATCTATATTGCACTCTGTGGCTTTTAAAGCATTTTCACATGTCTGACTGCAATCTTTGCAAAAAGGTATTACAAGGTATGTTCTTATTAGATGAGCTCATATCCCCAAAGTGTAGGAACCTGTTACAAGTTCAAGCTTGAGAGTCAGGTGGATGGGGGTTATAATCCCAGTTCAGCCACTTCCATCAGCGTGACCTTGGATAAATTACGTAATGTTTCTGAATGTCAGATTCGTCCTCTGAAAAATGGGAACTGTGATAGCTGCTTTATCATGTCTGGCCACACATGAGCATGGTTTATGCTCACAGTACCTACTCAATGAATCACAAAAATCAGTTGTTATTTTTTCTTATTATCATTGTTACTGCTATCTAGCCCTTTAAACTGAGTGAATACTCTCCAATTACTGAATTAGACAGGACAAAGTACAAAGGACATTGGAGACTTCACAGTGGACTTAATAAGAGAGAAAGGTGTTTTTTCCTGGAAGACATTTCAATAGATGTCAACATATTGCTATGCTCATTTTCACATTCTATCAACCTCCAAATATTATTTATGAGAGGAGCTCCTCCCCCACCAGAAAAATTTTTGGACTGATATCTAATGAATTCTTGTTTTATGGTGTGTAGGATCTCCAGTTAATGGAGCCCTATGATAGTTCTCACTTACTCTATTCTTGAATTTTGATTAAAATTGTTTTTATGTTTTAAGCAATATGATATTAATTATAGGAATCCCTTGACAACCAAGATCCAAAGACAATTTTCTAAAAGTTGTCTAACTTCATCATCTTTTTTGGTATATCAACATCCCTTAAATATTTCATGACTATTCAAGTAACGCCTAGAGTTACCTGTTATTTATGTAAGTGAATATATTCTACATCTTTTAAGAATAGATATTGGGACTCAGTGTTTGAATAAAACTATGCAACTATATGAAAGAAGGAGCATTTTCACACTGTATGGTTTTTAAGGAATAATCAGGTATAACATTGGTAGAGAAAGAGCTACGAGCTTATGTTGAATATAACTAGGATGTAAGAAATATGTCATAGAATCTTTAACAATTATAGTTCTATGAGGAATAAAGCAAGAAAGAATGCAGAAATCTAGAGGTATTTCTTTCAATTTCCTAAGCATTTTGTAAAACAGTCTGAGTGGGGAGTGATATGGCTTATCTATGACAGAATAAGGATAGAGCATGTTTATAACTTATTAGTCAAGAAAGAAGAATGGATAGATTCAGTTTAAGAAAATCTTTTTCAGGCTAGATAGTTTTGATTCATTTTGGGTAAAAGAAATACGTGACTGTTCTTCATGATCAGAAGCACACTATCAAAATGGCATTTTTTACAGAACTAATGGGAATGATAGTTTTATGAAAAATAACCAGTGAACAATGTGTTGTGTGACTGTAAAGGGGGAATATGAAGAGGTGTGGGATTTAGCTTGGCAAGTTGTGGCAGTGACTGAGGCAGTAGGTTAGATTTAAGCTAAATTCTTTTTTTTTTTTTTTTTGTCAATGCTGTATTAAATACTGAAGTGGATTACTTGGAAAGTGATGGAAATACTCTTTCTGTAGTTACTTGAAAACAGGATTGATTCTCAGTAGTCTGGGTGCTTTAGGTGAGTATTTCAGTGAAGGCGAAGACAGAGAACAAGTGAAATAGCCTTAGAGTTTGTGTAAAGCTGTCACCCATAGGCTTAATGGTATAACTGCATCAAAATTACTGTGTGCACTTGCGAAGTAACCTGCATACGCTGTCCAGCTGCCGTATACAGAAGGGTTTAAACTGCCTAACCTCAAAGGAGCCATCCGAATCACAGATTTCATAGATTTATATGTTACTGCAATGTGTTTCTGGCAAATGGCAGTAAAATACTTTGCTCTATAAAATCAATACATAAGTTTTCACTTCTGGTGTGGAAGAATTTGCTCCTAACCAACCCTGTAAATAACTATAAATACTGGTCACAGCACTAAAAAAAAAAAAAAATCCAGTTACTTCAAGACTCAGGGGGATGAGGAAAAGTAGGAAATTTTGACAGAGTGAAAACTTGATGGAAGTGCCTGACATATGTTGAATTTCAGATTTTTGAGGTTTCACCCTGAGGCTAGCTGGTCAACCAGAGGAAGCAGCAGCTGGAAAGTGAGAGAGGGGGTGTTTCAGGAAGGAGAGAGTCTGAGAACGGACCCTCCAAGGTTTGTGTATACACTCTGTGCACGTCTCCTGACGCTTGCAGGTGCAGGACACAAAGCAATAAGAATGGCAATTTGAGCTGTCAGGACTGTGAAGAGGCAGTTTGCAGTTTGAGTTGAACCAAGACAATGGCTTGTTAAAACAAAAATATCTTTGTCCTTTAAAGCAATCTAATAGAATCTGCAGTCTCCATGACACAGCACTTGTCATCTAATAAATACTTGTTAAAATTTAGACCCGTTTTGTGAGTAACCTAAAGCTTGACTAGACCATCTAATGGAGCTCATCATTCTCACTTTCGGATGAGACATGTCCACTAGCATCTGAACTCATGCTTAATTTGTGTTAATAGTGAGGAATCCAATGAATGCAAAACAACTGCAAACATAACAAATAAGTGCTAGAACAAGAGTAACATCACCATTGTAGTTAGTAGTGTGCTGGCATATGTTTAACAAGAAACAAAACCCCGATTTGCAGCATTTGTCAATTTCTGTGGCATAAGTTCTCTATTTGTGGCTGATTCAAGATACCAATGTAATGCAACTAAATGTAGTAAGATACTATACTGTCATCCCACACAGAGATGCTATAGATGCAAATAACCTTAAGAGTTAAGAGTAAAGTGTAGAAAATAATTCAGAAGTGATGGATATTGGGAGTTTATTATTTTAAGTGTAATTTATTTAAATTTCAATTTGTATCATTTCATTTTTGGCAATGGGCCAGCTTGCAAAATTCCTGAAAATTCACTTCCTGTGAGCCAGTTTGAGTATGCGCCGGCACAACAGTGAGTACGGTGCAATGGACGCAGGCATGGCACGTGGGTTTGAAATGGGACTCAGCCACTTTCAGATGTTACTGGTCAGATTACTGAATCTCTCTGTACTTCAGTATATAAGTAATACCTATTTAGCAGAATTGTTGCAAATACAAAAAGAAGAAATACTTGTATGACAGCACAGAGTCTAAAACACAATAACTCAATCCATGATTATAAATGATCACTACCACTGTATTTTACTGATACAATCATTCATGCTGAAAAATAGGGGTGAAATATGATAGCTGAAACAATATATTTCCTATTTTGTGATCTATGAAGAGAAAGTAGATCTTCCTGGAGAGGAGATGATAATCTTCTAGTAGAAACAAAAAGGAGAAAGTGCTCTCAATCAATATGATTGAAGCAATATTTTATTAGGTGTATTGTAAAGCAGAAAGGGTATCTATATTCTGCAATATATTTGCAGTAAGAGGTTTCACCTCATGTATTATGATTAGCTGAGCATCAGACTGAAGCTGAATGTTGAGAAGGAGTCTAGAACCTTCTAATGTTGAATGGAAAGGACATTTAACACATAATCAAGAGTCTCTAATAACTAATGACTAGGAAGAAAGAAACCACTTCGTGCATTTAATATCCTTGATATACATCTATGCCTACAATTCTTGTAGTAAATTTATGTCATACTTTGCATGTAAAGAGAAGAAAACCAACCATTCGAACATATTCCTGAGTTCAGGGAACTCTGAAATGAAGGTTGCGTAAAAGATGGTGATGATAATATTAAATTTTGACATCATAATTTATGGCCAGAATTAAAGCAAGGAAATAAAATTGGCTCAGTTCAGCAGGTTTTTTTTGGGGGGAGTGGCAAGAGGGGAGCAGCTGGAAAATGATATAAAACAAATGAGACTTGGAATCAAAAGAAAAGTTCAACATTCCTGGCTATTTTTTTCCACATTCCATTTGAGAGCCATATAACAAAAATAGCGACGCTAGAATATTATTTGGGATATATATTCATGGAAGTTACACACGCATTTTAAGAAAAGATTATAGGCCTTGCCCTGGCTTTCCAGGCAGTATAACAATCCCATTTTCACGTAAAAGAAGGCAGGCCTGCAGGGTGTTGAAGCAGAAGGCCAATTTGAAAGTTTCCTTAAGTGAACAGGGCAGAATTCAATTGCGCAGCAACTTTTATTTATTTATTTATTTTACCAAGAGGTAGCTTGTGTTCTGCGGGACTATTTGTATAAAACTCTTGACAGATGTCATGCTATCCAGATTCAGGTTTCTCAAATTATAAAAATCCATTTCCAGATTCTCTAAACATCTTTTCTGGTGTATCCTCTTTAGAGTAGACTCAAAAAACAAAATCATTTATCCTGCTTAGGAACATACTTCGGAGTCAATGAATATCTATAATGTTCATGTTGAACCTCTTACAGGGATGGGAATAGGTGATATTTCTGTTGAGCAGAACAAGTCTTGTCAAATTATCCTAATTTAAGGGTAGTTACTTTGCAGTCAACTCAGTTATTATTATTTTTTTCTGACTCTCAAGTCTCATTTAATGAAATGCTCTTTTTTCCTTTCTTTTTTTAGCCTTAAAATTACAGCAAAGTATAGAAGATAATATAAAAAATATTCATTATTCAATCTCTAAATTCACAATGTTCACATTTTGTACTTTAGCTTTTTATCTATTCATTTCATTTTATAAAAGAACTGCAAACCTTTTGATCACATTGTGATCCTTCTTTTTTCAATTCTATTTCCTTAACTTCTGTCAGTAGTTCCACTACAAATTTGGTGTGTATCCTTCCAGCCTATATTTTAATATATATACCATATCCATAATCCATTTATAGTATTGTTTAATGTTTCTCATTAAATTTACACAAAGAATATAATTTTGTATATTATTTTAACTTGCTTCTTTCACTCAACTTTGTTTCTGAGATTTGTTCATGTTGACAACAGACATAGATTTTTTTTCTCTTTCACTGCTGTATACCTATTCTGTTATGTAATTATTCCACAACTTATTTTCTATTTCCTTATGAATGAACATTTAGACTTTCCTAAAAGCAATCCTGAAAAAAATCCCATGCACTTTGTCATCATAAAAAATGTCACTGCTCCACTTCTAACTTAAAAATTTAATTCCAATAATAATATTTAGAAAAATTAACCATGCAAAAAACAGACAAAATCTCTTCCAATTTCACCATTTAGAAAGTTAGATGAATATTAATATTGATCTATGAATATTTTCATTAAGGGACTCTCTAAAGATATACACAATTACATCCCAATATGCACACTACTTGCTAAAGGGTTCATGGATATTTTGACTCTTTCACATTTAGTTATTGTTCTAACTTTATCCAAATGAATTAAGTAAGCATCTATTAAGGAAAGTTACAAAAATAAAATCTTGTTTCCAAGTGCAGAAACACAGGAACCTGGGCAATGACATGTGGGCACAACACAGGACTGTGGATGGAGGCTGTTTTTGGCAGGCAGGCAAGAGGGCTCCAGGGCAGCTGAGGCCACCCAAGGGCATGAGCACGGTGTTTATTTATCATGTGTATCTGCAACCACCTGGACAAATATGATCAAATGTGAGCTCCTTTCTGAATTTCCTCCCAGTGGTTTTATCACATGTGTTAAGTTGAAATTACTCGAAAAAGATGAGTATTTGCTTTTGTGAAAATAATAACCAAAACTGGCATTCCTATATTGAATATTTCATTTCTCTTTTATGAGGGAAATGTGATGGAAGAGCTGGAAATCCATGGAAGAGCTTATTTGCTTCTGAAAAGAAAAGATTTCTACTTTTTATTCTTATAAGAAGTGAGAGAATTTGGGAGACAATGTATATTTGACTAACCAAGATGTTGAAGGGATTTTTTCTTCTGGTAAATAGAGCAGGGATTCTCAACACTAATGATGTTTTGAGCCATATAGCTCTTTGTTGAGGGGCAGCCTGTATATTGTTGAATGTTTGTTGGCTTCCTTGGCCTCTACCCATTGGATGCCCGTCTACTCCCGTCTTTTAACATCACCAGTTGAGAGAGACATCTAAAACAGGGACAATAGTAAAAAACTAGGATTAGTCATTAAAACTTGGACAAAAAAATAGGTCCTTTTCTTAGTTATCCTTTCTGCTTTCTCTTTTTTCAAATATCTCAACTATTTTCACAGTTCATCAATTCTCGTCTTCATGTGAGTGACTCCCAAATATGTACCTTCAGTGCAGACTCTCTTAAATCCCAAGCCTAGCTTTCCTATTATCTGTTGGCTATTTCTCTGTGGACAACTAATTCTAACCTGTAGGAAACTGAGAATTCCCTCTTCCCAATTTTTCATTTCCATTAAAGTTCCGACTATCCTACCAGGCATATGGGATCTACTAGGATTTCTCCTCTATTACCCAATTCCCTCCCTCACATTGCTTACCTTTCCCGCCTTCAACTCTCCCTGTAATCAGTGCCAAATTACCAGACTAAAGGTCCATCCTAATCTTTTCTGTACAGGAGCCTAACCCTACTAAAGGAGTTCTATTATCATTCCACTCCTTTAGAGATAGATTAAATGGCTTTTCTTATCTATCAATATACAAATCTAATGTCATTGCCACAGTTGGGATTGTCCACAATCTGTCACACGTCTTTCTAGTCCCACTCTCTTACTACTCTTTTAGAGAAGTCTTCTGTTCCAAGTAAAGTAAAAAACTTGCTAAGTCTCAAACATCTATTCACTCTCCCATTTATATGCTTTTTCAAGTCTTCCCTTTCCCTAGAAGTAAAATACATTCTCCTTCACTTACTGAACTTCTCTTTAACTACCTCATTGCTAGTTTGGAAGCCATTCCTTCTCAAATGTTCCCCTGGTCCTTTGGGTCAGAAGATCTCTTTCTCCTGAAATCCTTATAGCATCAGCAGAATTGTGTTAACTCCTCATGTGACAAATTTATGCTGGAAAATTTTGGGTATGGGTCTTCTGAATCTGAAACTGTGCCTTGCACAGTGAATGTATGCAGTAAGTATGTGCTGAAAATGAAAATAAGAGAAAGAAGGAATAAGAAAGAAAATTTAATTATGATTGTAAAGTCATTTGTCAGAAGAACCAAGAAGGCTCCTTTACATGATGTGATCTATAAAAAGGACTTGGGCCAAAAATATTTCTCCATCAAATTGCTGCATGAAATTCCACTTTAAAAAATAAATTCCTTTGTTGTCTTGAGGCTTTTCAGATTTCAAGGTTATAGTGAAATAAGCAGTAGTCAGTTAATGAGGATCTCTCTGTAAGAGGACCTGCTGTAAAATGGGAAGCAAGCTGGACCTCTGGGAGGGTGTATATGAGGGCATCTCTGGAGACACAAGATACACTGGGAGAAGTGAGAAAGTAACAAGGAAATGCTGCCCACACCACAGTCAAACTGATTTACTATGGATGTATCACTCATACATACATATGTGTGTGTATACACATATATATGCACATAGATATTTATATGTACAAATATATACATCCATATGTGTACGTTATGGACATACATATGTATAAATTTATACATATTTATTTTGTGAGTTTTATTAAAGTGGTGGGTTTTTAAAAAAAAATTTGAAGATCATAGCAGGAAGACAAGATAATTTAATATTAATATTATAATTAACGTGCTTATATTTAAGCGAATAGGCATACAAAGGAGCTGAAACAAAAGCCATTTTTTCCCTAATTACAAGTATGACATATTTCTTTCTATTCATTATTTCTTGTAAAGTTCTTATAGAATCTGAGGTGAAAGGACTGGTAGAGAGAGATTGATTTTCACTACTTAGAAACCATATAAATGACTGTTGTTTCCAAATTTAGCTCATTATAATTATCTAGTTTTTCCCAAGGCATTAAGAAGGATAATCAGGGGATCTAATGACTAATCTGAGAGGAAGAATGGTGACTAAAGTGTTCCTAGTGTCATATATGAATATCTGTATCTTTTGATGTCTAATGAAGAAAATGACTCGGTATCTTTACATTTTAAGCTTATGTATATATATATATATATATATATATATATACACACTATATATGTATATATACATATATATATATATACATGTATACCCTGAACTGGTATGTATAAATTACAGACTCTGGTGCAGAGACTCCTATACATGGATCTATGAAGAGAGGTCATGGGAAAAGGGCCCCAAAAGCTGAGAAAGGAAGTGCCATTGATAGGTGTCACAGCACCTAAGTTTGCTCCATGAAGGAAGATGCAAATGGACGATGGAGTTGGCTTCCAAAACCACAAATATCCCTCCTGTACATGCTGACTTTTGCCTGACTGAAGCGCTCTCTCTATAACTAATAACAAAGCATGCGGTAACAGCGATTTACTTTAATATACAAGTGACTGGTGCCATTCATTTAGCATTTACTTATTCATTCATTTGAGAAATACAGTAACTCCCATGTGTCAGTGTGGGTAGAAAAGCGAAGTGATCCTAACAACTACTTTGTCCAAGGTTGAAGTACCTGGGTTGAGGGCCTTTCCTCAGTTCCAGGGAGGCCTGTGAGGGACTCAGAATCAGTTTATTCTGAGTGCTCAAGGGCCTATATATTAGAGCTTGGGTACTCCAAAACTTCTGTAAAGGATTGAGCTGATACTTAAGACCAGATTGCTACTCTAATTTAACTTTTTGTCTTCTTCACTAGGTTATTTTCACCCTTGCCTGTGAAGACAGAGCTCCCCCAGTAGAGCAGCAGCTGCCCTCCCTACCCTCAGTTCCTCTGCACCAATAACCCCTGCTGCCACTGATGATGCCTCTTGCAAACACTAGCACAGTTGCTGAGGAGATATACAGAAAAGAGGCAGAAATCATCACTCTTCAATCTTATATTCCAGTGAGGGAGGCAGACAGCAAATACACGGTGTAAAGGAGTGAAATACAAAAAAAAAAATCCCCAAGTGGAAAGTGCAGAGGATAAAAGGAAAGCAGGGAAGGGGACCAAGAGTGCAGGGACGGGACAGGTGTCATATTCCCCTCTCCCCTTTTAAAATGTTGTTAAAAAGACATTGCATCATAACATTATATAGGTTTAGAGCATCATTGTTTGTGTATATAATACATTAAGTTTACCACCTACTGTCCAATTCCCTTTGCAGAGTGAAATATGAAGGGGTGATGGGACAAAAGACAGCTAGAAGACATGGAACGTTTCAAGGTGGCGGTGAACACTGTACCCAAGAAAAAAGGGGAAAGGATGTGAGGGAATATCACCGGGCCAAGCAGTATTTTTGTTTGTTGTTTCTCCCCAGGCTGCCCTCAGAGCAAAGTTCACCTGGCCTGTTACAGATGACAACAATCAGAGGTTCTCAAAGACGATGACGCTGGGAAGAGGCCCTTCATATGTCAAGATGGGAACATTACTGCATCTCCTGCTCACCTCTCAGGTAATTGTGAGCATCAAAGGAGAGAATAGCTGTAAAGGTGCTTTGAAAACAATGAAAGCTCTCCAGAATAGCAAGCTATCATTACTGCAGAATTGTGTTAGAAACAAGCAGGTTGGTTGCTCCTGTATCCAAATATTATTCTCTGTGGGACAAAGATGAAAGAGAGGGTGAGAGAGGGAGAGAGAGGGAGAGATTCGATACCGGACTTGGCTTGTAAATATATATCTTAAGCTGTTAGGGGGCTGAATGACACCCTCCCTTCTGCACCTGCGTGTCACTGCTGTTGGTCGCACAACTTTGTTCTTCTGAGGTTCTTTTGCTCCTTACCCCTAGACTGCAGAGTGCACACACAATTTTAGGGTAAAAATACTGACTTTACCCTAACAAGCAAGAGTGTCAATTGTAAGGTAGGCTAATTTTGCAGCCTCTTAAATTACTCAGGCAATAGAAAATAACAATTGCCAAGTGGAATAGGAAGAACACTGATGAGGAAAAAACGTCTTTTAAGAACACATTACAAATGTCAAAATTAATGAATATTTTGATACAAGAAATAAAACTAACAATTTCCTAATTTGGTTGCCATTTTTTTTTCTCCTTTAAAAAAACCAAACATTTCCTTCATTATTTCACAGACTCACCCTCTAAATTTACTAGGGATCAAGAACTGATAGATTTGAAGACCACTTCTATTGCTCAATTACTTCTAAAATAGTAGGCAGGGAGTTTGCAATTAGTTGCTGATTCATAATCCTCAACTATTAGTAATTATTTAGAAAGAGAAGTGAAATTTCTAAAACAATATGGGGTCAAACCTCCAAGGTTTAATTTTCTTTTCATTGGAATAGAGTAAAGTATAGAATATGGCACATATTAATAGAAATAATTTGGAAAAGCAATCATTGGCAAATGTGGTAGATAAAATATATCAAACTAACTGATATGAAGTTGGTCATATTTTATCCATATGAAATGTGTTTGAATGTTTTGTCCTCATCCACAATCTATCCAGGCATATTTGGTTTCCAAAATTGAACTTTTTTCATTCCAATATGTCCTTTTTTTTTTAAGTGCTTGCTCTAGCATATGGCTTGCCCCACAGAGTATCACCCCCATGGTGTGGCAGAAACAGGACTTGCAGGGAAGACTCAGCAAAGGTTGGGGTCAGGAACCAGAGCCAGCCCAGCCCCTGCCACCAACATGTGGGACTCCTTTCTGCAGCTGTCATTGACTCACAGGTCATTACAGGGGGAGGTGTTACAAGTACAAATGCTGAAAAAAGTCATAGGCAGAGTTAAACTGCCATTGGGTAGAATTTTTTTGAAATTTAACACATCCTTACATGTGAACATTCTGAGTCTCAGAAGTACATGTAGCGAATGGGCTCTGGCATTTTTAAGTCTTGCTTGTTTTTGATGCTACATACTATCAGCATGCATTCTATATATGTATTCACAATAATCTGATAAGTAACCACATGGCATATTAAGACTATGTGATATGTATTCTTCTATTAAAAACAAGCCCAAGGAGCACCTGAGTGGAACAGCAGTTAGGTCAATCAAAGGAGTAAGTCACATAAACCTGGGTTCGAGTCCCTGGCCCTGGGGGAAGCAACGAGTGTGAAGAAGTAAATAAAAATAATAAAAAAAAGATGCTTTTTTTCTCCTCTCTTTTCCTGCCTACTTGCCTACTTGCCATCATTCCAGCCTGACCCTTTCCTTTAAAAACAAACAAAGAAAAATACCCAAACACATAATGCTCTATCAGTCACGAAGCATCTGCTAGCTGTGATTTTAAAAGAATAAATTTCCTCTCTTCATTTGAATATTAATGTGTTTATTTTCAATTCAGTATGTGAAAAATATTATACACAAGTTCAAATTGAAAAGTGAGTCGAGCAGGGTGAGACGAATAATGACACCCTCCTCCCTTGCAAGTGTCCATATCCTGATCACTGGAACCTGACTTGTGACTCCCAAATCACTCTGACCTCTGCTCCCATGGTCACTTCTTCTCTCACAGTGACCCTCTCAGGGGCTTTGTGATCGGATTTGGCCCACTCTGATAATTCAGGATAATCTCCCTGTTTCAAGATCTTTACCTTAATCACATCCCCAAAGTCCCTTTGCTTTGTAAGATGAGACATGGACATTGATGGGAGAGATTATCCTGAATTAGCAGAGCAGCTCCAAACTGATCACAAAGCCTCTCTTATAGGGAGGTGTCAGTTTCAGAGAAGGAGCAGTGAGAATGGAAGCAGAGGTCTCAGTGATTTAGGGTCATGAGTCCAGGAGCTGAATGGGAGTGGCCAGAAGATGGAAAAGGGAAGTAAATGAATTCTCTCTTAGAACCTCCATGAAAAAAAAAAATGCAGTTCTGCCAATACCTTGATTGGAATTTCTGACCTCCAGAATTATAAAATAATACATTTTTTTCCAAGTCACCGATTTAGTGGTAATTTGTTATAGCAGTAACAGGAAACCAATGCAGAGAATTTATAAACTGGGTTGTCCTACCATTCCTTAACAAATGCTAGAGGTTCAGTAAAAATAGGAGACAAACTTATTTCAGACAGAACCCCATGAAATAGTAGCACTTGCAAGTTCTGAGATGTGCAATTTAAGAAGCACACTTGATGGAAGCATCTGTGGATGTCTCTCTTTAGCCGTTATGTTGTGGTTTTAAGCCCAGTTACCACCGAAGATCATTCCTATGGAAAAAGCTCCATGAATCTCACATGCAAAGAAAGTTCATGAAAAAGTACTAAGAGAAATGTAGTAGATCATTCTATGACTGTATCAAGCAGCAAGTCCCTAGGTGTCTATTATAAATATCCTCTGTGGCTAGTAAAGGGTTTGCAGAATACAGTCGCTCAAACGACAATGTATACAAGCAGAAGATGAGTGGCTATTGTAGACTGAAGGTTTGTGTTCTTTCACTGGATATGCTGGAGACCTGATCCCCAATGGGATGTCATCTGGAGGTGAGGCCTATGGGCTGCTAGTGGTGGTAATTAGGTTTAGAAGAGATTATAAGGGGAGATTAATGATGAGATTGGTGTCCTTAAAAGAAAAGGAAGGGAAGCCACATTCCCTCCCACCTTCCCTCCCTCTCTCCTCCCCTCCCCACCCTCACTTCCCAAGTGAGAGCGAAGGGAAAAGGCAGTAGTCTGCAAGCCAGAAAGAAGAGCTCTCACCAAGAACTGAACCTGAATCTGCCAGCACCCTGAACGTCCAAGTCTTCAGAACTATGAGAAATAAATGTCTATTATTAAAACCACCCAGTCTCTGGTACTTTGTGATAGCAGTCTTACTTGACTAAGACACTGGGAAAGAAAGATATTTCCCATGAGGAAAGTTCAAATCAGCAAGGCAGGGAGGATTAGGAGTGGAATCTTTGATCATTTTAGTTAGCTGATAGTCTTGCTAAGTTGGTCAGCGAAGGGTATATGCAGGAGACAGCTTTCCAAAGAACTTCTGAGGGAAAAAGGTGGGGGGTCTATGGAGTATGCTGAGTCCAGGTCCTGGGGAAGAAGAGTGATGGGAAAATTTAATAGTCTTTCTATGAATAGCAGAGAGGAGCTATGGGGATTTGGTGGGGGTAGCCCAGGGGACATGGTAAGAGCCTAAATTCAGACTGAATTCTTTGGGCATGGTTTATAAGATAATAAGAAGTATTGCAAGGATCCTGGAAAGAACAACTTGAAATCATTAAACAGAATTCTTTAAGGAGAGCTTTGGCAGTAACACTAAGATACCTCAGAGACAGGGTACCAGGGCCTCAGATCCCAAGAAACATTGTAAAAGAGGAGGATGATAGTCCAAGTAGGAAATAAGTGCTTTTTAATAAAAGAAGCAAAGAAGATGGAGGGATGGTTTGAGAAAAGAGGAATGCCAGAAAATACCAGCTGACGGGAGATATGGAGAAAATAGTAATATATTTTTAAAAAAATCCCTTGAAATTTCATGAGTGGCCACTCTGCAATAAACACCATTTGGAAGGAAGATAAATGAATGTGGCATTTCAGTTATGATGGAATATTTAGCTCCAAATGTCTTCCATAATGACAGGACATAATATATGAAACTCAATGAAAGGCAATTTGGGAGGAACACAAGTAAATTTGTCTCTCATTTATATGCATGCTACAGTTGAACTCCATGAGAAAAATAATAACCCTACTTGTCTAAATGCTAAAGAGAATAGAATTAGAACCCAGGACTGATCACTGGTATTTCTTCCTTAGAATAGTTCTTTAGTGGTTGTGGGAGTGATACTGGGAGAGTGTATGTGGAAAGAATTTTAGTAGAGAACACCTTTTATGCACAGATTGTAACTGCTTAGAACATTGATGTTACGTAACTATGCTAAACATTCTGTTACCATTTACAAAAAAAAGTTGCACCCTCTGCCACATCTCTAACATCTGCCCCTCACAGTTACTGGAAGTCTTAACAGTCATTTTATCTCAGCATCTCCATATCACCTTCACTGTTCATCAGTCTTTGAAACCACACAGTCATTGTTAGTACCTGTCACTTTTCTTTCTCCATCAATTCCTGTCACAGATGCATATTCAGTATCTGTATATCAGAGTCTTTTCTCCAGAAGTCCAACTAAAGACCAGTGAGATAATTTAGTGCAGTTCCTCAACATTTATAAATGTACTAATAAAACATCCCTGCAATCACACAATGAATGCACAAGACACTATTTGGAAAATGATATTTCTTGTAATACTTCTATGAAACCCTAAAGTCATAAACAGTACATATGTATAGCTCTAAGACATCACTGGTGCCCCGAGGCAGATCCTTACGATCAGCGAAATGATTCATTTAATTGCTATCTCCAGGGTTGCCTAAGTCTTTTCTGCGAGCCTTTGATTTGATGCCAGGGAGAGTGAAAAAACTGCCATTTTCCCTAAGCATTTTCTCCCAGTCTTACTCTGCCTTCCTGTTTTTAATGCATTTTATTCCCACTCTTACAGGAAAATAAGATATACAAATACAATATTAAAGAACACACCTACTTTTTGAAATGTATATTTTAATTCAGAACCTATTAAATCCACTTGCCAAAAAAGAAAAAAAAAGAAAAAAAGGGCATTCTGGTGACTTGCAATGGTTAGCAAATTTGTTAGGACCTTTCTTAATATTCCACTGCTCCTGTCTGACTGCACATTATCAATGTCAATGTTTAAGAACACACTTGGGTGTTTCCCAGATCTCTGAGTTTGAATTTCAACTTCAACTCTCACCATCTGGGTAGTTTGTTCAAGTGATATCTACGCAGTTAATAATAAATGTATTTGGCTCTCAAATGGGAAACACAAGTTCCTCTTTCTGGTCAATCTGAACTTACACACACTATGACAAGAGTTGTTGACAGTTATCTCCAAAGTGAGACACAAGTACGAGGGCAGAGAGTGGGCTTCTATTATTACAAGGAAGATGGACTCCAAGGCTCTAGATGTGGAGAAAAGTGGAGAGTAGTGTGATACTCTCTGAAGGAGCCTCTAAAAATGGAATGGGTCAAGCCTTGTTAAGAGGCGGGAATAGGAGCAGAGGAGACCAGAGGGTAAGCACATGTCCAAGAGCAGAAGCCTATTGGGCTGCCCTCTCAAGTCAAGAGGCCAGCCAGGAAGTGGAACAGGATCTATTGCAGTAGATGGACTAACAGGAAGATTAGGTCACCTTCAAAAAAAGTTCAAGTCACTGAGCCAATGCTGAGTTAGTAAAACATGATAGGTGAGAAGTTCTTCCACATAGTGAGACATGCCATTTATAATGGTTCATCCCAGCAAATCAACCACAGAGTCTAGGGCATTGGATTTGAAGGACAATGCAGAAGAATTGTCCCCATGGAACAAGGGCCCCATTTACAGGGCACTCAGTTTTGCTGAGTATTCGTATTACATATTCTCCACTTACAATGGCTTTCAGACTATTAGGTAATTCTCATTTGTGAAAACTCTTGGGAGAAATAGAAAGCAACTTTGATTTTAATGCTTAATTTGTATAAGAACTACAAATTATGAAGAAATAGAAATTAAGTTAGATGATGTCACAATTTCATTTTAAATTCTAGATATTTTCATTCAGAGATTCATTGGCTATTTTTCTTTTTTAGTAGCTTAGCTGCTGGATAAATATTAATTCTCTCTCTTTATTGTATATGTTCCTAAGTTCTCAAGATTTCAAACCACAAAATAATGGACATCAATAATAACCAATTGTTTTTACTCCATAATGAATGAATGCACAGACATTAACTTTCTTTTCAAGAATGTGTGTCTCATCTAGCAAAACATACACACATAACTAACTCAAGTATTAGAGTGAGATGGGAAGCTATACAAGTCAAGTGATTCTGTTATTAGTAATTCTAAAATATCTCTGAAATAACTGTCAACACATAAGGGTCAAGAGACTCACTCAAATAGTGTAATTTTTAAATGCAAAATATAATACATCTATCTAAAGTATACTAGTGAAATATAACATAAATGGCAATGTTAATGTAAGTTTTAAATTAACTGATTTTAGCATTCAAAAAACCAATAATTAAAATAGCCACATATGTATTATGACATAATTAAAATGCAGTAACACTTGGAAAAACACTCCTTAGCTAATTTTGCCTTGCAATATGCTTACTTTATGTAATAAGCAAATGCAATTTCTTAAAATTAGAATGCTATAACAATACCAATACAGTAGTCTATATTAATCAGTGTCCATAAAATTTGTTGAATTCAGAGATTTATGGTTTTAATAAACAGAGGAAGTTATTTTTTAAAAACTATGCTTAAATTAGCATATAATTTCTCAGTGGATTTTTTTTATTAGTGAGCATTTCTTCACACTCTATGTAAGTTCAAATAATGACATGTGAATGCTTATTCACATTTTTTCTAGCACTTGTGATGTACAAGGACTAATTCGATTATAAGTTAAGCTCGATGCAAATGAGCATAGATAATGAAAAAAAATTAACTTAAGAATATAGAAATAATCTGTCACAGTTTAATGAGCCCTACTGATTTATCAAAGGGACTTTATATGATTTATCTGTAAGTATTCATTGAACAGGGGTCTTGGATACCTTGGGCCTCAGTTTTCTCATTTCAAAAACCAGGAAGCTGTCAGTGGAAGCTCCAAGGCTTCACACAGCTTTAATTCTGGTTTTATGCATGTGCCGAGTGGTATTTAATCTTGTGCTCAATTTTAATGCATTCCTCTGAATTACCCTTACTTTTAAGCTGTATTTTTAGCTACTTTTTCACTTGTAGCAACATGTTTGTTTAGTATTTTAAGAATCTAAATTTGAGTAATGTATTCTCAAATGAATATTTGAATTTGGGGGTTTTAGGCATTTAAAGTGAACTACATGAGTATCATTTTTCCCAGAGGGATTGAATTGTTAAACTAGGATAAATTGAGGCTTATCCTCACTGTTTCTCAAATAGACAAATAGTAGTAAGAGGAAAATGCTTTATCAGTTCTGTTAGTGCTGATAACATTACTAATGATAAGCACATTAACAGTAATATTTGAATGTGATTTTAAATAAAGAGTCATATATATCTTTCTTTACTCTGAAGCAATTCTTATGCAGTATTGGCCATAAACACATCTTAACAACCCTCAGAAAATACCCCAAATATTATTCTCTATTTTCATTAAGTGAAGAATTTGTACTGACACCTGTCTTTCATATAGAAGGTAGATTTTAGAAATACTATTTCTCTCTGCTCCATGCTGAATGCACTACTGAGTGTCTGGTTTCCTTTTCTATCTTAAGGAACTCTCTTGTGCAGAGATCATTCATCTATTTCTCTGATACTTAGACAATGGTAATGGAAGGACAAATGCAATAGAGAGATAAGGTAACACATTCATGGGAAGTCAGTCAAGTCCATGGACAGCCATATGGATGCATCATAAAGTGGTTCACACACCCCTGAAATTCCCTCAGCCAGGTCTGAGTTGCTTGGGAGACCACATTATGCAATAATCTATATGTACCATGTGGATCTCATAAAATGGGAACATGTGAATTATGTCATTTCACCCCATATGTTACTACTTGTTTTGAGGTCCTGCATTACCCAGTATTAATTTTCAAATTTATGGTGCACTGGAGTCTTTTTTACAGTTTATGGGACTGTTGAAATCTCCCTATTCTTACAAAGTAACTTTAATTTTACTATTCCGTTAAATTGTCAAGTGAAGACAGTGACTTTCAAGAGAGGAGAATTAAGATAATTCTAAGAGCTCTTTTACTACCTAATGCACCTCTGCTACTTCCTCAGAACACAGATCCTTTTTAATCTTTCAGTCTGGTTTGGCCTTCATCATTCTTCCGCTCTCGTGAAAGGTCACCAAATTAGTACCAAATTCAGTCTCTCAAGTTTCACATTTACTTGCAACAAAAAATTTCTTGTCTGCCCTTCCTTCCTGAAATTTCTTGCACTGTGACTTCTTAGATACTCCAAGGTGTTCACTTCATTTTTCGCCATCCCATCTTTGTGTGTTTCTGCTCTGTAAATGGGGGGCTCCTTAAGGATCTGTCCTTGGCCTTCTGTTCTCAGGCACCTTCCCCCTGTAATTACTTCCAAGGCTTCAATTATCTTTTATATGTGAATAATCTCTCCACTGAGGATCTCTCCCAAGAGTTCTGGTGTTGAATGTCCTGCCAGCACCTTCAGCTTAATATATCTCTACTTAAACTAATCATCTTCCCTGTCAAGCAGGCTTTTCCTTTGGGCTGCCTGACTCTGCTCATGGCACTATCATCTGTCACTTGCAGGCTAAAATGAGTCGTATCAATTTTATCTTATAAGCGCCTCTTGCACTGATCTCCTTTCTATGATCATGGCTAGCTGGTTCAACTCTCATCCTCCTTATATTCATCATTGGAAATTTACTGATTCATTTTAATGATTTGTCTTCCTGAAGCTCAGTTTTGATAATGCTATTACCATGTTCTAAAGTCTTTGATGGATCCACATTACCTATAGAAGAAAATCTATACTTCCAAACCTAACTTTCAAAGTCCTGACTGGTCAGGAACCAATTTTCTTTTCTATTTTTCTTTTCTCACCGCTTGCCTTTCGATAAACAAAACTGTGTATTATTACTCACGTTTCCTGAATTGTTTAACTTCAGTGCCTTTGCTCATGTTCTCTCTGTCCACAAAGCCACATATCCTGCCCATCAGTGAAGACTCAGCTCAAAGTCTTACCCTTTTCATGTCTTTCTTTAATCTCTCTCTTCTTCCTTTTCCATAAAATACTTACATCTCCCATAGGACACTTATAAAGCCTTGTTTTTAACCTTTTATTATATTTTTTAATTTGCTGTGCTCTAAAGATACAGAAGAGAACAATTAATATCCCTATGTGCTAGAGATATGTTCAGATTCAGGGGTGTAATGCTCCCATGTACATGATGCATGTTATCCACTTGATTCTGTTATGTCCTTAAGAACAAGGACTATCTATGCCTGATTCTTTTTTCCTTTCTTCCTTTTCTTTTTTTTAAGAGACAGGTAGGAATGAAGGCAAACAAGCAGGTAAGAAGAGAAAGAAGGAACGGAAAAAACACTTATTTTTGCTTTATTTAATTGTTCATCTTGGGTGTTCCAGAGGGTCCCAGGATATGAACCCTGGACCTTAGGAGGTATGTGTATTGCACCCAAGCTCTATTCCACCAGGGTGCGCCATGTCTGATTCTTCTTGGCATCTTCTACAACATCAAGGACTGGAGCTCTAATATGTATCCATAATTTAAAATGGATAATCTAGAACTGAACCCTGTATTTCCCATCCCTTCACTCCTTTGTCTGAGATTGGCTCTTTGTTTCTGAATTCTACTGTCAAGTGTCTGTGTGAAAATTCGAGCAAAAATATGAATATTATACCAAATTTTTTTTCCTACTTAACACTCCAGGTAAAGATTCTAGTCTGATTTAAAAGAAACACATACAAAAATAACCATGGAAAAGTTATTCTTCTCATTGCCGCTGTGGCCTGAACTGATACTTTCCCCAGCACTTTTATCAACTAATAAGGTGAAAAGGGAAAGACTGGGACTGTATCTCTATGTCCAGGTGCTCCCCTGGTAAATTTAAAAGTTATGTACTACAAAGGATATGATAAAGAAACGAAGGTTCTAAGGAACACTACTAGAAGTAAGTCATGTAGATATTGAAAAGTTCAATAACATGGCCTTGGAGTGGCAACAGACGAAAAAATGTAAAAATACTTAACTTCCTATGTCAGGTATTGCTAATTAAAGGAGTGATCCAGATTATTTTATATTATCTAAACAATCTTCACAGAAATCTACCAGGTGGGTAATGATTTTATATTCTCTGTCTTGTAGATGACGAAACAGGGGTATGGAGAGCTTGTGCCATTTCGCTAGGGTGACACAATTAGTAAGGAGAAAAGCAAACATCTGAAGGTAGGTAGCTTGAGTGTAAGTTGAAGAAAGAATTGCTTCATCACACTGTGGAAGGTTACAGTGGAGCACACCTACTTTATCCTGCTCTCTTCTCTGCGGGTCCACATTCCCCATAGCTCTCTTCTTCTGGGGGCCTGACGGCTCCTTTCATCCTGCACTGGGAGCCTGGCCCTTTTCTACTCTTTTTGCTGTTCCATTCTTCATCTTCTACTCCTGTACTTTCCTTCAATTCTGTTCTCACTCTGAGGTGCTATCCACCAATGGCCTTGAGCTGGCATGAGCTGGGCCATGCTCCTGTCTGGCAGCAAATCTACCTGCCACTTTCCTGCTCTCATCGTGCCTTGCCCACAGCCTTAGGTGGTGGAGGAATAAGCCAGGTCTCAATAGAGTCAGCTGGCTCTGGCTGACCCACCAGCAACCCAGTCCACTTACTCCCAATCCATGGGGTACAATACGGTGATGTAAATAAAAGCCTTCACTTTATAGGATGGTATATGCAGTGGGTATGAGATGAAGTAACATCAACTAATTGTAGGAAGTAGAGGAAAAGGTTCATTCAGATAAAAGAGTCATTTCTCTATTCAAGCTAACAAAAGAATGAAGAATGTTATAAACTCATATTACTGTTACTCAGCAATAAATGGTACCTAAATAAGTTTCAAAAATAACTGTTTCTCCAATTGACCTAATATTTTCTCAGCATGAGACATTCAAACAGAGAGAATCCTGGAAACAAGTCTCTAAAAAGAAGGTTATTTTAAAAGTTTTGTTTGGTTTAAAATAAATATATATATATCTCAGACTGTTCACTTTAGTCATAGGTAGCTGATAAAAATAAATACAAAGGACTGCAAAAATCAAGTTAGATGAAATTCCACAGTTCCTTATGAGAGAATAATTAGCATCTCTAGGTAAGGAATAAAAAGAAAGAAAAAAAAAAAAACCCAACAATGAATGTTGGATTTCACCAGGAAAGCAATCATATTTGGAATGTTTCCAAAACAGTGTGTACTATATTATAACACTATCTTATAAATACATTTCAAATAGATGACCTAGGGAATATTTATTTTAGTCCATCTAAATAAAAATATTTCTAATTAAAAATGCTCCTCCCCTGATTTAGTTATTCTCACAACAGTAGGCATTGGGGTAAGCCATGGCTTTCTGCGTATTTCGCTCTACTTGTTTCTAAAACCTTTACAATGTTCCCTTACAGACAGAAATGAAGCTTGGGTGCCCTTAAATTGCCTTTCACTGTGGCTTTTCTTAGTAGATCTTGCCTTCAAAGTCAGGCCTATTAGCCGTGATTCCTTCTATGCAAAGCAATACTGAACACTGTGGGGTTTCAGCTATGTGGTCTGCTGATACTGGGAATTTTAAACACTTACTGCATCATATCCTCCTCCAACTCAGTGTATTAAAGTAAAGTGAAAAGAATGAAGATCTTTATAATGACTTTGTCACCTGCTATGGGTGAAGTGCTAGTCTATGCACTGTAGAGTCTAAAGATGAGTGAGCCTTGGAATTTAGCAAGACTCACAATCCAGTGAAACAGAAAAGAATCATCCTTAAATACCTCTAAACATGTCAACCCTGCTATTATTGCTACAAAGCTGTGTGAGCAAAGAAGATAAATTCTGAGAGGACCCTGTCTTAAGGAGACTGCTGGTGGAATAGTGTGTTAAGTAGGAAAGAGATGCTTGCATATATCATTTATAGTATATTTATCGACAAATTTAGGAAAAATAAATTATGATTCTTTCCGAAGAGAGAATGCATAGAACCTGAGTGGATGATGAACTTCAAGTGAGCCTTTATGAAATTCTCTAAAATTCAACACTTAGTAGACTTCCTTGAATTTGAGAAGAATAAGCAAAGAATTCTTCTGGGAAGAAGAGGAGATAAAAAAATTCTTCCTCTACAATTCCTTCTTCTGCCAGAAGTGTGTTTTTCAGGATTGATCATCAACAGAATTTTCTTTTGCACAGGGAATTAATGTGGATGTTCAATGCCAACTGCGACATTTTATTCTGCACACAGGCTCTGACCCCAGCACTCCACTGTATGTTGAAACCACCTGGTGAGGTCTGTGCTTGAGCAATGCCACGTGCGGTGATGCTATCCCTGGGCTTCAAGCAAGAAGACATTTCTTTGCCCTTGTGTAAACACATGGACCTGAACTTCCTCCATTTATAAAAGTAGATGCTCTGTACCAAGGAGAACCAGACACTGGGTATTCTTAGCACCTCCAAGTTAACCACATAAAAATGTTACCATGTTGTTTTACAAAACAGATGAAAAGATGCTAACCCTTCAGAGCCATAGCTGTGGAAAATCACATTAACTCCTGATGTCAGAATGAAAAACACATGCTTGTGTTTCAGATTTTTCTTTTTCCTATCTTCATTCTTAACCCCAAAGTAATGACTAATTATGCCCAAAGAGGCACTTTATTTTTATAGCCATGCTTACAGAAAGCCAAAATGGCACCTGAATGACTTATCCCCCGTAATTGCTCACAGTCTTAATTTTCAGCACTAACATTATAGTAGCGGGGACTGTTTTCAATAGCAAGCAATTCCTTTTTCATTTTCAAACACAGCAGAAGAAATACAGAGGTTCCCTGCAGAGCCGGAGGGTGAGAAAGTTTGACACTCTCACTACTCCTACGGTGAGAAAGGAAAATAGATTTCTACTCTGGTCAGATACCAGAAATCCTGTTCGCCCATCCGCAGATGACAGCTACTCCGAGCACTGTAATATCAACACACAAATACTTGAGTGCAATGAAAAGTTGTATCAGCTCTGATGTTTATATCTGTGTAATAGGTGTGTTCCACTTAACTTCTTTAAAAAGAATTCACCAGGTCGAAAAATACAAGAAGCTGACAGTCTCCTAGAGTAGCAAAATTTACTAAAGAATTCAGAGTTAACTAAAATACTCTCCGGGAGGAAGCACTCAGAAGTGATATGACATCATTGTTAAGGGGCATTCAGCTATAGGCGCTCAAAAGGAATCATCTGGCATTTCAGACACAGAGAAATGACAAACATATTCAAGGGAGTAACAGTCACACACTGAGAGTTTATTTAACTGAAACACGATTTAATGACATGTTAGCTTGAACCTAGAGTGTAGTAAACATTTACTGCCCATAGTATATAATGAAGCAGTGGGGTAATGCCTTTTATCAGAGGCTGTTTCTTAATCATTCAGGGTCCATTAGCAGTCACAACAGAGGCAAACAGAAACTGTGACATGTGCCTCTAAAAATACTGCTTATTGGCAACTGCTCTCTGGAAGAGGTATTTTGTGTTCATTGGAACCATTAGTGTGCGAGTGAAATTTTCCAGCAGTTCACAAAAATAACCAGATCACATCAAGGGCACATCTGCCAACTTTAGAAAATGAAAGTATTAGCATTAGAAAGCAGCATATCTGTTTGTTAGAGAAGAGTAACTGTTGTCAAATGCTCTTTTTTTTTTTTTTTTTTTGACATTATTTGTATTTATTGCAGGGAAATGTTCTGTGTGCAAATTTCCATTAAATGTAGTCAGCATCCGGCCACATGGATTATTATTTTTACACGTGTTTTTCTGTGTGTCTTGCCTAGCCGACATAGATATGACTCAAAAAATGTAGTGTTGCCTTAAAGTCATTTGCATTCACCACCTGGCTTGGGAAAGGCTCCTGAGTTACTTCTAAGGTGCAAGACATAAACATAACAAATAAAAACAACCTTTCATCTTTCTAGTTTGAAATTATTTTAAAGAATGCATTGAATCATCAGGGTGACTACCTCAAGAAACAGAAGTAAAGCTATGAATGATGAAAAGGTAGCATGGTTTTGATGATGGTTATACATCACTCAGTGAAACAGAGGCTAGCAGAGATGTTTTTTATTTGTTTAATATAGACATTTTAAGTAAACATTCCAGACCAAATAAACAGGAATCCACTCAACTGCTTTTTTATGTTATGCTTCTCCACTTTCCCCAACCCCATGGTGAATGCTCTTTCTGGGTTTTCCTGTCTTAATTGTGCATTCAGTCCTTTGATCTTGAAAATTCAAAATCATACTTGACAAGCTATTCATGAGATATGTCTAAAAATCTCTCAAATCAGTCAACTTTCTCCATTTCCTTTGTCATGAGCCCAGATAAAGTCACCAATGCCTCCTCCAGATTCTTTCCCCAGTCAGCTTCTCATATTACTGCCAGAAGGATTGTTGTAAAACAAGGGTTTGAGCACATCAGTCTCCTGCTAACTCTTTGACAATTTATTACTCTGAGAATAAAGTCTGCTATTAACACTACTTACTTCCTACTTCCTTTTCTACATAATAATCACACTGAATTTCTTCCAGTTACCTCCAAATAACACATTCTCTCATACTATAGGCATTTGAATTTGCAAGTTCCACTACCTGGAACACTTTCCCACATCCTATCCTAGCTCCCCGCATAGAGCAACTTCTTATTCTTCAAAGCTTATCTTAGATGTCACTTCTAGGAGGTTGGTTTTGGTGGGAGCCAAAAAACAGGTATGTGGGGCACACCCCTCTAACCCATATAGGACTGTTACACAAAAATGATTTATCTAAGTGATCTGTAAGCTCTAGTGCATCTCACAATTAACCGATTCCCAATTGCGGTGTCTCCTGGACATTTATTTCTTTGACAAGCTCTCTCTGGTGGCTATGATGAATGTTAAACTTTCAGAATCAGGACTTCAGTTCAAAATTAATCAGACAGCAAGTAGAGAAATAATTTCAAGATGCTGATTTTAGATGCTCGTTTAACAGATTTCAACCCCCTTGAGAGAAAAGATGACTATCTCAGAAATCAATTACACCTTTAAAACATCTATTGTATTGCAATGCACATGAAGAAATAAAAATAAAATTTTATTGAAGACTTATTATGAATCAAGCCCTATGGTATGAATATTCTATATATGAGCAAAAGTTAGCAAGTACTGGAATTCAACATTCTGATATCAAAATCTGTACTATCCAACACGTCCTGCCGTGTTGATTTGATTTGGAAGCTAATTACTGGGTTGCCACTCTATTTTCTCCAGGCAGCATTGTTTTTACTCCTTGCCAGCAGACTGCAGCTCACAAAGTCTTCTTCCAGGTACATTTGAAACATTTAGGGCGCAAGAGCAGCATGTAAGAATGATTACTAACTGTGATGGACACAGAGAAGAAAAAATACAGACTTTGCTCTGTTATCTTAAGACTTGCAGAAAAGCCAAAGAACTGTTCAGAAGAAACAGAGAGACAAACTATGACAACAAACAGGGTAACGACAGATATGTGTATGTGTGTTTGTGTTTCATGTTTTCAAAATGTAGACTGATCACATCGAAGGAAAGTTTGAGATAATAGGTATCTGGACAGATGTGTCAACTTTCAAACAAACATATTCTATGAACATGAATTATATTCATTTCTCAAGATTTGGCTCAATTCTCACAATAGTCTTGCTCTGTTTTTGAATTATTAGAATATTCATTATCCAAACAAGTCATATAACAGAATTATACTGTTAATTATTATTGTATCTTGTGTCTTGTATCCTCTCTGAGACATGAATTCATTAAGAAAATAAATAATTTCTATATTTTTTTTGTTTCCCCATAGTGACTGGTTTAATATCTTATACAGCAGGTAACATTCATTTTAGGCACTCAAATTAAATAATTATAACTAATAATGAATATAGAAAGCATTATTTAAATACAGTTAATAAGATTTTAAATGTAAAAAGATTCAAATATTATGCTAATCTTTCTCTGCCAAAATTTTGAACAAAATTTGATTTTGATTTTGCTTGTATTTATTCACACCATAAATCTATGTTGTAGTTAATGAATTAAATAACTATTTCAAAAAAGTCTAATAAAATTTTTTACTATGTAATGTATTCTACTGACAATTAAAATCTCAATTGATATAATATTATCATTATAATAACCTATTAAATATATCATTAACTGAATTGGCTAAGCTCTGATAGTATATTGGGGTAGTTGTCAATGTAACTATAACAAACAGTATTTATGTTCAAGATTTTAATAAATAAAAAATGACAGTTCAGCGTGATTATGAGTTTTATTTGATAAGCTATTCAGACTAACTGTAATAGTTGATTGTTAATACAGGTTTTGGGATTCAATACAAATTTTGTTTCTTCCATAAAACTTTGGTGAAATTCTATAAGTGTTTCTGTTTTCCAAAAAGAAATCGGGATTAAGGTATATCAACAAAAACAAAAGGACAGAGAGTTCATAGAAGTTGCAATATTATATTATCTGCTCTTTATAGCTCATTTTCTTGTTTAAGTTAAGGATTCATCTGCCTGAGAATAATCTCATTATAGTCAATGAACAGATTTGCCATTAGTTCTTCTTGCCCTTTAATCCTATTACAGGATCTATTTGTATTTCAATTTTTGACCTTTGGAAATGCTAAAATCAGTATTTCCTGCAAAATTTAATATTACTGACTTTAATATGACAAAGACATCTAATTAAGTGGAAACCTTAAATAAATTTTTATGGGCCATCAAAAATCAGTTTGATGCCTTCCAAATCATTTTATAATTCCCGTTTATGATGCAAAGGCTCTGGAATAGAAAGTCTGGCTATTAGCACAGGACACCATGCTAGGGCGATGTGCTAGTAGAGTTGAGAATGTTCTGCATCACTCTATGCAAATCCTTCAAGTCTGATTCCCTCTAATGACAATGGCAATGCTAAGGTCTGTCATCTCAGATCCAAGGTGGTTTAGGCACTCTCAGAGAGCAGGGCCCTGTCCTCCGTCTTGTTAATACCAGCTTTAATCAACTGAGGTAGCTTTCAGTTGTAGATATAAATAAGTTCCTTCAGCTCCTGTGGTCATGGCTTACTTTGAAACCTGCTTCACACAGTTGTCAAGGTGGAGAGAACCTGTTCATATAGGGTTCATTTTATATTCCCTTTAAAGGTTTAAGTTTTCTGGAATGGTTACTTTCCGCTAGTAAAGAGGGCTTATACTGATTTTGTTTCTCTCCAATAACTAGGAGAAATAATGATCAGAGGAGCCAAGAAGAAAAAATTGGAATTACTTTTCAGAAAACATCTTAGACTGAGTAACAATTACCATAATAATGAACATTTTAGAAATGATAACATAGCTGGAAAGGAAAAAGATAAGATTTGTTTTTTAATTTCATTTAATCTTTTGATAATAATTTCTGCAGTCAACTTTAGGAGTGAGTCCTAAAATATCTTTGAGATATATGCACCGAATGACTTAATAAAATTCTGATTTATATTTTACAATACTCCTCGCTAGTATTTTGTAACTCTGCTCTTGTTAGCAAGACTCAAAGATGAGTGAATTTTAAAAATTGCTTAAATTGATGGTTTTCAACTACATAATTTACAAAGTCTCTTTCAGAGCTAACATTCTGTCATTCCTTAACTACGCATTCTTATATCTCAGGATACAAGGAAGACAAATAAAATTAGGTTTTATGCTGATTGCAACATAACAGATTTTCTCAATATTTGACTGTTCTTCCAGGGCTGGGCCACTAGCAGTTGGAATATCTTCCCGTCTATTTCAATGCATTTAATTTAGATTCTGGTAGAGCTGGTCTGATCAAGGCACATGGACTTGGCCTGGCCAATCAGCATCACCCATCCATCCCCTGCCCACAAAATGTGCTTCATGGCCATGTGATCCGAATTGATTCAATAAGAACCATTCCAGTCCTTTTCATTTCTTTTTTTCTTTTAGTTTTTGGAGAAAAGGAGGTTTCATTCTGTTTGGATAAGGATAATTTAGCCACAGTGCTGTTGTCAACCAACATATCAAGAGGCTGAAATAATAAAAGTTAATACCAAGGAAGTGCAGCAGAGTTAAGAAATGGAAGAGAGACACTGATCTGATAACAAAATCTGAGACCTTGTATTTGCTTCATGTCTGAAGCAAATAAGACCCTTTGGAGTTTCAGTTAAACGAGCTAGCACATTTTCTTTTCTTTTCTTTTCTTTTTTTGCTTAAGTCAGTTGGGTTTCTACAACTTGCAATCAAAGGAAACCTAAGAGAGGATTATAAAGGTAGAGCTTATTCATCTTCAATTTTATTGCAGTGGTTACAAAATGCTATCTTTTCAGAAAGGTACCCATTCTCCCAAAGTGGACCCCTCCTATGTTGTTTTATTTCTTCTTACAGAAACACTTGTGAGTAAAAAAAACAAAAAAACAAAAACAAGATGCATACTCATTTAATATTAACCAGATAATAACATATTCTAAGTAAACACTAACATTAAGCAACATGCTTAAATTGACAACTCTGAAATGTTATATAGAAAAATATCATCAATGCTTAAAAATGCCTAGCCACTATCTATAAATCAAAAAGGGACTCGTCAATCTTTTAAAACTATAATCAATTGACAAAGAAGGATTAATACTAAAATCTGATAAGATTTACTTTAGATAAAATTCCTTAAAAAATAATTTATTTCATATTTATGACTTCCATCTCTCTCAGCCTTTGTTTTTCCTTATATTTACTTTTATGGTTCATTTTAAAAATTAAATTTTTTTTGTACTTTCAAAATGCCTGGAATTTGGCTCAGTGGAGATACAATTTTTGAAATAACTCCATAGCTAAAAGTGGATATAAACATATGTGTAGCATTTCAATGTTCATTTATCACTTGGGGATGTGTCCCAAAAGCTATAAATGGAAAGCATGGGCGAGCCAAGGTGCACTGACATTCATATGCATGTGAATTCGCGTGTGCATCACTATGATTTTTTAAAATTTCATAATACGCTTCTTTGTGAAAATTTCATTAGCTACCATAAATCAGGCTCTGAGGATGTCACACATCTAATAGAACTTTTAAATAATTTTAACACTCCAGCAATGTTAAGAATATTCATCTGCTCATTTTCTCTCATTTTCTGCTCTCCAAATGTCACACAGACAGCTCCAAATGTGGCACTATGGGGCCAGGAGATTGAAAGTACACATGGAAATTCTCGGCACCATGCACAAAAAACGGTATCATGCATTTGAAGGCTGGGCACAGGGCCTGACACACAGTAGGAATTGAAATCAAGGCCAATTCTCCCATCTCTGTCTTTTTTTTTTTTTTTTTTTTTGCACTGCATGGATCCAACACGTACAGCAAATTTTCCTTCTTGTTGGAAGAGTGATTCATTTTAGAAGAACTGTTCTTAACCTTCTATCACCTACTCTCCTTTAAAAAATACAAATATTTTATATAATGTCACTCTAAAATCCTGAGATGAAATTTTAAAATCCATAATATAAAGGAAACACATAAAGAAAATAATTCATAATAAAAACATTTCAATATGTGAATGTTTGGCTATAATGTACTATATTAGAAGACATAATTAAATTTTTGGATGGTGGAACCTAAGCACAGAAGTCTCAAGACTGCAGCTGCTGCAAATGTATAATAGCACCAGCCTGCTTTATTCACAACTCAAAGACAGAAAGGTGTGCTGCCATCAATGGCATATATATAAATGGTGACGCACTCCTTGCAAAATTTCAATTGAAACTAATGACAGTCACCTCTCAATTTATAGAATATTTGGTATCAAAAATTATGCAAAAATACTTTGTGTTTATTTGCAAAATGGAGTTAAGCTTACATTCAGAAGGAACAGACAGGCTTTTAAAATACATACATTGTTCAGCAGGATTTAAAAATCTCACTGCTCCTTGTATTGCAGATAGGCACTAAGCATTTCTGACTTTTGCCAATATGTTGTGATAACACAAAGACATCTAATCTATTTTAAAAACTTGCCTGAGGCAGGTAACTCTATCCCCATTGAGACTTTCCAGGGTGACACATTTTGTTTCCAACCAATCTTTAGTTCTACCAAAATATTTGTAGTCCATGATTAAGTATTCATATTCTTCCCCAAATTCTTCTGGTGGTAGTGTTCATGGCAAGAAAGACATCAGCAGTGATCTTATACAGCCCTAAGTATGTATGGGTAGTCTGTGGGTTTTGAATTTGCTGAAATGGCCTTGAAATAGAGACATTAATTACATGCTTAGTTGGAGACAGTGTAATAAAGTTCCTTTTCTAGAGTAATTGGAACCCTGCAGTTATGCTCTCCCAGTTATTACACAGTAGCAACAAGTTTTAAGGCATATAAAACACCAGAGGCAGGTTGAATTGTCACAGCATCTCAAAGTCAATTGAAAAAAAAAAACTAAATCAAGATATAAAAAACACATGACCCATCATTAAAATGCTTTGATTCCTGAGTTTGTAATTACCAGCAAATAGTCATTTGAAGAGCTATGTTTATTTAAAGATCTATTTCATTCAGGAGTTGATTTACTTGTAATACATCTAAAAAATACTGATTCCAAAATACTGATACAAGTGTTTATTTCATATGTGAATCTCATTGTGCTTCAAATGTTGGAAGAATGGCATGGTAAGATCCTGCCCTACCAGGCCGGAAACAGTAGCAATAATAAGCGTGAATTTAAAATAAGATTTTGCAAAAGTTTCATGAACAGTTGATTTGGGAAATAAATGGGCTAGGTAAAGAAAAAGACTAAAACATTGAAAAAAGAACAGAAGAAATAAACATCTAAAGGTTTTTAGAATATAAAATGCCAGCCTTTTCCATAGAGACAAATGTGTTCCAAAATTTGACTTGCCACCATGATTAAGAAGTGAAGGTCGAAACAAGATTTTGTATTCATGGTATGTACTTAGAGAAATTTATTTGTTGGTAGTCTCAATTAGACAGTATTTTGCTAGTTATCTTTCCATGAAAACAGAGACTTCTTTTGCTGCATACTGGCTTTGAAACTAAGATTTCCAAATAGTTGAATTAACAAAAACTATCCACTCACTAAGCATAGGTATGGCATTCTGAACTCGAGAGGAAGATAAACCTTTCTGGAAGTCATTATTTTATATCTTTTCCAAAGTTACTGGTATGTATTTGAGATAGGGGAAAGGGATAGGAACAAGAAAGAAGAGACTTAAAATACCTCAAAATACAAAATCAAGGGAATCTTTCCATCCTAACTTTCCATCCTAATTACTAGATACCTATGTAGCTTATGCTGTACTGTGTCATCATTTAGCATTAACACACATGCACACGTACACACACACATATCCTTCTTATTCCTCTCTCAGAGGAAGTTATCAAAACTGTTATTCAGTCCCCTCTGAATAACATTAAACCACCCCCTCTGCCTAACAGGCTCCTCTCCTAACTTTCTGGCTGATTCAGCTTTATCATCTCACCTCAAATGCACCTCTCCAGAGAAGTCCTCCCTGACTCTTTGTAGAAAGTGAAATTCCCACCTAACACCAGTTACTTTCCAAGACCATACCCTGTTCATTTCCTTCGGAACCCTTAACATGCTTCTGTGACGTAGCTTGTTGACTATTTACTGATGATTTCCCTTCACCAGAATGCAAGTCACTAGAGTAAGGTCCTTGTCTTGTTCACCTTTCTTCCATCCAGGTCAAGTCCTGGTGCATAGAAGACACTCAAAAACATGGTGAATAAACAAACATGTAATATCACTCTTTAGACCTAAAAATTCTATTCTTTATCGCCATATTGAATAATCTGGGCTTTATTATTTTAATTTCCTTTGCTTTAATGCCAGTTTAGTTTTCCCAAATACATTTTAGCCTCCACAGAAAGACATATTTATACAAGTTATTTTCTACATTTAATGAGTTGCTTCCACAATTTTATTTGCCATGAAATCCACAGCCAGTTCATGTGATGCTGGCGGTGCTCCCCTGACATTTCCATTCACACAGAAATATTTCTGACCCTTAGGGAGAGTGTCCTGTGATTGTTCTTCCTGTATGCAGAGCAAGGGATCTAGACTTCAAGAAAGAATAAAGAAAAATTTGTTAGTATAAATTTTAAACAGTAAATGTGTTGCTTTAAGAAACTGTTAATGCTTAAATCAACATTTTATCATTCTGGAGAGACAAGTTATGTCAGACATTTATCTTGACAAGTTGAGTCTAGTTATGATTCTATTTAGACACAGCAGGATCCCCTCATCTCAACACTATTCCATTCTTTTGCACTGGGGCCAATCCAAGTTCATTATAAAATGGCCCTTTGTGAAATGTAAGTACACTCTGCTAATCACTCCTATTCAAAGTGTCCTCTCCACCCAGCCCCTCCAAGACAAAACAAAACAAAAGAAAGTGACAACTCCACACTAAATTCATCAGAGAAATTAACCCAGTGAAATCTTCCTGAAATGTCTTAGATGATTTTTAAATACTGGAGAAAGTCTGCAAATTACAAATTCACCTTTTCATGTATCTTTCACCAGTTTTCTAAACAGCTTGTCACAATGTTTATTAAATTATTGACCAAAGCAATTGAGATAGTAATATTTGCAGAAAAAAACACCATAAAAGGTGAACAATTGTACAAATGGAAGAGTTTTAGGAAGGGAACAGAAAGACAGGACAGTGTTCTATGATTTGGGTTCATTCTGTGACTTTGACACTAGCTGTGTAACCTGATGTAAAGTCTAGTGACCTCTTCGTGTAGCAATTTCCATATTTTTAAATAGGACTGGTAATATCTGCATTACAAAACAGACCTAATGATGAATGAAACATCATACTTGAAATCATACATGAAATGTGCTTAACTGAATTCTAATAGATGCATCAGACATATATACTTTACTTAGCTTATCACTGATATTTTCTATATATCTATAAAGTTCTAATTAATTTAAGCAATGTTCCATAAAATCAAGTTTTATATGTATCAAGAAAATGGTGCCTCCTAAATTCTAGGTTTATGATTAATTTGCAACATCTGGAGGTGGAAAAACTGGGATTCAGTTCCAGTTCAGGTGAATGGGCCAATAATATAACCGCTAGCTCCCATGCTGAAGACAAAATGAGATAGATTAGTGGCTGCTCGCCTTGAGTGCACATTGGTGTCATCTAGAAGACTGAAAACAGATGATGCACATTTCACCCGTGGAGATTTTGGTCTGGTTGGGGCTGGGCACTGGGGTTTTAAGAGTATCTCCTAAATGGTTTATTATATGAAAACAGTGCTGAAAGCTTTTGATTTTTTATTTTCTTATGTCTATTCTAGAAATAACAAATAGAAAAGGACAATATTTTTTAAGCACAGACCATGTTTTCCCTCATATAAAATATGACACATATGCTCAAATGAAGCAATTTCCCATCTCAAACCTTAAGAATGTTTTGAAGAAAAAAAATTTTATATAAACGCATATATGAAAAAAAAATTTTTGCACTGGGACCAATATTTTTTCATATATATTTATATATAAATGGTAGCTCGGACTTAAAATGTGCCTAGTTTTGCAACATGCCTGTATTATGGGGGAAAATCTATTATTAGAGTCACCATATTGAGTTATCTGGTCAATTATGGAATTTTATAATCTTGAATTATTTGAACACTTATAAAGTATATATTCAAAAAAGTGTTTTTAATCAAGTGATTCTTAATAGCACTTAGATCGCCTGCATAATATAATAAATATACTGCAAACTATGGATAGCTAGAAACAATTAAGGACATTTTAAGTACAAAGGGATGTCTCAGTCATGTAGAAGGAAAGAGGAAATAACATTCTATTAAAGAACTCTAGTGGGTTATTACAATGAACAAGTCATTCTCACACAGTTCTCCGCAGTAGATGTTACTTTCCCATTTTACGTACACAAGTCTTGTTTACAGAGAGAAAAGCTCTTTCTGCAGGGCTTTCCAGGGAAAGTGGCAGAGCCAGGATTTGAATCTGAATGCTTTTTAAAAACCCATTATGCCAATAACACATTGTCTGCAAAATTACCCTTTGCTTTTTTCTAACTTTTTTCCATTCTGATTTTTCATTCATTAACTACTAAAGAAAGTGTCCAACCAAATACTTAAGTGACATGACAGGCCAGAGACTACAATAGAAGCAATATTGGAATGCAAATTGTCTAAGACACAGGTATTGAGGCAACCAAGAACTATTTGTCTTTCTCTTTTTTATTGAGGACATTCTGTCTGATGTGAGGTGGTATCTCACTTTAGTTTTTATTTGCATTTCTCTGATGATGTTTGGTGTAGAACATTTTTTAGGTATCTGAAGGCAAACTGTGTGTCTTCTTTACATAGGTGTGTATTCAGTTCTTTTATCCATTTTTGATTGGGTCATTTGCTTTTTTTATTATTGAGGTGTGTGAGTTCTATATATTTTGGAGATTAAACTCTTATCTGACATATGCTGTGTGACTATCTTCCCCAATTCTGTGGGTTGTCTTTTTGTTTTAATGGTAGTTTCTTTCGCTGTGCAGAAGCTCTTCAATGTGATGTAGTTCCAACTGCCTAGTTTTACTTTGCCTTTTTTTGCCATAACTGTTCCTTACCCGAAGATCTCCTTGAGATAGAGGCTATGGAGTGGTTTTCCCACATTGTCTTCTAGGTATTTTATGGTTTTCATTCTTATGTCCAGGTCTTTGATCGTCTTGAGTTAACTTTCGTGTATGGCAATAACAAGCAATCTAGTTTCTTTTCTTTCCTTTTTTTTTTTTAAAATGTCTTTCCAGTTTTTCCAGCACCATTTGTTAAATAGACTTTTCTTACACCATTATATGCTCTTGGCATATTTACCATAGATTAATTTTCCATATAGGTAGGTACGATGTACAAGGATTCCCTTTTTCACTCTCTCACCAACACTTGCACTTTCTAGTCTTATTGATTTTTATATAAGCCATTCTTACAGGTGTGAGGTGACATCTCATTGTGGTTTTGATCTGCATTTCTCTAATAATAAGTTGATGTTGAGCAATTTTCATATGACTGTTGGACAAAGTTATAGTAATCATAGCAGCATTGTACGGTCTTCTTTGGAGAAGTGCTTATTCAGATTATCTGTCCTTTTTTTCTCTTTCGATTGGGTTGATTTTTGTTGTTGTTGAGTTGTATGAGTTCTTTATATAGCTTGAATATTAACCCCTTGGTTGGTGCATATACAAGATATGCAAATATCCAATTCAGTTAATTGTCATTTCATTTTAATGATAGTTTATTTTGCTGAGCAGTTTTTTAGTTAATGTAGTCCCTTTTATTTATTTTTGCTTTTGTTTCCCTTGCCACTGTAGTCGAGTCTCCAAAGACATCATTAAAGCCTATTTCATGGAACATATTGCCTATGTTTTCTTCTATATAATTTACAGTTTTTGGTCTTACATCCAAGTTTATGGCTCATTCTGAATTAATTTTTGCATATAATTTAGAGAGTGATGTAGTTTCATTCTTTCGCATGTGATTGCACAGTTTTCCACATCATCTGTTGAATCATTTCTTTCTCCATTGTATGCACTTGGCGTCTTTGTCACACTAATCATATCATATATGTGTGAATTTATTTCTGGGGACTCACTTCTATTCCACTCCTCTGTTTTGCTTTTTATTCGCTTTTTATTCCAGTATGGTACTGTTTTAATTACTATAACTTTGTTATGTAATTTGAAATCCCAGAGTGCCTTACTTCTAGTTTTGTTCTTTTTTCCCTCATGATTGATTTTTCTATTCAGAGACTTCTGTGATTCCATACAAATTAAAAATGTTTTTGTTCTATTTCCTTGAAAAATGTCAATGGAATTTTGATTGAGATTATATGAAATCTGTATATTGCTTTAGGTAAGATGAATATTTTAACAATGTTAAATCTTCCCATCTATAAGGATGAGATGTCTTTAGGAAATAGTAAGGAAAAAAACAGAAAAATCAGATCGGTCTCAAGAAAGCTATAAATGAAGCCCATAGAAAATCAAAACAGATATAAACAAAATTATGTTAAAGAGACAGAATGGTCCCACACTGATAAAAATGTGTCAATCAGCAGGGTTTGGTTATGTTTTCTATATTCCCCATAAACCTCCTAGTTATTTTGGCTTCCTACATAGATTGGATATAGTATTAGAATAAAAAAAAAAACAAAACATTCTTTTTTAGTACCAGTGCTTAGGCCTCACCGAGACTAATTACAACAGAATTACCTGGGGTTGGGTGTTGAACATTTGAATTTTAAAGTTCCTCAAGTGGTTAACATTTACAAGAATGGCGAAAACCACTGTTCTAGAGCAGGGTTTGGCAAACATTTTCTGTAATAAGCCAGACAGAAAATGTTTTAGGCTTTGTTGGCCATGTGGTCTCATTGCAACTACTCACCTCTACCACTGCAGCATGAATGCAGCCATAGATAATATTTTAATGAATGAGTATGGTTCAGTTCCAACAAAATTTTGTAGACACTGATGATGAATTTCATGCACTTTTCATGTATTGCCAAATTATATTCATTTGATTTTAACTATTCAAAAGTCTAAAAACCATTCTTAGCTCATGACTATCTAAAAAAGGACAGCCGGATTTGTCTCACAGGCCAGAACTGCCAAACCTTAGTCTATGGAACAGATACCATTGCATAGACCTGACATATTTCATTGAAAATGAGGAGGGATTCTCATTCTTATAAGTCACGCTCAAAATTACTCCACCAAGAGCCAGGATTCTCTCATTACCACATGCCATGAGCTTTGCATATTAAACATTTTAGGTATAATGAACAGGTTTTATGATAAATTATTATTTAAGATCTGTAAGTTCTAGAGCAGTGCCATCCAACAAGGTAGTCACTTGTTATGCGTGGCTATTAACCACTGAAAATGTGGCTTGTCCAAGTTAAGATGTGCTGTAAGTATAAAACAAACTAGATTTTAAATATTTAGTACGAAAAATGTAAATTATCTCACTATTAATTTTATATTTTATAACAATTAGTATGTCAATTATTTTGATATTACTTTGCTGCACTGATACGATAACGCACAAAAAATATTTAAATCAATGATTGATTTAAATAAAATATATTATTAAAATTAATTCCACTGGTTTCTTTTAAATTTTTTAATATGGAAAAGAGAACAATGAAAATTAGCTATGGAGTTTTCATTATCTTTCTCTTGGGCAGTGCTGTTTGAAGGCAGGGTTGAACTGCTTTAAATCCAAGGTTTTGGGCAGAGTTTAGAACATGATGGGTGCTACGTAATTTTTTGTGGAAGGGAAGAATTTTATTCTGATAAATGTACACACACTAGCGATGATGTGTGCACACAGGAGGGGAAACAGAACACTGGAGAGGGCATGGGATTGCAAGGATGGGGTGGCAATTAACTTTGGATGGCAGACAATTAATCCGGAGTCAAAAAGGAAGAAAAATGGGGAAAAATACAGAAAATCTGTCCTGTTCAAGTTTCTTCACTAACCCCCTAGCCTTCTCACGTCTAATAGTCACCATCTCAGCAACACTGTGTCTCCAATCTTTGCCCCAGACCAAGGGAACATGAAGTACCACAGAGACTCAAGGGGCATATGGCTCTCCAGCCTCCTTGGAGAAAAAAATTGCCTATGCTACATATAAAATATTGTCCTGCTTGCTATTCAGTGTTATAAGAATAGAAACATTTTCCAAGATAGAGAAGAAAGAAAACAAAGAAAATCTAAAGCACTGTGGCCTTGATCAATTGCCTTTGACGGCCATCATCTTTACTGGCTGAAGTGGTTCTCTACCTACATGGCCTGTGATCATTGTAGTGCTTACTTAGTTATGCATAGTTTGGCACTCAGATGTACTCTTCTCCTGTGCTTATTTGATAATTTGACTTTGACCCATTGTGGCTCATTCAGAATTCATAATTATCACTTTTATTTCTCAATGTTGCCTTCTACCACAGATCCTAAAAAAAGTAATTCCCTGAGCTCCATCTCTCTAGCAGATAAGGGTTATCAGGTGACTCGGTTCTGGCCAAATGGGCAGAAATCTCTGGAAAAGGACCTTTTCCATGAAAAGGCAAAGTCTTGCTAGGAGTTCCTTGGTCCCTTTGCCACTTGACTGGAATTTAGCTGTGCGGTCAGAGGTGGAATAGTCAACTTGAGACCATGAGAGGATAAACACAAGAATGAAAAATTAAGAATGGTATGGCAGACAGAACGCCAGTTCTTGATGCCATTGTGGAGATTTGACTTCCTCCAGCTTTCCTGTTGCGTGAGAAAAATAAATCCTAAATTTGCTAAGGTACCGTTTGTCTAACTGTCTGTAGTGAATATAAACAGTAGTCAAGTGTTGCTTAGCAGTATTTTGGTCAATGTCAGACTCATATACGATGGTGGTCCCAATATACAGCGAGGCATGTAGTAGGCTATTCTATCTAGGCTTGATCACACTCTATGGCATCTGCACCATAACAAAATTGCCGAATGACTCATTTCTCAGAATGCATCCATGTAGTTAAGCCATGAATGACTATAATATCTATTATTTATAACAATATTTTTTAAAATTTCTTCTTGGAAATTTATCAATGATTGCACCTCTCTTTATCTTCTGTCCAGTTATCTCCTCTCCTCTGCTCTCTCTCCTCTTCTCCTCCATATCACAGAAATAGGAGATGGGGTGGAGGCACCTCCTCACATCGGCAAGCTCATGTTATTTTCCCATTTGTTGAGCTCTGGAGAACTATGGGACATATTTCAGTTCTTTATGAGCTCTAACACAGGCTTTTGTGTTCTGTGGTAAACTCACACACTCCTAGTCTTCCAAGCACAGTCATCAGGCTCTAGTTAGAAAAGAATTCCTCCCCAAGATAAGAAAAAGAAGCCTCCAATCCAAAAACAGCCAAGTCAACAAAGGAAAATTGAAAAGATGCCCAGACAACAGCACAGAGACATATTAACTCAGAAAAGGAAAATGTCTTTTTCCCCTCGAGCTGTTTATTCAGAACTTTTTAATGTAACTAGGTGACACTGGTAATGTTGATATAGCTACAGTTCTCCACTATTCTTTCAGCACAGTGCTATCTCTGCTTTCTTTCTACAATTTCTTCATCTGGCAATAAATACCTAGGCTATTTTGGGTGAAATGAACCTCTCTTGTTTCCTATATAAAGCCATGTGGGATCAGATGTCGAGAAAGGAGGTAAAAGCACATTCCAGAACCAGACACTACCTGAATGTGCCTGAATGTGTTTTGTATATTTTAACTGAGTTGTTTTATTTCAAAATCTAAATTTATTTTTTTTCCCACCATGGTAATACACTGTCCACTACTGCTATATTACAATGACATTTTCTATGAGGTATAAACATAAGATTTCCAAATACATATTCTCTTTGTAGATACCCTGGAAATAGCGCTTGGGAATTCAACAGCTTCCTATTTTGAGAGTATTTACTTGTCACGTTTTACAGGCAAGTATTGAAATGTTATGCCTTACATAGCCCCCATAACTTATGAACCTGTGCAAAGGACACAATGTTAAAAATTACCCTTTTGTCCTCGACCCATAGTTCTGTGTATCTGTCCTCAGGACATCTCCTTTCTTATCTCTGCAGACCCTGAAGTAAACAATTTGCAAACATTACCCAAAATTTCGCCCCAAGGCATCATTTCTCCTGCTTCTCCTCCTCTTCTAGAGATCCTCTGCCTTCAACTATCTAACTCCTCTTACAGCTTCTTTCCCTCATTCCTCATTTCTTGGGGGCACCTGGGATATGTATTATGCATTCACTGATTAATTCATTGAGCAAACATTTGATTAGCAACAGGCACAGTTCCGGCTCTGTAGGTAAGGCAATAGAAAGAAGTAAGGCAGATAAGGTCTCCTAGTTTGGATAGACAGAAAATAGATCAAAGACTAAATTAGTAAACAAGAAAACTCAGGTTAGTATAATGATAAAATAAATCGAGGGAGCAGATGACATAGAGGGACAGGGGCCTCTCTGGGGAGGAGGTATTTCAGGTGAAACTGGAATGCCAAGAATCTCCTCATCGCTGACCCTAGGGTCTGCATCCCATCTCCTGACACTAACTCATCAAAACAACCACAGCACCTTACAGGAGTGAATTTTAAAAGGAAAGTGGTACATGCTTTGTTAGTGTGTCGTACCTGTTTTCTAGAGAATTTGCCTCCTTATGCATACACAGTTTTTACAGTACTCTTGTTCATTGGAAAACACAAAATGAATTGCATTGTTTGGGGTGAGGGTAGCAGTAGTAGCGCAGATTCTCTGAGTAGAATGACTCATCACCAATTCTTCTTTATCATCAGGTTGCACCTCAAGCTCACTTGTGTATGGGCGCGTGCGCGTGTGTGTGTGTGTGTGTGTGTTTGTATCTGTGAATGATGTTTGAGTAGGGAGCCCCAGGAAACCTTAAATATATTTGGGTCCAGTTTTTCCCTGTAAAAAAATGAATGGTAAACAGAACCAATCTCAGAGCATTTGTGAAATAGATAACAAATGTAAGTGACATGTCAACAAGAAAATGTTGCAGCAAAAAGGATAAATGATGTAGGGTTAAAGTTAAATGAATAACACTATATTAGACATAAATTAATGATTTAACTCATTTTTGTTACATAGGAGTTACATGTCAATTCTATCTGGTTAGCTCTAAAGTTCTACCCATTCCCTGTTGTAAAAATGCAAGGTTTCCAGTAAGATGTGAAAAGACTCCCTGTATGTTTGATTATTTAAGTCACTTACACACTTAGCAAACAGCTCTTGATATTTCTGATTTTGAGTTACAGGAAACACTCTCCAACTCATGAGTACTGACCCAAAAGTCAAATCTAAAGCAACTTTGAGCACTCATACTCTTTTTTGAGAATAAAGGATGCTGTTTGATTATAAAGTAAGTCTTAATTTCATATTATTGTCAGGCTAGGGTAGACAGAGAATTCCATTTTTGAAATCCAAAACATGGATAACAGTATAAAGGTGAAAACAAAATCTTCCTCAGAGAATCCAAAAGAGACTTATATACTCATCAAATGGCAGTGAAATACAATAAAGACGGCAGGCTATTTAAATGATCAATCCTGAATGATTTTCTTCCTTTAAAAACTGTGACTGATTTGCATGCAGTTATGATTATATGAGCATATAACCCTACATGGAAATTTAACTTGAGGAAGAAGTGTGCTATATTAGTTTCCTAGAGCTGAAATAATGAATTACTATATACCTTTTGACTTAAAACAATAGAAATCTTTCACAGTCTGGAGGTTCAAAATCTGAAATAAATCAAGGTATTGTCAGTGGGGCCATGATCCCCCTGATGGTTCTAGGAATAAATTCTTCCTTCCCTCATCCCAGTTTATGGTGATTTCTGACAATTCTTGACCTTACCTGGTTTGTACCTACATTATTTCCAATCTGTCTCCAGCTCCACATCTTCTCTGTGCATCCTTTCCTCTTCCCAAAACAACAGCAGTCACTGAGTTTAAGGCCCAGTCTAATCCAGTATTATCTTATCTTATAATTAACTATATCCACAAAGACTATTTCCAAATAATTTCACATTCTGGATAGACATGGTTTTTTGGGGGAACACTATCTAATTCCCTACAGGCGTCATAATATATTACGAAAACAAGAAAGCAGTAAGCAGTAAAAAGGTCACTGACCTCAGACCTTAGACCCTGGGCTGGTTCTTTCTAAGAATTGCCTTACCTTTAGTCCTCAGCATCTTTTACCAAATGCTATTGCATTAGCCTTCCAATAATGATACAGCAATAATACTTCATAAGGTTATGATGATTAAGTCACTATATCAATGCAAATCACTCATATGGTGCCTGACCCAGAGTGAGTGACAGCTTAAACAATTTTTATTATTGGTTTCCCTGTTGCTCTATTCTGTCTGTTATTAACAGGGTCATGTTTTGAAAACTCAAATTTGATGTTTTCATCTTCTTTAAAATCTAAAACATCATCGTTTATTACCAGATAAAATAAGTTCTCTTAAGATACAATGCCCTTAATATCTGGTCCCATATCTCCTCCTGATCTCCCACCTCTTACCCAACACTTGTTCTGTGTCCTAGGTGCATTGAGCAAAATATGATACCTTCTCATGGCCCCTAGTTCTTTTGCACATATAGTCTGGAATGCTCCTGACTCCTTGTTCACTAGGGGAATATTGATTCAATCTGCTCAGAGTTCAAATGTTAGCTTCCTGAGAGGTCCCCCAGATGTTCAGAGTGCTGTGCTCCTCTTGCACTCTCTGAGTATGTCAGTTCCTCACATTTGATTATCAGTAAAGTACATACAGGAATGAAAGTAGACAGGCAGCAAGAGGGAGGAGGAAGAAGCTTTATTTATTCATTTGTTGATTTTGGTTGCTCTCCCCGCACCCTAGGTCTTGAATCTGGGTCCTTGGGCGTTAACATGGGTTACACCTTCAGTCACAGACTTTATGCCTGAGCCCCCAGGGAACACCTGCTTATGATTACTGATATATCTTCTTTTGTGAATTAGGAGTTATATGACGCTAGCCAACAATGCCCTTTCAATTCTTAAAGTTCTAATTCCTTAGAAATATACTATATTGATTAACAACATATGGTTTGGAGTTGGACAGATATATGCCTCTGCCTTTTTTATCAGCTATGAAAACTTGGAGACGTTACTTAACTTATAAATTGAGGTAATAACCTCAATTTACCTAGTGGGGCTGAGGTAATGGTTGTAATGCATAATGCCAATAATATATTAAGGGATAATTAAATGCTTGTAAAAAATTTTATTAGCTGAGCACAACTGAAAAAAAGTCAAACAGCTTGCAGATTGTTGCTGTCAAAATTAAGAGTCTCCCACTCTTAAAGTCTCAGCTTAATCTTGTTATTTTTATTAGTAATTCCCTTGCCTACATTCCTTAGTCTTCATCAAAACCCTCACTGCTCTCCTAAGGTTCTACTTAACTTCCTCATTCTCAGAAGATGACTCTTTCTCCTACTGGAAAATAAATAACTGAATGTATGAATGAATGAATGAAAGAATGAATGAATAAATAAATAAAAATAGCTGTCAAAACTTGCAGACGTGATCTCCTTTATCTCTCTACTGTCACACCATCCTCTCGAGGACAGACAGACAGACACACACACACACAAACACACAATCCCTCTATATATTCCTTTACATGCCTTCCTTCCAGAGAAGGAAATACTCCTTCAACTGTTGAATGTCAATCTCTCCCTTTATACTGACCTCTCCTGCCTTCTGCATTACTTTGTCTCATCATTCTCTCTCATTAACACTCATCTTTCCTGTGGGTCATCTTCCTTGTAGCCTACACATATACTAAAATAGACAAGAGTTTCCTTGGGTTCTGGTTTTACATACTTTCTTTTCAATTTCATACAAACCTTCAAAGAATAGTCTATAAAAGTAGTCTCTGGGTCATAATCCTACTTCACTGCAATTAGGGACAATCACTTCACTGAAATCACTCTCACTAAAGTCACCTATGCCCTCTTTATCAAATTTGATGGATATTTTCAGATACTGTTTAGGGGTTCTTCAATATCCAATACCACTGAATATTATTGAAGCTTCTATGTTCTGGGAAATAATGACCTTCTGGCTTTCCTGGTAGCTTTCTGACTATTTTGTTGAATCTTCTATTGAAGACTTTTCTTCTATTTCACATACTTGTGACTTTGTGACTTGTGTCTTTTACTGGCTATCATTTCCACTGCTCTTCTTATCTTACAGACTGTCCTTGAAAAATGGCATCCACTTTTTTTCTTATCATAACCTATGACTTTCAAATTGATAAGTCTTCAGGGCTCAGAGTTGATTATCCACTTGAATTTCTCTAACTGATTCTAAAGGTATTTTGAAACTACTTTTATTGAAGGAATATTGCATTATAACATTAAATAGGTTTAAGGTATATATCACAGTAAATCAACATCTATATAAAATACAGTAGATTTACTACTATTCATTTTTCCTTCACTAATTAATCCTATTTATTCCACTTGCCCCCATAGGTATTTTTAATTTTGCTTGGTTAGAGTCAATCCCATTATCTTTTCTCCTGCTCTTCTTATATTCTCTCCTTATAGGTAGTACAATCATCTGGAGTCACCAAGACCTAATGTTAGATGCAATGCATCAAGGCTAGGTTTCATGGTGGTGCCCCTTGGGGTTTACATGAAATTTAGAGCAGGCTCTCTGTAGCCTAGGAGTGAAGACAAAAACTTTGGAAGCAAATTATTTGACTCTGCAAAGAAGCATCTCAATGATCTTTCCTGATAAAGTGAATATGGGTCAAGAAGGTGCTTTTCGTCTTTGGATAACAGTTTGTCCATGTTGTTTTCGTTTGAATGCATGTCCAAAATAGTTTCACTTTCTGGTATTCAGATCTATCTCCTGGGATGGACATAGACAACTGGGAATGGATCAAGGGTTTATTAAGTATTCTTTAAGATCTGAAGTTCCAATGACCTGCTAAGGTCCCTGCTGAAGATCCTTGGCTAGCTCCTTCACATACCCACTCCACTTACCCTGCCACATTCAGTTAATCACCAATCATTTTTTCAAGAACACATATAATTTACTGAATAATCTGGTAATATCAATAAGTCAAATAACACCTTCATTAGAGTTGTCACACAAATTAATACATTATCATATCTTTTGGTCCAGGACCAATTAGAGCTGGGGAACAATCCACTTCTCTCCACTTGTTTGCCTACCTTTAAAAAAATATTTTGCAAGTTCTCTCTTCACATTAAAGAAAATAGTTTGTCACCAATCATTTTTACTAAATATTTCTGGAACACACCTCTTTCTTTCCATATTTCCCACTATGTTCCTTTACCATCTGTCACTACAGTGAACTCTACAGGCTCTGAGCAATTAGTCTTATCTTTTTCAAATCTATCCTCCACAAAGCCATACTAAAATTTACAATCTCCCAATAACTTTCAATGTCTTAGAAGATAAAGACAGCTCATTAAATGGCACAAAACCCTCTCCACAATCTAACATTTGCAGTTTAACAACCCTTGTTCCCTGACTGTTCTGTTGTATAGTAAGCAGGTAGCATAGAGTTTCCTATAAGACATCATTTCACTTCTACCTTTGGTTCCTGCGATCAACTTTGCTTGGAATATCTGTTCCAGCCTCCTTTCCTGTGTAAATTCTGTCAATTTTCCAAAGGCTCAAATGATGCCTAGCTGTGTCAAGTTATTTGGTCCCTCATTTTCATGGCATCCTGTATACATGTCCACTGACTCACTTTCACATTGTATGTATTCATTTATTCATTTCCCTGCCTCTCCCTGGCCCTGTCTCCTCCTCCTGAAGGATAAAGTCTTACTCATTTTTTATATCTTTAACAGCTATCACAGAGCTTAACATATAATTAATGCTCAGTAAATGCTTCTTCAACTGAGTAAATGAATTCCAGCTCTCCCACCAATTTATTATGACCCTGGGCAAGTCCAAAACACTCTTGCATTCAGTTATTTCATATAAAGTTAAGGAGCTGAATTAATCTCTTATATGTCCCTTTCAGTTCTAACATTCTATGCTGCGTCTATTATATTTGTTAAAAGAGTGTAATGGAGTGAAAATTTATTTTTAATAGTCTGTAATTACTAGCAAAACATTTCTTATTTCATCACTCAATTTTTCTGCATGAAATTTAATATGTAAAGAGTTTCGTTTAATATTATCTCTGAGTAAGTTATAATGCATAAAGCTCCTACCTTAATGTTATAAAATAAACAAAAGCAATTCATGTTCATAAAGTTTAATCACTAGAAATGCATTCAAATTAAGAGAAGGCAAAGAATAATTACTGTATTATAAGTAGCTATTGGGTTAGGAAACTAGCCATTGTTTCCTACTCTTGTATTTTATTAATAACATGATTCTGTAAGTCATGTCACCAAGTTTAACTTTAACCAGCACTTACTGTGTGGGTTTTTGTTGGGAATAGTATTAAATTTACAGAAAACTTAACAAAAATAATAGTACATTAAGTCCAGTAAAGTCTGCACCAAGATTCTTTCTCCTACTACTACCATCTTACATTAGTGGAGTATATTTATAATGATTAATGATACATATTAATTTATGACATACTATATTGATAAACAATTTTGATAATATATTATTGCTAAATATGGCTGATTTAATCAATTAGTAATCAATAATTAACAATAATAATTATTGTATTCAAATTTCCTTGGTTTTTATCTAGTATACATTTTACATTCCAGGATCACATGCAAGAGGCCACATTACATTTAGATGATGTATTCTTAGGCTCTTCTTGGCTTTGACAATTTCTCAGACTATCCTGATTTTTTGACAACCTTGAAAGTTTTGAGATGTATTCGCCAGCTTTTTTGTAGAATGCTTCTTGACTTTTTTTTCAATGACTAAACTATGGTTATGGGGTTTTGAAGGAAGACCATAGAGATTAAGTGTTATTCTTGTCTCATCATATGAAGGGTACATACTATCAATATGACTTTTCAGTGGTGATGTTGACCTTGATGGCCTGGTAAAGGAAGTGACTGTCAAGTTTTTATACTGTAAAGTTACTCTCGTCCCTCCTTTGGATACTAGATGGAAGCCACTACGCTCAGCCTATACTAAGGGGTGGGGGGAAGGTTCTATTTCCTTGAAGACAGGATATCTAAATAAATTATTTGAATTCTTCATAGGAGAGTTGTCTCTTCTCCCTCATTAGTTTCTGTACTAATTTATTCAACATTTCTTTTTTCTCAGAAGGGACTTACAGATTTTGGGTTATTTTTGAAGCATCAAACTTTCACTAAATAGAAGTAAAAGAACAAAATAAACATGAGGGAAAGAAAGAGACAGAGGGCAAAGGATCAACACTTTTTTTATATAATGGCAATCCAATTATCTTCAAGTGATCTAAGATCCTGCACAGTAAACTACAGGAGAGTGCAAGCACATAAAACAGTGTACTTCAATATACTATAAATTATTTTTTACAAACTGAACAAACCTGTGAAACTGGTACCCAGTTCAAGAAACAGAATATTACAGGTCCTCTGAGGACTCTACACAGCCTTTCTGCCTTTCAGGGATTGTCTTCTTACCAGAGAGTAACCATAATCCTTAATTCTCACAGTGCAGGTGAGTTTTGTCAGTTCTTGAATGTTATATAATGATGAAATCATATAATATGAATTCATTTGTGTCTGACTTCTTTCACTAAATCTGATGGGATTTAGTGTAGCTCTGAGGTAGCATTGGCTAACAACATATATTAGATAATTCTTGTTGACATTATCTCCTTATATAATTCTGACAACTATGGATGGGAGGGAGGCAGTGAAGAATGATTATTTTGTAAAGCTAACATATGTTAATGCTGTCAAAACACCCATGTTTTCACTGAAGTAATTTTCATTTCTCTGAAGCCCATTTATTTTATGTTTCAGGATAAAAAAAATTTACTTCTTAGTACATACAGTCACATAACAGTTTATAACGAACCGTGCACATGTTATAAACTAGTGTCCACTTTATAAAATTTTTCAATGTTTTTTCAGCACCTAGCCTTATGACTTTCCTCATTGTGCTTGTTAAGAAGTAGGCTATTGCAATGGCAAATTATATTTTCAGGCCTACATTGTACTTTTGAGTATGATTCTTTTACAATCATGTATTTCTGTAGTGAAAGTATGTACAGCATTTTTTAGAAGATAAGTATACCAGAGATAAAATATCTCAAGATACATCCACTAATTTAGGGCTAAATTTCACAGTATAATAAACCCAGAATAACAAGGAAGCTGATTAATAGATAAGTCTGTATCATAAAAATATGTAATATAAATTCCTATTTTAAGGCAAAAAATCTTAACATTTTTTGAGGTACAAATCACTTTAGAATTGCACACTATCTCCCCAGAAAACACACACACACACCCCTTTCCATATAATAATTTAGGAATTTCTATACAAATAATTTCTATCCAAATTTCTATCTAAATATCCTGTCCATAGATCTTATCCTCAGCTCCATGGTGCCTGTCTTTGCAGCTTCTCAACTTATAGGAATTATTAAATATATATCTTTTATCAATGTCACATAAATCCTGTTTTATGAAATCTGTAAAAAAAAGGTATCCTATTTATAATTTGTATTTCCATCAGTAGTCATTTTCAAATTATTGAAAACAACTTTGGTTTTTTTAATGGGTTAAACATTCCATTCTTCAAACCCATTAATTGCAAAAAGTAAGCCTAATGTGAGTGAATGTATATTAATTATCATCTCTTGAATTAGAAAAATGTGATTACATGCCCATCTTCACTGAGCCTTGAATATTTACTCACCTTTTGAGATTTGCTCTTGTCACTGCTTACCCAACTACTCTCCCTTTCTGGCCCACACAAACCTGCATGCAGTTGGCAATGTTTTTTCTTTCTCTTCCATCAAGATTGCCCATTTATTCATCTGTTCCTCTTCTCTACAGCCTTTAAAAAAGTTATAATTCCCTTCTTATCTCCTTCTAGAATGACAGTGCCTGGAAGTCTCAATTAAAGGTTTTCAAATTTTTTGATACACATAATGCCTAGTACAAATTTGTTTACATTAGTAAATAAAAGTTTGTGGATGAAAAAATTAATGCTTTTTTCTGTAATTTTACTTTTATTATGCTCTTTATTATTATAAGAGCAATACATATGTTATCTACTCTTTCAACAGTAAATAAAACAAAATAAAATACTAAACAATAGATATTCATGGATGAATAAATGATTTCAGGAATCTTTCTGTAGCTGTATTTTTGTTTTAAAAACATTTGTGATAAGAACACTCAAGATGATATCTACTTTATTAATAAATTTTTAACAGCATGATATAGAGCTGTTAACTATATGCACAAAGCTCCTTACTACAAATTTATGGCAACATGTACAAAGGAGTCCTAAAGCATCTATTTTTAGCTTTTCAGTTTATCAGGTGATAACTAAATGAATCTTAGTAACAGACAAGGAATTGTAACATCTAAGTTCATATGCAATAGAGCACTAAACTGATTCACACACATTGTGACTAATGGTCCATTTTCTCCTTGAGATAATCATTGATTTAATTCTGAATCTTCTTTATTTAGAAAGAATTCAGGTCACCTTATAGTTTTTTTTTTAATATAACTGATTCTTGTGCAGATTATATTTAGTGTTATTGTATTTTATTCCTTTCCAAGGTTATAATATTTGGTTCCATTATGTTTTATTTCTTCCAAACCCCAAAAGTAAATCTACTGGTCATTCTTCCTCAGATATCACATTATCATGGAAACTTATCACAATCATCTACTGGTGCTTTAATGTCTTTAACACAAAAGCAGAGCAGGCAAAAAGTCTCCCGTTATCTTCTAGAGTAATACCTGCCAGTCATCTCAAGACCTACTTATCATCCTGCTTCTTTTCTCTATTTGGATTGCTTCTATTTTTGAACTACTGATAATAAAATAAGTTCACCAGATTACAAATAAGAACATTTTCTAGAATTTATTTCTTCTGAAAATATTTTTCAGTCTAATGAGCCATTAAGATCAATTTGGAAAGCTTAACGCTCATATAACTTTTCTCAACATGTTGCTAGAGATGATACTGAGAGAGTTTCCTTGCTGTTGTCTCTATTTACAGATGTATGGGATTCTGTTTCCTTTACTGACAGGATTTTAAAACGTGTATCTAAATCTAGGTTCATCCTTTCTAGGAGGGTGTGATAGAAGGCATCACCTATTAAAACAGTGACTAAAAATAGTTTTTAAATAGTCTGACTATCCCAGTGAATCGAACTAATAGCTATTAAAGTCCTTTACCTCTCTGAAATCTGGTGAATGTTTTATTCTATATATCCATCTTGAAACAAGACAAGTGAAAAGACTATTTTAACTGACCCCTCTTTCTAGAAATCTACTCTCCTTGGCTCCTATGACAATGTCTTTCACTAGTTCTTTCAGATCAATACCCACTGCTTTGATGCTTTGCCTTTTTTCCTTTAAATTTTTGGTAACAATCTTATTGAGCCATATTTCACATATATATTCACTCATTTCATGTGCATAATTCAATGATTTTTAGATTAATTCAGACAGTGCAATCAATTCTGAATAGCTCAAAATCTCAAAAAGAAACTTTAAAACAGTTGTTGCCCATTTCCTCTTAACTGTCTCCCTTCCATCAGTGCTAGGAAATCACAAATTTGCTTTCATTAATAGGTGTTGGATTTTGTCAAAATCTTTTTTGCATCTTGCAATATGATCACACGTGTGATTCTTATTTTTCAGCCTGTTGATGTGGTGGATTACATTAATTGATTTTTTAATGTTGAACCTATCTTACATACATAGGATAAAACCTACTTGGTTATGATGTATAGTTCTTTTTACACACTACAGGATTAAATTTGCTAATATTGTGGTATGGAGTTTTGCATCTATATCCAAAGAGTTATTGGTCTTTAGTTCTCCTTTTCTTCTAATATCTACCTGATTTGGTTTTAGGGTAATGCTAACCTCATAAAATGAGTTGAGTATTCCTTCTGTTTCCATTCTCTGAAAGAAATTGTAGAAAATTGGTATAATTTCTTCTTGAATATGTAAAATTCACCAGGATCCCACCTAGGTCTGGTGCTGTTGTTTTGGAGGATAATTAATGATTAATTCAGTGTCTTTAATAGATATAGGTCTATTCAGATTGCCTATTTTGTTTTGTGGAAATTCTGGCAGAATGTGCATTTCAAGGAATTGTTCTGTTTCTCCTAGTGTATTATATTTGCAGACATAGTTATTCATAATATTCCTTTATAGAGTTATTTATAGTATCTTTTTATTACCTTATAATGTGCACGGAATCTCTAGTGGTATCTCTCTTTCATTTCTGATATTAGTCACTGTGTCCTCTAAACTCTTTTATTAGTCTGGCTAGAGACTTACCAATTTCGTTGATTGTTTTAAATAACCAGCTTTTGGTTTCATTGATTTTCTCTATTGATTTCCTGTTTTCAATTTCATCTCTTTTTTTTTTCTTATTTATGTTTTTTCTCTAGGATACATTCACTTTCCATATATTTTTCTATTATGAACATTATATAAATGGAATCATACAATTTGAGATCTTTTGTGACATTTTACTTAACACATGTTGTAACATGTATTAGGTACCACATTTTATTTATTCCCTAGTTGGGTTGTTTCCACTTCGGAGCCATTATAAGGAATGCTGCTCCAAATATTCGTGTTCAAGTTCTTGTGAGGACATGTATTTTCATTTCTCTTGAGTATTTATCTAGAAATAGAATTGCTGGTTAATATGGTAACTGTATGTTTAACCCTTTCAGGAACTGTCAAACTGTTTTACAAAGTCACAGCCCCATTTTACATTCTTACCAGCACCGTGCAGCAGTTTCAATTTCTCCATACCCTACCTAACATTAGTATTTGCCTTTCTACATTATAGCTCTTCTAGTTGAAGGGAAGTGGTATCTTATTTAGTTTGCAATTCTTTGATGACTAATGGTGTCAAAGATCTTTTCATGTACTTGTTGACAATTTGTATATCATCTTTGGAGAGATGGCTACTCAGACCTTCTATCCATTTTAATATAGGGTTATATGTTCTTTTATTACTGAGTTGCAAGAGTTCTTTATGTATACTGGGTGCTAGACCTATATCACAGATACGATTTGTATTTTTTTCTGCTTTGTGGTCTTTTTACTTTCTTGATGTTTTTTTTTTGAAGCAAAGTATTTTCAGTTTTGATACAGACCAATTTATCTATTTTTCCCTTCTGTTTCTCATGGTTTGGTGTCATATCTGAGAATCCGTTGCTAACTCCCAGGTAATGATTACTTAGCCTTTAGACCTCATTTCCTGTCATCTGCCTTTTATCCAGCTGTGCTCCAGCCATTCTGTCTTGTTGAAGCTCTCCAGGCACATTCCTACTGAAGAGTGCTCTTACTGTTCCTCTGCTGAGACTCTCCTTCTCCAAGAAATTTCGATGCTTGTTCCCTCACTTTATTATGTCTGGTCAGAGATCTTCCCCTGACTCCCTGAAAGTAGTTCCATTACTCATCATTCCCCTGATTGTCTATATTCCACCCTGAATATAAACTATACAAAGGCAGGTTGTGTGCTTTTTACCATTTCTGTACACCCAATCCCTAGAACAGAATAATATTTATAGAAGGTTATCAATAAATATTGTTGAATGAATGAACGCCTTTATTACTAACATTAATGTAAGCCACTGTTGTTTCTTGCCTAACAATCCAATACTTTCCTAGTGGGTCCTCCAGCTTCCACTTTTGTATTTTACAGTCTAATCTCCAGAAGCAGATAGCATTATGTTTGACATGCTAATCAAATCAAGTCATTCTCTGGCTTAAATTTCCCAGGAGCAACTCATATAAGGTAATCCAAATACAACACAGTATATTCAATATGAGCATACAATACAATCCAAAATCCTTACATGTGGTATGGGAAAGTAGATCTAAGCTCTCTTCTGCTTGTATCACAAGATGTTCATCTACAATTTCACCTTGACCAGTACACTCCAGCCATACTGACACTTAGGTACCTCTAGTTCACTTGCATTTAGAACCTTTTTTGTACTACTGGTCCTTCTTCATGGATTACTCATAACCCAATCATCACAGGGCTGGCTTGTTTCTGATCACTGAGACTTCAGCTTAAGCATCAACCTCATCAGAAGGGACCTTCATACAACCTAGAGTGAAGTAGACACCAATCACTCTGACTCATTGTTCACTGCTCTATTTCACTTTTGCTATAATCCTTATCTTGACCTGATATTCTTTTTATTGGTTGATAACTAAGCATCTGTTCTCCCTCCCTTCACTTCAAAGAAAATATAAATTCCAAGAGATGAGGAGTTATGCTTTCCTTGTTCAATACAGTATCCCCCCAAAACAAGCTGATACATACATGATGCTTAACATTTATTTACTGCATCAAATAGTTTACATTTGTTCATCTTATCTGAAACATCATTTTATAATTAGAGGAACATATTCTGTAAAGAGTTTTTCATTTTCTTTTAATTTTTGTTTTTATATTATTCCAGATGAATACAAGTTTAATTGACAAATTTTTCAATTAAACTAGTTGGGTGTTCTTCATGATTAGAAATTACAAATTCACACTTGCTTACTGTTGTGATATGAGCTTGGCAAATACAATCTTTCTAGATATTTGGATCATTTAGATTTTCTTTTCTTCTTCTTCTAAATAATTGTTATCAAAATAGTGATCATAAAACCCTAAAGCTGTAAGGTAATTTAGAGCTGGCAGTAATTTTACAAAAAATTATTGATCTACCTCAACCACTGTATCCATTAGTGTGTACTGAGATGGAGATTAAAGTGCAAAGAAATAAATGATTTTCCCAAATATACAGGACAAGAGAAGGGTAGAGTCAGAACTCAGTCCAGGATTTTGTTTTGCTTTGCGTTTTGTTTCCCCAAATGCCTAGTTCTTTCCACAATAGTACAAGATTACCACCCCTCCCAAGTGACTTGTAAACATGAAACATCAAAAATGTTTCTCCATACAGCTGCCCTCTCTCTAGGTTTCTTGCTTCTTACTTGCTAGAGCTTAGCTGGAACACTATGGAATTCACAGAAAAGAACTGACTAGAGCCTTCTTTTTATGATAGAATTTGCAGTAGAAGACTTGGGTCAGAATAGAACACCTTTTTCTGACAATTTTTTTCTTCTTCTGGTGCTAAAGTATTGAATTGTGAGAACTGGTATTTAAATTTTCAAATATAAAGAATCTTGACGCAAGACAATGAAGGGCACCAAGCATGTCTCGTAATTGAAATCTTATACATTTATGTAAAGGAAAGATTTATTGAGAAATACTTGAAATTTGCAAACTTTTAGGAAAGAGTGTGACAGGGGATGAGTATACGTGTGGGAGAAAGACGAAAAATAGGTTTTTGAACCTGTAATTTTAACTCCCACGCTGTAATGGGAGTTTCTTTCAAATGTCTACTCAGATAGAGTTTACAATAACTCATCCCTTTCAGGACAACACAGCCTGCCTGTGGGGCCATTACACCTGTTTAAAAAATAACTAATCTAAAGTTTGATAATACTGTTTAATGTGCTGCACAAGTGACACACTTAAGACCTAAGGCACTAGTACATTTTTAGAAAAATAAATAAGATATATTTTTATATGAAGGAAAATGTTTATGTTTGCAATAAATAACTGTGTTCCTCTGCAAATGCCAAGATTAAGACTTATGGAACTAGTCATAATAGCCTTTATATAAAAATGAATCCAATTCTGGGTAATAACTTATCAATATAATTGCATAGATTTGTGTTTACTATAAGCAATACTCAAATGGTTTATTGCTATCCAATTAGCTTTTTATCTTAGGAAGATGAGATTAAATCTTTAAATCAAATTTAAATGAAATTGATAGGCCAATTTAGCAGAAAGCATAAAAAGAACATTTAACTAAAATGGATGACTATAATATAATAAAGTAATTTGTGAGACACAGCAATGAATGTAACTTGTTCCAAGAGTAGCAAACAATGTGTGGTATTACTTACTCATTTAATCACAACTTAGTGTTATTTTCTTATCTGGGTAGTAGGATGCATCTATCCTAGTACTTAGGAAATACCGCCCAACTTTGAATGCTAATCTAAATGAACTTTTTCATAGATTGCAACAGTATCTCATATTTGGTCTACTACACTTTTTGTTCCTGATGTTTTCAAAATCTTTCATTGTTAACTACTGTTTGACTTACATGAATGCTAATGCCTGATTAAAGGATAAATCATCTAATATTATTTAATGTGACTTCATTAATTCTTCCTATGTAGAATCCAGCACATATTTTAATTGGGTCCTTCTAAGGGAGTTTGCTCTGGGTAACAGTAGTATCTCCTTCAGGTGGCGCTAAGAAGAAGGAAAACGTTTTTTGAACATCCCCTAAGCCCAACTCTAGTGATGAAAAGGAGAGTGTGTGAGACCCACAAATTCCTCTACACAGGCCTCTCAGCCACCAGGTCTTTTCAGCACCTGGCCTTGGACACTTTCAGAGACTATCTAAGAAACTTAGTGACTTTTACTTACCAAAAGTTTGTTTCCAACTGCTACTATTGCTTTTGCAGATAAGAAAAAAATTAAAATATAATACAATATATTTGGGGATAGTGAGCTATAATGTTTTAGATGACTACATCAATCTTTATTTAAAGATATAAAATCTATGCAAGAAAATATGCATATGGCAGTTACTGGCAGGGCATCTTTAGGACTAGGTCAAGTGACGTTACCTATGTAATGACATATTAAGGTTTATGTGTAGTACTCAATAGTACTGGAAGAATTATGAAAAACTATAATTTTATAACTTTTTTTGTTTACATAAGTGATTTTTAAACCTGATTTATATGGATATGTTTTTGTAGATTATGAGGAACCGTATACATAAGTTAATTGTTATTTATAATGTGACTTACTAGAAATTATTAGAAAGTTAAAGGGGAAAATAAAATGAAAGAATGAAGCTGAATTTTTAAATGACAATCACTAATCATAACTTTTATATTAAAACATGCAGATAATACCTTTATAATTTTACTACACTTCTTTTTGTAATCTTTAAAAATAAACATGTTCTTATCTATGTTTCTTTGTAAAATGAGAGTGATTATAACTATTTATTTTGTTAAAGTTCTTTTCCCATCCGTATTATAATTCTAAGAGAAAAATAAAAAAATAAATTTGAAAGTGAATAAAGTAGGATTGTCCAAGGGTTGAATTCAGTGTCAAATTCCAAGCTTATATCTTTAATTCTTAGTTCCTCAGAATTCACAGATACAAATGAAAAAACCAAACCCGAAATGAGAAAACATAAAGGAAGGTGACCACTATCACAAATTAATAAATGGGACAAATAGGCCAAGACCATTGACTCAGCTAGGAATTTGAAACTACATAGTTATAAAAATTAAAAGCAGAAGCAAAGACTGTGAAACAAGGTGGTATGTGTTTTTTTTCTTTCTGTTAAGCTTTCCTTGTAAAAAAAGTCTATTAAGTGCAGTCATTACTGTACTTTCCTCCCTTCAGATAAGTAAACCAGATAAGCAGGTACATTTAAGGTTGAGTTCATTCGTTTTGACAATAGATACAGTCCTACATTATGAAGAGAAGTGATGTGCCAATGGGCAGGAGTACAATACTGGTGGAAAAAAAAATACCCTCTTCTTTTAGCCCAGAGGGTTTCCATGGGAATCCTGTCTATATTAGCTTTGGCAGAGACATGTGGCTATTTTTAGAAGATTTGAAAGCAACTAAGAATGCCTTTCACTTTTATTCCAAAGCTGAGCTGGTATCTATGATTATGAACCCTCTCACCCCATGAATACCATACATAGACACAAACATACACATATGTACAAATGCATGTGCGCACACACACACACACACACACACATACACACACACACCCCACTACTGAAAAAACAATTGTATACAACTTTAACTTGGGTGCAGCACAAAATCAAAGGCCAAGTTCACTGGTTCTCTTTTTTCACATCATTCAGGTGCTGACAAGTCTGTCTTTTTAATTAACTGTAATTACTCTTTAAAACTTTACTCAGGAGATCTTGATACAGTGTCTATTAACCAAAATCCAGGATGTTAATGCTGCTCTTCCAACAAGAGCCTTTCTTGATATAGCATGGATTACTAGTGTTGGTGTATTAATAAAAGTTGGCAAGTACAGACACAGTCCAATAGTACATCCTCATTGAGAAGAGAAAACCTGTCATCTGGAAAAAGGCTTCTTTCGCTATCTCCTGAAAGATTGGCTCAGACTGGTTCAGTGTCATTCTGCAACAGGAATGCTGTGCCTTTCAGTCTGCTCTGTTCAGGAAGCACTGGATTTCTCTGTCATTAGTTAAGGTCTCTTTTGTACATTTATTGATTTTCTTCCCTTTTCATCTTACCATACTTTTGAGTCTCACAGACACTTTGATTTTAAGAAAGACCTGTGTGTGTGTGTGTGTGTGTGTGTGTGTGTGTGTGTATTTGTGAGAGAGACAGGAGTGAAATTTTGCTTCTTTTACTTTAGTTTTTTTGTGTGGGTGTGACTATAACATTCATAAAGTTAATTTTCACCAGTCAGTGGACATATTAGCTAGCACTTTTCCTCTCTCTAGTAGTAAGAACTTTGGACAGGGTCTAACTTGGACGCATCTCCTTCTATATGTGCAGAAGTACTATTTTTAATGGAAAACTAATGGAAATGCAAAAAAAATAAAGAAATATACAAAGTAGGCAATCTAAATGAGTACATTCAAGGATGATTATAAGCACAATAAATATATTACAACTGCTCTAATCTCATTTCTATTCCTTTAGTCATTTGACGTTTTTTCCTAATTGGAAGTTGGTAATGTTGATGGCTTCTTGATATATATCCTGACTTTCAGGTCAGGCTTCAGCTCTCCATTCTGTCTTAATTTGTGGTTTGACCTAAGCTAATTGTAGTTACATAACTTCTGAGGATACAATTAGAAAATGTGCACCTGTTCCTTGAATCCTTCCCCGTGTTATTTGTGGCCACAGATTTGATAAAGTTATACTTCTTCAGACACATTATTCAAATCCTAGTAAAAAGGTCTTTAAAATTCTGAAAAAATAAAAACAAAAAGAAAATTAAGATACAGTCCTAAAATATCATAGTTTTAAAGTGCATGAATATATCATTTCTTGGTCTTTTGGTTAAAATCAAGTGTAAAGTGCATTTATATAAACAATAAAAGGAGAGGTACCCTATTTATTTGATTCTAAGGCACATTAATATTTTTGCCACTTTAATGTTCCTGAAAATAGGATGCGGTTAAAAAGTGAAAATGTCTACATTTTAACAGAAAAGAGTTGCTAAGTATAATAAGCACTCTTCACTACTTCACTCTTCATTACTTCTCATTTTTAATTTTTTCAACTTTGCAAATAAATCTTATTTTTTAATTTAAAATTTTTTCATGAAAAACTCTTGAGCAATTGGGGTGTGGCTTAGAATTGATGGCTTGGAACTGAATAAATATGGTAATTACTGATGGTAAAAATGAGAGCTGGGCTGACGTATGACAAATGGAAGCCACTTGAAAGCAGAGACTATGCTATTGCAGCAGCTGAAATACCTGGTCTATGCCAGGCAAATAAATATTTCTTGAATTCTTTGACTCAAATGCTAAACTCCTCAAACTCCAAGTTAGGAACTGTAATTTTATAAATAACCTTGCTCATTTCTTCTGCTCTTAGAAATGGATTCAAATCAAGTGTTAATTTCTTAATTACATTAATATTTTCATGGTAGAAAATTTAAAAAGTTTTAAAATAAGGCCTATCTATAGTGGATGTATATATTCTCCTTAAAAGATGCCTACATGAACACTGATTAGACAAAGCTATGCAAAGAGTATTTTTTTCTAGAGTGCTTGGTAAACTATGCTTTATCACTAACTACTGCAGTAATTCAACCTGATTCACATTTTATTAAGGTTTAACATGAGAGAGCTACATGAAAAACTCAGAATGCTCTAGTATAGCCCTGTTTCTTTCAATATTAATCCAAATAAAATTAAATTTCTTCACAACATTTCATACTGGTATAAATCAGGATAAATTATTTTTATGACCATTGACATATTATTTGCATTTGAACTGCTGTATTACATTTCATACATGTGAAAATCTGCATTCACTGTTCAGAATTTAGTCTTAGTCCTGATATAAAAACATATAAAAATTTTTAAAGAACCTTGAAATTTCATTTTTGTATGCAGTTCAGATTCAAAGGATTTAAAAGTAACTATTGTTTTTTTCAGATTTAATTTACTTTTCATCAAGTATGTTTATTTAAATTGGTACAGGTGAATAGAGAATGAAAAATGCCCTAGATATCATGTGGTTTTTACACCTAAATAAAAATTTTTTAGAATTAAGGGAAATGCAGTATAATAAATGGCAATTTAGGCAGGCACAATGTTAGTCTCATCATATGCCATTATCTCCAAGTCATGCGATTTATAGCACTTTCACAGGTACAACTTTTTGGAAAATTATTCAAATGCTTATACAGAAATAATCCATTTGGGTCATTATAAATAATCTCTAAAATAAAATACTCCACAACTAATAGGTGATACATATGCTCCTAAATAATCAATAACTAAGATCATATAAGATACTTACAGGGATTGAAGTCAAGATGGCAACCTGGTATGAACAAGATTCAGATCCTCCCCACAGAGCAACCAGAATTCACCTACTCTCCAGAAGCAAACACTGAGGAAAAGCAGGCAACAGGCTATAGAAATGCAACAGCAATCACAGCAAAGAGGGTAGGTGAAAACAACAGAATTCAGAGCTACACCACCAATCCAAAATTCAGGCCACAGAGAAGGGATTCATGGGAAGAAACAGGTATCTTGGAGAGTCGCTCCAAAAGCAGCAGAGCGCCCACCCAGTAGGACTGGGACATGGAGGTTGGGGAGATGGTTTTGGTGCATGGCGGAAGAAGACCAGCCCCCCCCCGCCCCCCCGCCCCAGGGGTTAGAGCTAGAGTCCACGTGGTGAAATTAAACTGGGGGCCGCCATAACCAGAAGGCATCTAGGGGAATCTCCCAACCCTACCCACTCCGACAATCTTGCTTTGGAGCCACGGGACCTACCAACCAGAAATCCCATCCACTGGCTAGGATATCCTGCTCCCAGGCTTATGGAAGAAGACAGTCTTCCAGAAGGGATGACTCCTCCATGCTACCCACTGAGACCAACCTGTGGGTGGGACCGGAACTGCAGCCTGCTTGCCAATTGTGGGCCAAAGGCAAGGAGATGGTTACTGTTCAGACATGGGACGTGGAGGAAGGTTCTGCATTCCCCACACAAACTCCAACCCCCTAGGCTATACTCTCAGGCCCCAACACAGGGTTCACCTAACAACTTCAACAAATACAACCAGTGGTGAAGCTACAAAACTCAAGAATTCCCAGTGTTCAAATCAAGATCCAGGTTTCTCTGGTGCAAGTCAAAACCCAACCCAAAGCCACAGTGCAGAGAAAACAAACTCACAGAGCTATAAACAGAATACCAAACAGAGCAAAAACACAGAGACATATACTCGAAATGATGGACCCAATGTGAATAGACAAAACAAAGGGACAGATGAAACAAAATCAACCCTGGGAAACTTACAACAGAACTGCACTTATCACTAGGGAATAGACAAGAGTTGTGCAGAGTGGTGGCTGAGCCCATTGGACAATGGTGAGGAACACCTGGTGATTTTGTGGAGAGCAGTCTGCTGACATGTATCTTAGGAATGGATAAACTGCTTATATGGGGAACCTACACATATGAGTCTGTGTAAAACAAAGTTACTGCAATTTAAAAAGAATTTTAAAGTTACTATAAGGCAATATAGGTTTTGTTCTAATATAAATGTAAAATGAAGTTCCAAAATGCATTGAGCCATTTCCGACTCTAAATTAGCTAACATATGTTTGTTTAAGAGGTGAAAATGTAAAACGTAAGGTTTATTTTAACAGAGGAGGTTGAGAATTTAGAAAATCACAGAGTATTGCACCCCTCTTCAATGAACAAAATCCAGAAGATATATAAAATGACAACTCTCTTTGAAATCATTAGATAACTGATATACAAGTCAGTCAAGGAAGCTGACTTCCAAGAAGTAACCAGCTCAAGATGGACATACTAAATGTTTCATCTTCAGTAAAACATGGGAGAGAGAGGGAGGTTTACAAAAAGGTAAAAAGAAATTAGCTAAAATTCTAATAAATTTGCAAAAGACAAGCATGGACTAATAGGTCCATTTGAAATAGCTAGGAATTCCAGACATAAGGAAGTCCACACTTGCTTATAAATTCTTGTCCACTCTCCTCCAGCAGGTGCTCATGAGAAAGTTTCCTAACAAGAAACTAGAGAAAGGTCCTCTCTGTGGCAGAATGTGACCAGCTGCTGCTGGGAGACAGGCATGAAGCCAACAGACCTATGGTATATGAAAAGTTAAAGGGAGTTCTTTAGGTAGTACATGTAATACCAGAAGGAAATTTGGAGTTATATAAATAATAAATAGCACTGGAAATGGTATATAAAAAAGTATATGCAAAAGATTTTCTCTTGCTTTTAATAATTTTTAAAGATAAATGTCTAAAGCAAAAATTAATGTATTCTAAGGTTTATAACATATATAGAAATAAATACAAAGCAATAGCACAAAGGATGGAAGGAGTAAATGGAATACATGTTGAAAGGTTCTTATACTATAGGTAAAGTGGTATGTAGGCTGTGATAAATTAAAAAAAATATATGTAGTAAAGAACAATTACTGAATTTTTTTTAAAGATGAACAGTAGGGCAAAGAATGAAGATAAAATGGAATCAAAAGATAATTAATACAAAGGCAGGAAAAGAGAAAAAAGATATCACATAGAAGTGATAGAACTATGGCAGATTTAAATCTATCATATCAAAGATTCCTTAAATACAAATGCTCTACATGCATTAAGAAGCAGAAATTATAACCTGAATTCACAAAAGTCCCAACTATATGATGTGTATGTATAAAAACATACTTTAAATACAAAAAAAAAACACATAGGTTAAAATTTTCAGATGAAAAAATACACCACACCAGCATTAATCAAAAATAAGCTGAAGTGACTATAATAACGTAAAAAGAAGAACAAGAAATATTTAAAGAAATATTACTAGGAATGAGAGGGACATTATGTAATGATAAAGAGGTCAAGTCTTAGAATTTTTAAAAAGTTGAATGTACCTAGCAACATAACTTCATAAATCAAAAGCTGACAAAACTGAAACGAGAAATGGAAAATTCGTAATATATTTAGAGACTGCAACAGTTGTCTCTCAGTTTTTAGAGAATAATTAGATAGAAAACTCAGTAAGAATATAGACTGGAACAACCTTATTAATGAACTTGACTTAATTGATATTTATATTACATCCCCACTACATCAAGGGGATACACATTCTTATGTATACACTGAAGAGTCACCAGTAGTGTTCTGAGCCATAAAATGAATTGATTCTTCACTTCCGACCCTTTGTCATACACACATTCACAGTGACAGTTTCTGATAAACCATGTGTTCAACTGAGAGCAGAATCAATACTTATTATATAAGAACAAAAATTGTATATACTATTACAGATTATTAGAATAGAAACAGAGTTTCCAAATAATCTAGTCTACTCCCGATTTTTCTGAAAATGGCTGTCCCATTTTTGTTAGTTTAAATTGTATGTGTGTTAGGATGGAGGCAACTAAAGATGGGGAATACCATCATTTGTATGTCACATGATCACTATCACAGGATGTTACACAAATTTGGAATTCCCACTGTGACGTACAGCAAAAAGTTATTAATTCTACAAAGTTTTTGATGACCTGCTATATCCTAAATACACCGTAAAGCACATTTTAGGACTGTACTCATTAGTTGCTACTAAACTAATTTCAAGGATAAATGATCAGAATGCTAATATATTTTCCCCAAAATCATTAATAAGGATGATAATGTTGGAATTCAAATGTACATCTTTTGCTTTTTGTTTGTTTTAGGGCTGGGTTTTGGTTTTTGCTGCACATTGGGGTTAAGCTATTTCTGCAGCATTATCAGTGGTCCATTAGAGGAAAACCAATCAAATGTCTTTTGAGCACCAATCCTGAACCAGACACAGAATCAGATGCATTAGATGCTCGGTTAACAATGCTCACACAGAAACACATCATTCTTTTTTCTTATGGAATGTATATTTGAATTGGGAGGTTTAAGCTGATGGTAAGTTAATTGCTTCACTAATTCACAATTCAGCAATTCACCAGTTGCTAGAAGACAAAGTATAAGAGAATGGATAAAGGAAGTGCCTGCATTCCATGACAGGAAGAATGACTTTAGACATTTAAGGTAAGGCCTAAAGATGAGTAGGAGTTAAAAGGTAATGTAGATAACAAAAGGGGATTGTGGGGGGCAAACTGAGTAAAGGGGATCCAATTGTAGAGGGAAGAAAAACTGAAATGGTAGTGAACTTAATGTATTATATATAGATGTTGATTTACAAAGATGCACACCTTAAATCTATATAATATTACGATGCAATGTTTTTTCAATAAAATAAATTTAAATAATAAAAGAGGATTCCAGGCAAAGAAAGCCATTTTTTCTAACACTCATTTCTTTAAATCGTAACTATATTTCCAGGTAAATGAGCTTGGAAGTAAAAACCAGGGTGTTAAAGAACATATTCTTTTAATTCTGCCTCTGCCTCACCCATTGAATTAGGCATTCATCTTCAAAAGCAACACCAATTATTTCTGTGAGTCTCTAGGTTGTATCTCATATGCTCATTATCATAGTCCCCACAGTGATTTAGTGCAAAAAGCAATGGATGGATTCTACAATTTTTTGATTATCACCTCTGTCCTAAGCACATTGCAAAGCACACTATATACTTCTAGACATTGTCACTAAACTCATTTTAAAGATAATGCTATCATTTACTAAATCACCATAATGCCTCTCTTAATCTTGATGAATGTTTTTTGACAAAACAAGTCAAAGGTAGAATATACATTTTTGATTCGAGGATCAACTGATTAAAGAAAATTATATGAAACATGATATTTGACTGTGGGCTGGTTTTCAAAGTTGTGAATTTTAAATAGTTCAAACTATTTGATAATTTTATATTCTAAACATTTATATTTTCTTTATAATGCTCTTTTTTATAAAGAATATGCACGTGATTTAATGACAGTAAAACTCACCAAACATGTTTCCTTGGTTGCCAATTATCTAAGTAGATTCATTTCCAAAATGCATCTTTAAAGCCTTCTCAAATCTGGCTTCAATCTATTATTTTCATACCGATTTTTCTAATACCTTTTCCATTGTGGGCCCCATATCATACCAGTTTATCCATTACCTAAATACACCCTGTACTTTCTTGAGACTGTGCCTTGACTTACACTGGAAATACTCTATCCCTGGAATTATCTTTCCTTACCTCTCAACATTCCTATCAAAAGCACTGCCTATCCCTTAAGATCAGATTGAAATGGTTCTTACTTTCCCTCCAAACCATTCCTTCCCTCTCCTTTATTTTAGATAACAGTTCTTCTGTTAAAATTGAATTTGGGCATGCCCTGGTGGAGTAGCAGTTAGGTCAATCACCTCCGAAGGAGCTCAGGACACATACCCCTGGGTTTGAGTCCTGGGTCTAGGGGAGAACAACCATTGTGAAAAATAAAATAAAAGGCTTCCTCCTCCTCTTTCTTTCTTTTTTTCTTCCTATCTGCCTTCATTCCTACCTGCACCTTTTCTTTAAAAACAAAACAAAACAAAACAAAACATAAATAAATTTGAACAGGTTTTCCTACTGAGCTAAATTTTAAGCATCTTAATGGTAGGAACCATATGTTAGTCATTTTTTGTTTGTTTTTTTGGTATTTCATTGCCAGCTCTATTCAAGACCTCTCTTGAATTTAAAATATCTTTGGTTAACCAGCACACCCTGAAGATGTATATATTTTTGAGTGGCATAAATTGGTGAAATGCATTAAATAGATGTTAAAGAGATCAAAGTGAAAAGATTCAGGATACCAGAATTAGGTAAAAGGACACTGAGCAAGTTACACTATTTTAGTGACATTGTAGCTTTTCTTATAAGAGAAATCAGTATACTTGTGATCAATGGATAAGGCATTTTTATATATCTATTAAATTTAAAGTATTTTAGCTTCAAATTCACCGATTTTAATATATCAGACAATATCATACTTGATTATGTAGAGTAACTTCACATTCTGAAATGCTAGTGTCTGATTTTTAAAACAAATGGACTTAGAAAGCATCCTACTGTGGCTACACGAAAAATAACTTCGACTTTAAAAAAATATTAATTTTCAATCGCATAGTCTAGGGTCAAAATCTACCAAAAACTGGTTTTATTGTTTATAAAGTTAATAAATCCAAAGTACATTGATAATTCACTGAAGGCTAGTAAACGTTAAGTATGGTTGTATTTCCAAACCTATCAGGTTAAAAAGAGGTATTTACGTTTCTCAGCTCTGAATCTCAAAATGACATTGAACTGGTTTCTAGTAAATCTTTATTACTAAATAATTAACACAATCATCTCAGATTCCATAGATTATATATATACTTGGGATTATTTCATTCTGGATATAGGTAGGACATCTGAACTCACAAAACACTCTTAGGAAACATATTTGGGAGTTCTTTTTCAAGGAGTGCCAATGTCTCACATTGAATCAGGTTATTTGCTTCTTTGTAACTTTTTTCCCTATTTACTAAAAGTGATGTAAAATTTGCCATGAGCTATTATAGACGTCATTTTAATAACAATATACAGACAACGGTTTTGAGAATCTAAATACCATCTTAATTGCATGATATAATTAAAAATGATAAACAATGAAATAATTATAAGCTTTTAAAAGGTTTCATTTTTGGATTGTCATTATAATTATAATTTGATCTATGAATGGGAGCATTTCCTTGATAGGCTACATTAATTCATGTTTGTTTTAATTAGATGATGCTTTCTGAAGAAACAAATAAAAACTAAATGCCCCAGTGGGATGGCAAAAATCAACATTAAGTTGATTGTACAAATGGAAATAAAAATATTTTTAAAAATACTGTCAGCGACTGTTCAAGGCATGATTATTCCTTATGTGGACTACTTGTACCTTGTATTTTTCCATTCACCTACCTATGTTTGGACTGTTTCCCTGACTATTTTCTGTGGAATGGAAAGCAGAGCATGGTAAGAGAAATAAAAGGAAATGAAATTTAAATCTTTCCTTTTGGCTACTTGTGAGCATTTGGAGGAAGTGACTCAGAATGAGTTTTAACAGTAAGTACTGAAATTTGCAAAATATTTATGTTTTTAATTTGTATACATCATTCCATCAGTGGGGTAACTGAGGATTAAGTGACTGATCAATGGCCTCTAAAGCATATTTCTGAATTAGAATAAGTCCTACCCTTAACTAAAAAATATAAGCAGCAAATAAAAACATATCATAACCAAGTGGATTTAAACTATAAACAAAACTCACTCTTTCTAATTGGTGGGATAAATTGGTATATTGTTTGAACTTTTAACAGAACTCATGGTAGATATTAGAGCAGAGATTTGCTTTTGAATGAAAATGTTTTGAGTGCTGAGAATTTCTACTGTGATTTATTCATATTTCTCTAAATTGTAAGGTTCTGTCATGGCAATGGGCAGTGAAGAGAAATATGAAGAGGTAGAAAATAAATATGTAATTTAGAATTTGTTCAAGATCCAAGAGTTAACTCCCTTTATTCAAGAAATTTGAGTCATGGGCAAACCACAGGTGGTCATGGAGTGGGTGAACCATGACACATCTGTTTCTCATAAAACCAGACTATGCCATTCTAGAGCCCTTACTTTTTCTGAATGAAGTACATTCATGTGTGAACATGTCAGAGCCAGTGCGGGAAGAACATTAGTTTTTCCTGGCACACTAGGCACATATGAGTTGTCTAAATGCAATACTTGGGCTTTCTTGCTCCCGCTAAACATTTACCACTTATATTCATTGAGCTCTCCTCAAAGTCTGTGCTGTTGACAGGGGCTGATTTTTCAATTGCCCAGTGTTCTCCATTATAAATATCTGCTTATAGCTCTTTAGGAACTTCTGCAGGATGTAATGAGATTTTTGTCCAAAGTAATTACTAAAAGCATTTTTATTAGCATGGTCCTCATAGCTCTTGAAGGTAGAAATAACAAACAACTCCTTAAACTATGAACGAGCAAGGTGAAAGAATTGAGTTATCTCTCAGTTATGATGACTGAACATAAAGTCTCACTGCTACTCAAATTTTAATGTGCAATTAAATTATGTGAGGGTCATATTAAAATGCAAATTCTGATTCAGCACTTCTGGAGGGGGGCTTACGATTCTTGTTTATAATAAACTGGTAATAAGTAATGCTTTATCAAGCTATTGGTCTAGGAAATATCTTTTGACTAAAAAGAATGCTAGGAGCAGTTCTGTGACTGGAAGTTTATATCCAACAAGATGATATGGAAGCCAAGATGGGTTTATTGCAGCCAGATTTCATCTCTTTCCCTAGATTTTGAGGTTGGGATGAAAAATAAGTACACATCAACTACATCAAAGTTTACAAACAATTGTTTTTCCAACCCCAACATCATTACCCTTCTTTCCCTTTCCTATTTATGATGTACTCCCATCCACTTTATACCTTTATACCTTTATACGAGCGATCTTATACTTTTTTAAACTATACTGATTATACACTGTTAAAGACTGATAATATACTGATTATACACTGTTAAGGACTGATACAGGATTTTTCTAAGAAAACAATGATGTAAAATGAAAGTTCCACATAGATGACAAACCCCTTGATATTTACATTAGGAATGTTTTTGTGGATTTGATTCCAATGACAAGGGAAACAAACGTGTTACCTCGAACTATAAAGCTTTACAGCAAAGAACTATAATTAAAATGAAAAGGCAACCTAATGAATGGGAGACAAAATTTGCAAATCATATATGTGGTAACAGGTATTCAATATATAGAGAGAACTCATACAGCCCAACAGCCTTATTTATAAAAGTGAACAGAGGATCTGAATAGACACTTCTCTAAAGAAGACATACAGATGCCCAACAAGCACATAAAAAGATGTTCGACATCACTAATCATTAGGGAAATGCAGCTCAAAGCCACAATTCTCACCATGAGAACCTGTGAGAACGGTTATTATAAAAAAGACAAAGTAATGAAATATTGGAGAAGGTGTAAAGATAACCTTTATACATTATTTATGTGAATGTTAATTGCTGTGGCTACTACAGAAAACAGAATGAAGTTTCCTCAAAAATTAAAAAACAGTACTATTATATGATCTAATTATTTCACCTTTGAGTATCCAAAGAATAAAAAAACACTAAGTCAGAAAGATACAAGCATCCACCCCTATGCTCATTGCAACATTATTTACAATGGAAACAACCTACATGCCCATTAATGGATGAATGGACAAAGAAGATGTGGTATATATACATAATGGAACAGTATTCAGTCATGAAAAGAATGAAATTCTGCCATTTATAACAATATGGATGAACTTGAAAATATTATGCTACAGGAAATAAATTGACAGAGAAAGGCAAATACTTCATGATTCACTCATATGTGGGATATAAGACAAAACAAATAAGGAAGAAAATCAAAACAAAACTCATAGATGCAGAGAACAGATTGATTGTTATCGAAGAGGAAAAGGCAAGAGTGAGATAAATGGGTAAAGGAGGTAAATTATATGGTGATAGTTGGATATTAGACTTTTGGTGGTGACCACATTATAATGTATGCATATGTCAAATCAAAAGGTTGTACAACTGAAACTTACATAACCTTACAAACCAATGTTACCACAGTAAAACATAATCTAGGATTTCTATTGGTGCTGATACTACATGGTTTCTTGCATTTACATTCATAATTGAAAGAAATAGCAAATATCAGAGTTAGCTAAAATAAAGATATGTATTTTTTCCATTCTGGTTCTGAACTTTATATTATGGCTCCCTGAACTAGAGGTAGGTAATAGCTAGAATTATAAAATAATGTGATTCTTAAGAGATCTCAAAACTCATTCCCTGTCTCCTTCTAGGCAAGGTTTACACCACAACATACCACCATTTGTTACTATAACTAGAAAGGCTTGTGGTTCTGTTAGATAGAATCAAGTGTTTTCATTATGTTGGTCAACTATTAAACTAGTAAATATACTATATGACATACATTAGTTTAATACAGTTATGTAGTATAATATAAAAGAATGCTGTTGGACTTTGATTTATTAATTGGCACTCTGGCTTCAATTTATTATCCTAAATGAAATGATTTTCCTAACTTTTAAAAATTCTTATTCTGAAAATTATATCAATATTACTTTGAAAGAAAAGACTATGCTCCAATATTTTGCTTAGATTGAAAATAAAAACATTTACTAAAATGTATCCAATGTAGTTGCTGCTGAAAGCAAGATGGAAAACAATTCTAGGGATCTTTATTAAAAGCAGCGTAAATCTTGTTTTTTTTCACAAGTGCCTCAGATGTAGTTCGAAGACAGCTATCATTAGTATCTGTCAGCAGATTCCTGACAAAGGGGACAAATAGTGACTTACCCTTGATCACTGACATGTCTACTTTAGTTCGTCTGAACTGTTTCCCAAGGCTTTTTGAAAGGATAAAAATTTGACAAGTCCCAATGAGAAAATCATGAGCGAGGAAAACTGACAGAGAAACTAGGTCTTAGGGCAAGTAAATAATGATACAGAAATTAAAATTAAAGTGGCAATCAAAAGCAGGGGAAATAATCTTGATGAAGTTTGCATTAGCCATAGTTCTGGGTTGGGTGGGGAAATATTCATAGCATTCTTCATTGTGCCAGAGATTTACAGAAAAACTTCAATAATGCCTCTGATATAGAATGAAATGTGTCCCCGCACCAAAATATGTATATAAGCTAAAATTTAGGAAAAGATAAAAATTTGCAAGTACCCTTAACCGATCTCACCTTGACTGCTGCCATTACTGAAAGAAAATGCTGAACTACCTGGGTGGCAAGAAGTATGAAAGTTAGATGTATACACTTGATTTAAACATTCAGTCTTTATTGATCTGATATTGAATTGCTAAATCTGGAGAACATAATTCAAGCAATTAAACGATTAAAGGTGACATAATAAGTATAAAGGAACTAATGATTTCCTAATTGATCTTTTCAGTTTTAAGGCGCAATTGCTCACATGAAGTAGAAATAGTCTCCAAACTTTGTTTCATTGCTGGACTTTTAAATGGCACAGCAATAAGACAAAGTGCAAAAGAGAGAGAGACACACACACACACACAGAGAAGCTGAGTCATTAGATTAAAAGGTCCTGATATTTCAGCTAAAACAATATGAATGTACTCATTAAATATAGCCTGGAAACCAAAATCTCTGCATTGAATTTTTCTTCTTCATCTTTTCCTTTCATAAATCCATGCCCCTCCCATTTTTCAATATCCATTTCTTAACTTGTGTTCCATAGAGAACATTCCCCAGGCTAGCTATAGGATTCATCAACAATACAGGAATCTCTGCTTTTCTTACTATTTTCTCTACACACACACACACACACACACACACACACACACACACACACACACACACAATATTATTAATGATAGCACATATGTCTGAGACAAAGTACCCTGATTTTTTAAAATTTCGTATCAGAATATTGCCCCTCCTAAAATCTTGGTTGCATACATCTATAATTCATTGTAGAAAGTTACATAAGATTCCTTCCTACCAAATAATTTTTCACTCTATTTGTTCTAGGGTAAACAAATTACAGTTCCACATTTAAAGACCTCTATTAACCATAAGAACTCGTCACAGATATGCCTGTTCTCGTCTTCTGGGTATATTGAATTTCACTACTTTATTGGCTCTGAAGTTTAGTGTGGCCATATGACTTGCTTTGGCCAATGATATGTGAGCAGAATCTGCCATGTTATTTTTGAAAGACAGTGCTAGCGCATGATTTTCTTGCCTCTTTCCCTGCAGCTGGTGTTTGCGGAAGTACATGTAACCGAGGAGTTTCCTTCAGCTTAGTTCTCACACGGATTATGCTAAACCAAGCTCCTATGGACACGAAACTTGAGAGCAAAACGAGCAATATAAAAATCTACTTCTGAAGTCATCAGGATTGGGGTTTTGATTTTCTTGCAAAACTTAGCCTATCCTGAAACTACTGCAACAAAAACTCATAATTCATTCAACGCTTATTTGTATCTCATTAATACTTCTCAATATGATATGTAGGGTTTAGATTAGAATCACTGGTTCACCAAAGAGAAAGTTAAAGCTGAGTGCTTCAGATCTAGTAAAGGCTACAAACCAGAAGTTGAATCCAGGTCCACCATTCTTTCCTTCATAAGTTATTTGAAATAAAGTGAATATAAACATAATCCTAATAGCAAAAACACAATCTAGCTTATAAAAGGGCATATGTTTATCGCAACACAATATTTATGGTCACTACCACGGATGTTAACAAATTGAATTTGTGAAATTGTCATTATGTTCTGTTTTCATTCATCATATTTTATAATGAAAAATAAGAGTAAATGGCTTTGTATTTACTACAAATTAATTTTAAAATTCAAATTATGAAGCTGCATAGCAATGTTAAATTAAATTCCATTAAAATTCCATTAATATAATTAAATACAATTTAATGACTAAAATTATAAAAATATTTAATAAAGTAAATTATTTACATTATGCAAGATTTCATTAATTAGATTTAGTATTATTAAGTCTATTAAGTAGAGAAAAACTATAGCTTACTTATTTTAATGTTTTCATGTATATAATTACACTTTAATTATTCTACACTTTGATTTTTAAATCCTGTAATACTTAATGACTGCTGCCACATTACCTGAAGAATGTATTTTAGGTCAATATACATCTAAAATGGTTAACATGATCAAGGTTTTTGAAGAATCTGTGCAGAAGCTATAGAGAAAGCTTTAGCAAGGGCAATTTCAAGTTAAAAACATCACTGGTTGGTCTCACCTCTAGAAAGAGGGTTTTATATTTTTGGATGTTCATTCATCACTGCATTCAAAAAAATTGAAGTAACATTGGTTTGCAAAAAAAAGGGGAATTTTTTATTTCAGTTTTTATTGACTGGTATTTTTCTCTCAAAAAGAGAATATTTTGAGTTTCTTTTAATTACAGTGTAATGGGCAGGAAAATAAGCAGAAGCACACTCCCTGGGTGTGAAAGATATTAGGGCAGACCTGGGCAAATCAGACAGCTGCGCTCTATTGAGTACATTATGTTCACTTCTGTATTTGGACTTCACTGAAGTCTCTTAGAGAAATTCCAACTCAAGGGCATGGCCTTGAGAGACCACCAGGGCTGCTTGTTTAGACTAGTAGAACTTTTAATAAAATCATTGAGATCAGGTACAATGTCATTGCATTTTACACAAAAAATATTTATATTAGTAAAAAGAGCACAACACTACTTAATCACAAATATAAATAATCAGCTATCAGTCCATGAACTACCTGGAAATCTGGAGTTGAGCATACTGAGAGAACTGTGGTTATTTTTATCAGATACTGAGAAGAAAGCTGATCTGTAGGACAGCTGATATAAATAGCAGTAGAAAGGAGTAGGGGAAGTCACATTTGTATATGTGAGCAGATCAAGTAGAACTTTTGCAACCCTTATGAACTTTGAAAACTATTTCCAAGATTGCATTACAACAGCATCTATTATACAAGAGAAGTTTTACTGCATTAAGTTATAAGTGAAACACAATTCTTTAGTGATCTTTGAATCGCAATGCATTAAATATTCAAATGACCTATTACAATAAAGAATTCTAAAGCTATCTTCTAACCAGCCTTCCACGATTACTCCGCCCCTAGAGAGAGTCCCTACTCTCACCAAAATCACTCCAGATTATCTAACAAGCGCATCTAAAATTCATCCACCAGTCAGGAATCTTCAGCTGCTTCCCAATGGTATAAAAGCAGGTGGGAGTCAGTGGTAGGTATGGGTTGAATGGAAGATCAGGAAGGGCTCTGGGATGGGAGAAGGGTGGAGTGTGACAGACAGCTTTAAAAAGCTTGTATCTAAGTGACCTCTAAAATTTAAAACAGAAATCATATTCTTCAGAGTTAGGGGAAAACAGACTTATGTTTGTTTGCTTCTCAAGCACTTGCAAGATTTCCCCTTCTTTCCTGACACATCCTGCAGAGAAGACAGAGATTCAATGCAGCAAACATATTTGTCTGGGTTTTGTTTTTTACTTGCAAATCTTCTTGAAGGATTCCTAAGTCTTCCTGAAGAATTCTTTAATTCTTACTTCAGCTGTACGAGCTAAGCCAAATTTGTTCCTGTTTTGTGGCTTTACAGAGCATGAAGAACACAGTCATGTCTCCTGAGGTATGTATGTTTTCTCTATTCTAATGTTCCAAAGTTTTTCTCTGTAGAGTGAGGTTTATGGATTACAATCACTATTATATCTGGGAACTTGTTTGAAATACAAATTTGCATCTCTTCCACTTCTCTAGCCTACTACTTGGAATCTGCAGGTTAGTAAGATGCCCAGGTGATTCATATAAATGTATGATTTTTGAGAAACAGTGACCTAAAAGATATTGGACACTTGCTTGCTCAGCTGAGAGACAGAGTCTCATTTACCTGTGGGACACTCTTACAGGCTAGTTGCTAAAGGTGATACAAAAGCTGTGGGGCACCACCTTTTCAATTAAATCAATAATACTGGTTAAATTTTACTAATGGAAAGGTCAGAGAAAAGGAAAAAAAAAATGTGCAATCTCATGTGGCACTTGATACCTTACTCATGGAGCTTTCTTTGAGAATTCATTTACTGGGCAATCTTATATCCAATTTAAGCCAACTAAGATTCAGTTCACTGACAATTCAGTTTTCCTGAAAATTTTAACTCCTCTCTCTCATCCTCAGGGAAAAGATAAAACATCAGTGACTCCACCTGAACTTTCATCAGAGACTCTCTTTCCTAATATATAGATGACCAAGGTCATATTTCTAAGCCATTCCCAAAGAGAGAGCCCTCTAGTGGTATTACTTTAGCTCCAAGCTTCCTTATACTGCCAGCCCTGGGACATAACCTTCAGACTCACCAAATTCTTAGAATGATTTCTGGGTCTCCTTCTCAAAGGATGCCAAATTAGAAGAAAGAGGAAATGACTGAGTAATAAGACAAGAACTAATAGAACTTAGCAGCTAAAATCCCTAGGTTTCTATCTAAAGTTCAAGGTGGCAGCAGAAGTTTACTAAAGTTTTCAGCACACAATTCTACTCCACAGTACCATTCCTTCCATTTGCATAACTGTATTTTGGAAAGTCTTCATCCACCCTCTAGACAGAAGTTCGTGTCTCTTATGGGCTGGATGAACATGGCTGTATCTTTCAACTAGAAATATTATAATATTGCTGCTTGTTCTTTCATTGAGAATCACATTTAGTCCTTCTGTCTTGTAATGGCTTGTGTCAACTTGAATAACCTCCACAGACTGCTTCATAGTATCACAATACAACAAATGTCCATGGCAAATCTATCATTCAAAGAGAATTTTCAGTTACTCACTAGTAGGGAAATTTCTTTCAAGACCAATTGGTCCTGGCAGCTACTCTGAATTTCCTTTCTCCACACTAAATGATTCAGGCTTGGTTCTTCCCCAAAACTGTCTCATTACTAGATCTTTCATTCCCTCAAATCAAGCCCTCTTATTGATCCAGTATTTCCAGTGACTTGAACGGGTAAATTAGAGGTACCCAATAAATATTTCTCAACTGAAGATAATTGGAATGGAAAACTAGTGTGACGACTCCTGCAGGTGCTATGATATCCATGGAAGATAATGAAATTAATTGAGAAAGCTATGGGATTACTGTAATAAATATTTGGAAAAACTTTCTCTGGTGAGTTCTGCAGTTTTTTTGCTGACCCAAATCTTGATTTCAATCCAGTGAGACCCCAAGCAGAATTCACATCAAGTTGTGCCCAGATTCCTGATTCAATAAAACTATGAGATAATAAAACTATGTGGTTTTGTGTTGCTAAGTTTGTGATTATTTATTGTATTACAATAGATAACTAATACAATGGCCTAAGCTTATAGTGCTATGAATTTCCTTAAAATACAAGAGTTAATTTTATTTTCTTATTTTGTAGATTTATAGCACATGAAGTAGACTCTGAATGACATCAGTTCCTGGGACCATAAAATAGGAGAGCTGCTGTGAGAATTAATAGCTTCTCAGCCCTAAGTTCTCGGCTCACTGAACATGCCATCTGTAGCTCAGCTGCCTTCTCTGATAGAGAAACAAATTATTTAGGGGACTATGATTTTCTTTAAATGTAGTGTTTGTAAAAGTGGTATCTATTTATCATTTCTAAGAAAGAATAGGTTTTAAAATGAAATTTAGTGAAGTGGCAAAAGCTCAGCATTTCTCTTATGAAATAAAAGAAGTTCAGAAATAATAGAAACTAAGTGTAGAAAACCCAAAATGAGCATAATGGGAAGGTCATTGATAGAAAAGGATGTGGTAAAATTAAACGAATTTTCCTTGTCTTATTTGTTTGTCTCATGAAAGGTGGCTTTAGTCTCTCAGATACAGCATTTTTGTCAGACTTTTTCAGCACTTACTCCAGGGAGTTAACCAATAGAGACCTAATTTCTCTAATTCCTCACAATTGTACACTGTTCACAATTTTCATATTAAAGCATTCATTTATTTTCAAATGTTTTCATTGACTTTATTTTAAAAGCAACTTCAGGTTCTTAGCAAAATTAAGCAGGAACTTGATTTTGAGAGTTCCCATGTACCCTCTGCTCCCACAAATGTACAGTCTTCCCACTAGCAGCATCCTGTTACACAGCAGTACATGTCACATAGTTGAAATCATATAGTATGTGCCTTTTCAGTCTGGCAACTTTTACTTAGTATTAGGAATTTATATTTCTTCTATGTCTTTTCATGACTTGAGAGTTCATTTCTATTTAGCACTGAATAATATTCTGGTGTCTAGATACAGCAGTTTATTCACCTATTGACAGCCATCTTGGCTGCCCTACTGTCTTTTAAAATACTTTTTATTCTACCAATCAAATACTTATAATTTACCATGAAGATAATATAATTAATCTAATACAGCAGAAGAAAGACAAAAATGAAGAAAAATAATATATTCACGTGATATTTGAATTGATAATCTCATCGGTTTATTTGTATATAGTTTTGGATATAACGAAAACATTAAATGGATCAGTTGAGAATCTAAAATTTAATGTAATATTTTAACATAAATAAATATTACTGAATTACAGTCATGCAAACAATAAAATTATTTCATGCACCAGAATATCTGGATTCTGAAATGAATTCTTTGAGAAATGAAAGTAGTCCCAAACTTTTGGTGAGTGAGCGCTCAGAGGCCTGAGGCTGCTGTAAATCTGAAGAAGTTGGAAGGTCACTATCTTCAGCTCTTTCTCATCAACAAATCTTTTCGCCCTCTAAGGCAGGATTTTTCAAATTCTTTCCATTCATATTGTAAGTAATACATTTTGTTTTCCCCCCACTTCTTCCTTACACTCCTTCTCTTTCCTTTTTCATACACACACACACACACACACACACACACACACATACACGTTTAAGTTTCATACAACAATACTTACCTATAATTAATGCAATAAGGTAAAAATAGTAACACAGTTGGTATCAAACATGATTTCATAAACATTTACAAAGAACAGGAAAAAAAATCCCCAAAGAAATACAAAATCAATGAAACAAAAGCAATCATGCTATTTCCTATGCACTCAATTGATATCAAGGTGCACCCCTGTGGGCGGCTGAGACAACTAAGGTGCAAACCATGTAAAACACAAAAAACTGGGGTTTGAGACCTGGAACTAGGGGGAATAGGAACAAAACAAGACAAGATAATGACAAAAAACTACTACGAGAGTCACAGGAGTAAAACGCCAACGCCGACACAAGGCTTTCCTTCGGGCACCCTCAGGTATTGGCTTCTAACTGGCCAGTCTGGTGGCTTCCAAAGAGAAAAAGAAAAACATCTATATTTTCTGAAGCCCTTTGAATACAAAGGGAGAGAGTCATATTTATCTTTGTGAGTCATGTACATGCTGTTTCCTTTGGGAATTATATTTCAACTCCTTACTGAAGTCCCTGAAGAAGTAAAAAGAACATGTGGTTCGAATTCTCTTGATAACATTTTAGAGTTGAAAAATGGAGACAATAGTAGTGATTTCTAATTCAGATTTTGCTGAAATAAGGGAGTTTTAAATGATCCAAAAAAAAAGAAATATATTTAAACTGTACTCCCTTTATCCTCTTTTCTATTCCCTTCTTGGTATTTCCTTCTCCCTTCTCAATACACTTTGAGGATAAAATGAAAAATGTTTACTCCTGTGGTAGGGATCAGAAGCTGCCTCCCTGAAATCCACTCTCTCCTTTCTTAGCAATATAAACTCTCTCTTCCTGGGAGAAACCCCTCTACAGATAAGGATGGGATGAAGTGAAAGAGAGTAAGACCTCTGAAAGGTCTTAGAGCAAATAGGTTTGACTGGATTCAGGGCATGTGTTCTTGCCTTCTGCACCCACAAATGAATTTGGATGAGGGTCACAGAGGCCAAGAGAGGAAAAGACCACCACAGCCTACACAGCAGAGACAGGTATGTCTGTGAAACCACATCTCCCTGAAGGAACGATGCCCTTGAGAATAAAAGATTAGGGGGAGAGGTTGTCCTCATACCTGAAATGTGCATACTCATGAGAGCTTTGACAGCCAGCCTAAACCATGATGAAAATTTGAGGATGGAAACCACACAGTAAGAATAATAACAAAAAGAAATAAAGATCTCTGATATTTATAGGACACCCTGAGCTCATTCATGTACAGGAGAGAAAAATAAACCTGTATCTTGTTAAAAGTCACTATTATTTTTCATTTATTTTTTTTTTTAAAGGAAATGTACAGGCGGAATGAAGACAAGCAGACAGGAAGAGAGAGAAGGAAGCACTTTATTTATTTTTAATTTAATGGTTCATCGTTGTTGTTTACCCTGCCCCAGATCTTGAATCAGGGACTTTGGGGTGTGTGTGGACTGTGCCACAGTGGACTAACCCACCAGGCCACCAGGCCCACCTAAAGTCATTATTCTAAGGGATAGCTTTTATATGCAGCCAAGTCCAGTTGATAAGAATTCTTATATCCTTTTCTTTCCTCCTTCTAAATGACAACTGTTCTGCCTACTATGGCTTTTCTACAAGCATTGTGCTTTGCCCATGCTCTGTGCACCAGACACATCTGGTGGGAATTTGTCTGGCACACACTGCATGGAAAAAAGCCCGTTAGCACCAAATAGATTATACCTTCCCACCTACCCTCTCGTTATCAGTGAAAACTTTGCTCTAACTTATCTGTTTGTTCTCATCCCACAGGAATCTGGATGTAAAATCAAGGTTCAAACAGATACTCAGTACTCCTCAGCATCACATATGCTACGTCGTAAGTAGAGTAAGAAAGAAAAAGCACTTGATGAGAATTAGAGAAGAATCAGATAAATAATAATTTTAAAATGCTTCTAAAGACATAAAACACAACCTGAACTAGGGGAAACAGATACCTTGTTCTCGGACAAGAAAATTCACCACAATGGCATTCATCTTTTCAAAGCTAATTTGTAAATGTAACAATATCTCAAAAGAAGTCATTTCACCCGAAAATGAAATAAGGTCATCGTAAACATTCTATGGAAAAATAAACAAGAATACCCAGGTAAATTCTGGAAAAGGGTAATAAAAAATGAGTAACTCTAACACATACTTCAACATAAAGTCTCAGTAACTAAATCAACATAGAAATACTGCACAGAGATATAAACTTAATGGGGAAATGTTCAGAAATAGACACCAATATATAAAACACTGATATGTGATAAAAGTGGCATTTCATTTCCATGGGGACTACTTAACGTCTGAGATGAACTATACAATAAGAAGTGTTGAGACAACTGGGTAGCCAGACAGAAAAAAGCTGCATCTCTGCCTTGCACATAAATCAGAAGAAATTCTAAAAGGGTTAAGAGATTAGATGTAACAAAACAAATAAAGGCACTAGACATGTACATGAGAATGAATTTTATAGCTTTAAGTAGAGAAAGTCTTTTCTATTATCTAAGAAAATAGAAACCATGAAATAAAAATTGAAAAAGTAGGCCATATGTCACAGAAAACAAATAAAATTAAAGTTATTTAAAAGGTATCAGCAAAATCAATAAACATGAAAAAAACAATTATAATTCAAGTAATCTAAAAAGGACTAATTTCCTTGGTCTACATGCACTTCTGCAAAACACTCACCCATTAGTATCTATTGAAGGCAAGAAGGCAAAATCCAACAACCACAAGGAATGTGGTACTAACCTACAAAGAGTTAATACATTGAAAAAATACAAATAGCTCTTAAATACATGAAATAATTTCTTCCTCATTCATAATAAAAGAAATGTAAATTCATTTTTAACTTAGGAAATTGGCCACATTCCAAAAGTTTGCTAGCATACTGTTGGTAAGTCAGTAAATAAAGAGGCTCACTTATGTTATTGTTGGGAGTAATATGGCTATAATTTCCTTCAGAAGCAACTAGGTAGTTTCTTTAAAAATTATAAATACTCATAAATCCTTTGAATGAACATTTCCATGAATGGACTTCTTTTCTTACAAATATACTCACCAGCATGTGAAGTACAGTATTACTTGTTACAACATCATCTGTAACAGCAAAGCATTTGAAACACCCTAACTGTCCTTTAATGAGGGACTGATAAAATCAATGATGATATATCCATCAAGTGGAATAATAGTACAACTCTAAAAAAATAATGAGGGCGCTCTTTGTGTGCTTACATGGAAAATCTCTGACACATGCTAAGTACAGAAAAGGAATATTGCAAATCTTCTGTAGTGTACTCTACTATTGGGAGGTAGAAGTTTATATCTTTTTACACTTTTTAATGCTTGGGTCATTAAATAAATTATCTAGGCAAAAAATAAGTAGTTTTATAAAATAAAGAATATGTTTACATAGCACTGAAAACCTTACACATCTGAAGATCTTTGTGGTTATGAGATGTCATATTAAAGACACAGAGAAAATGTCAAAAATGACTTAAGAGAAAATTATTTCTTTGCTTATCTTGATAATCCTCAAGGTGAATACATATATTCACCAGAGTAAGAACTGATGCAACCTTCTTTCCAATGAATCAATTTTCAGAGAGCAGAATTAGTATCTCATCAAGGAACATTCCCTTTTCTCAGGTAAGAGAAACCTGGCAAATTCATCCAGTGGATTTCAGAATTGCTATGGACCAGTGACTGCTGTGTGTATCTCATTGTTCCCCTTTTTGAATGGAGTGAATGGTGTGTTCACTGTGAATGTCCTGTCTCAGTTTTATACTTATCTTCTGGGAGTGTGTATTTAGAGTTGGGGGGAATAATTAGGCAACTTATCTTTTAAATTCAAAAGCCTCCAGATCAGGAAGAGCTGCATCTGGAGCTTATATAAATAATCAAATCCTGGGCTTTGAACCTGATTCCATAAATTAATAATAATTGTGGGATGTTTGGGAAAAGGAGGTTGTTAGGATTAAGATATTTTGTTTTGTGGGTGACATAGGAATAATTGTCATCTAGAAGGTGGAACATGGCAGATTGTATTATTGTTGCCAATTCTTCACTCTTTCCAAAGCTATACCAAATGCCAAGCTACTTTGCAGAATCTCTGATTAGAATCAAAGCATATTTTCTTTCCTCACTGATATTGGTGTGGCCATATGATTTGCTTGACCAGTGAAATGTTAGCTCAAGTACACTGGCGATTAAAAATTTCTTTCTTACTTGAGCTTTGATAAATTTACTCTGCCTTCTACCATGAAAAGACTATGCTTTACATAGTTTCTGGTCTGAGGAGGGTGAAAGAAAGATGCAAAGGACCTAGACCAAACTTGCAGCTTAAATAGATGCCCAGCTGAGGGCAGCCTACATCAGCCAAATTGCACCCAACCTCAACTGGCTGATGAGGAAGAGAAATGCTCCCTGAATGCCCCTGGGGTTTTAGGTAATCTGATATCCAGTATTACTGTGATAACAGTTAACTAATATACCAAGCCATGAATAGGAAGTATTTTGAAGAAATAACACTTGCTAGATATTGAGTGCAAATTACTTCAGTGACAAATATTGGAAATCATTGCTATTTAGTACAGGTCTACAAAAGTCCAAAAGATCCAGAAAATTTGTGAAATCACATGCCTGCTTATTAGAAAATAATGGGACTATTCTCTGATTTACTGAATATATAAAGGCATTAATTGAATATTTTGAGGAATAAGCATTTTATTTTATTTTTACCTAGTTGTTCACACTGGTTGTCTTCCCTTGGACCCAGGACTTGAACCTAGGGCATATGGTCTGCTCCTTTGAAGGCAGTTAACCCAACCACTGCTTCACCAGGGCACGCATATCATTGGATTTTAATATGAAGCTAGTTTTACTTAATATTAAGAATAATGTTTGAGTAACACAAAATGAAAATCTTAAACTAAAACTGCAAAACATTATCTCAGAGCAAGACTTGGCATTTTCTACATTTGCTATTTCCCCATAAATCTTGATCTAGATGCAAAGTGGAAACTCCTGCCCATAAGCTAAAAGTGACTCTGTGAGAAATAATTGCTCACCACTCATTTCTCCTCACACGATAAATCACTGAGACTCTGCCATGCTGCATAGGGAACGTGGTCTGCCATGCTTAAATGGATGGTTACACATTTGCCATAGTTTGAGAAAATATTTCCATGTGTAAGAAATAAATTCTTATAGTATTTAACTAACCAACTAATATATCAAAAATAAATCACTTTTCCTGAATACCATGACTAAGTGTGATCAGCACATCTTACCCGTTGTAGACATTAAGACTTTTGTTCTGCCTTTACTTCCTCTTTTTATATCTTCTTTTTCTCCATCTTAGCTTGAGCTGCCATAATCAATTGTCAGGGACAGGGTGGCTACACACAGACATTTATTTCTCACAGTTCGAGAAGCTGGAAGTCCAAGATAAGGTGCTAGAAGATCTGGTGTCTGGTGAGGACATGCTTCCTGGCTCATAGATGCCCATCTCTTCACATGGCAGAGAGCCAGGGCAAAGTCTCATGTCTCTTTTCATATGAGCACTAATTTCATTCCATTAATGAGTGTTCCTCCACCTATAGAGCCAAGGCACCACCTCCTAATACCAAAACACTGGGGGACAGGATTTCAAAATAAATATTTGGGAGGAATAAAACATTTAGTCTTACAACATTCCCTTAATTTTATTCCACATTATACTTTATTTCCTTTAAACATAAAATAGGTTTAAAAAGAGTATCATATACACACATACATATTTATATTAATTTAATAACATTACATAATCTATTCTTCACTTAATGTTGCTTTCTAATCAATCATCTCCCCCTACTTTTAACCCCTGTGTTGGTCAGTCATCTTTGAAAAGAATTTTAAAAGGTGACCCATTTATCTTCAACACTGAAATTATGAAAAAAAATTTGTGTGACAGTGAATATTAAAACACTGATTTTTATCTTTAGTTTGTAAATCCATGGGATTCTCTGATAAATTTAAGGTCTATTACTAAGTACAACACTTTTTTTTTTGCAAAATTTCATTTTTTTAGATTACGTGAGATGAGACTTTATATCCACTAAGTCAAACAAACATTCTGCATGCAAATTACTTTGAAGTAAGGAATCTTAGGAAACTGCACTAAGAAATATAATAATAATATGCATCTATTTTTATTATATAAAAGACTATTTGATAAATGTATTCTGATAATATAAATCATTTTCACTGTAAAATTCAAATACTCATACCCAAAAATAAGATTCTTGCTAAGAATAAAAACAATGAGGTTATAATATTTATGATGATTAAAAATAATTTTCATAAATTAATTTTATATTACACTTACCAAATAAAAGTCATGTCTTCCACTATAAACTACTTTTAAATTAATCAGTGAAATTCTCCCCAAACCAGCAATCAGTATGATGAATCAGTTTTGGGGAAACTTATATAAGCATAGAAAAAAATGCTACCTGACCTTCACTAAATATATTAAGTTTATATAGTTTTGGAATTTATATTTATATGTTGAGTTGATTATAACTCAGTATTATCTTATCTCTAATTAGATTACACTATGATTTTATATTTCATTTAAAAGACTATTTGAAAAATACCATGACTACTATTAATTTATCTTTAAACCAATCATACTTAGGGAAAATTTGTAGGTGCAAAGATAGCCTTTAGCTTAGTAAATAAGGAATCAATTTTAACATATTCTTTAAGATAGGTTGTTAATTTTTATCATGCATCAACTATTATTAGGATCACAATGAATTGTTTTAACTTTGTTGTTTCTCTTAACTAATATAGCCATGGTATAAGGTAGAAGATAGATTTTATTCCTTCTCTGAAGTCTATGGTAAATTAATATATTTTCTATTGGGTTTCAAATGCCTTATTCACTGAAGGGACTCATAAGGGAGAAGGCAGAGACAGAGCAAGCATAAACTGCTGCTGACTCATGAAATGTACACACGTCACCCAGTCTAAAAAGTAGGATAGACCTCATTCAGCACTGCCTCCCATGGCCCAGCCACAGCAAGTGGTGGTGTGTGGCAGCCATGGAGGAACATGGGGACAAGCATCTTTCAACAGAGCAAACATGTTCTGCTTTGTCAGATGAAGTCTCCATTTCTCTTTCCAAATTCACTTATAGAATGTGTGTGCATATGCGAGTCCAGAATCAGAAGGTCCCCTTAAAGCAAAACGGACTATTTTCCACAGCACTGAGCTACTAAGCCAAGTCTCCAAACCCTGTGATTAATACACAAAGAACAGATTGTGCCATAGGTTACAGGGGAATTACCAGTTGCTTTTTAGGTAAGTTTAATCCCCTAAATTGTTTATAAAATCAAGCCATTCTTTAAATAAAAAAGGCCAGAGGAAAAAGAAGAGGAGGTAATAATTCCTTGCTTTATAAGTAATAAACGACAAGGGGGAAGTACTGAGGCTTCTATTTAATGCAGTTCAGTATACTTACTCTTTTTCTTTATAGGAATAAGTTTCATTTTCCCTTCTTGTGTCTAATGACAAAAGTAGTCATTATTACCATTTTTTCCTAGTATTCTGGTATCATAGTTCCTTGGTGATATGGAGCTATTTTATGACAAATAAAAATGAGTAATTTCAAGTCTACTTAAAATAATTAGAGGGTAACCATGGAGAAAATATCTATATAAAATATACAAATATGTATAGCAATAAAAGACTTAAAATAAGCCTGAGTTTCCAAATAAGAAATCATGTCAAAAGAAATTCAATTACTTAAAATCATATTACAACATTAACAGACAAAGGAAGTGCAGAAGATGTAACAGACCTTAATTTTAGCATAGTAGCTCATGAACTCTCATTTGAAAAATGAATTCAAATTAGCTGGGATAGGAGAGCTCTCATCTGCACTAAAATAGCATGAAGGGTTGTAAAGGGAAGGTAATGATGAATGGCAATGCATTGAATCACCAATTTTTTTTTTTTTTTTTTTTTTTGCAAAAAATGTTCCAAAATCTAATGTATTCAAAATACTTAAAATACCAAACTATTCATATACTCACCTGAGATGAAAGAAAGGAAGGAAGGAAGCAAGTGAGGAAGGGAAGAAAAGAGGAAGGGAGAGAGGGAGAGAGAGATGAAGGGAGGGATAAAAGGAGGGAAAGAGGGAGGCAGGAAAGCAGGCAGGTATTATATGTCCCCATTTTTGTAGTTTGAGCATTGGTCCAACAGCAAGCTCTAAAAGGCTTTGGACTCATAACAAATAGGGAAACAAACAAACACAAAATGATCACATTAACATTTAAACAACAAGGCTGAATAGCTCTTCAAGGCAATAATCAGAGGTATTTCCAATGATAATTCGTATATTCTTACTCTGATTCGGACGCCAAGCCTATTTGTCCTTATCTGGGATCTCTCTGAACGTCACAATCTTTGAGGCTGATACAGATTTAGACACTGAGAAGTTTAAATATCTTCTCCAAGGTATTTGTGGCAGAATCAGAATTTAAATCCAGGTGTTCTGATTTAGGAGATACTGAGTTTAAGTACTTTTGGATGGAGATTCAAATAACTAGAGCACAATAAATTGCACAGATCCTGATTGCCTTAGGACTTCAAAGAAGGAAAGCAATTTTTGGTTGGGAGGGCTAAGAAAGACTGTTATAAAAACAAGACAAAGATCTTATTCAGAGCTTTGAAAAATTAGTTGCACTGACAGGAGAACAAAGGAAGAATATGCCTAGTAGGTGGGAAGTGAGCAGAAGACAGAGATGAAAAAGTGCTAGTTTCGTTCCGGGAAAACACAAGAGCCAGGGAGGCAGGCACCAAGGGTCAAAAAGATGAGCACCTGGAGAAAATAAAGGTGTTAATTTTCTATTAACATTGTAACAAATGAACACAAACTGAAGCAACACAAGCTTAGTATATTACAGTCAGAAGTCCAAAGTCACTGGCCCAAAGTCAAGGTGTCTACAGAGCCGATTGCTTTTTTATTTTTAATTACTGATATTTATTATCTCTATCCCCCAAAATTAACTCAAAATGGATCAAAGACCTGGACATAAGAACTAAAGCCATAAAGTAGTTAGAAGACAATGAAGGAAAAATACTCCATGACCTCAACCTCAAAGAGATCTTTGGGGAAGGAACAGCTATGGCAAAAGAGGCCAAAGTAAAACTACGCAATTCAGACTACATCAAACTGAAGAGCTTCTGACAGCGAAAGAAACCAACACTAAAACAAAACAACCCACATAATTGCAGAAGATAGTCACATAGCGTATATCAGATAAGAACTGTTCCCTTCTAAAGGCTTGAGGGGAGAACATTTCCTTTTTCAGATACTAGAGGCTTTGTACCTTTCTTGGTTTAGGATTCTTTCCTGCTATCATTCCAACCTCTTCAGTCAGAATTAATTGAGCCTCCTGCCTCTCTCTCTTAGAAGGATGTGTGATTACATGAGCTCCCCAGGATAACCACGATAATCTCCCCATTCCAAGATTCTTAGTTTACGTAAATCTGCAAAGTTGCTTTGCCCTATGCAGTAACATATTCCCTGACTGTAGAGACTCTACCTCGGGGATCGTTTTCATCCTACCACAGGACAGGTAGGCTCACACAACCTGACTGATAGTGGGTGACCCTCCTTGACAAACAAAAGACTAGTGAGAATAACTAAAACATATTTAAACAAGGAAAAAGCATGATTAAAGTTATACTTAACCTGGCATTCATTGGGATGATTCATCTATCTCAGTGGCTCTCAAAAATCAAAGGCATATTTCAAATCTATTTACAAACTAATTTGTAAGATTTATCAACAACTTAAAATAATAGTAAAGAATAAAAGTCACTACTTAAGCATAAAGGAAGAAAATTACCTGCTTTTCATGAATCCTGAGACTTGTCATGCATCTCACTTACTGGACGGACATCTTTAGTAAGCAAGATACTGTTCTCAGCACCGCGGAGTATAAATTAATTTAATCCTGTCAGTCACAGTAACCCTCAAAGGTTAATATTACAATCTTTATGAATAAAAAAAAATGAAGTTTAGAGGGATTAAATAGCTTGCTCACTATCGTACAGCTAACATATGATAGGACTAGTATTTGGTGATTGTCTGGATTCTAAATTCATATACTTACTCCCTCCTTTGCTGCTCTGTTCTCTGTTCTGCAGGATGCTAACCCACAGTAATCTACTCTACTTATAAATTAAAAAATAAAATTCCCAATCACTTAACAGATATACAAGATTCATTTCAAGAATAGCTGAGAGAGGAAAAAGAAATGTACTAAGAAACAAAAGTTGGTTTTTATCCTATTCTGGGTCCATTGTCTCTGGGAACTTGGGCAAATGCCTTAGTCTTCATGGTCTGCATTTTCCTAAACAGAAAATTAGAGCAGACAGAATAATCTCTAAGATCCCTTATGGTTTGACATTTCTGGGAGTTTTATAAGTACAGCAATTATGAATCACATCAAACATCTCATCACTCCACATTGATTCGATCACTGTTCCCTTGAAGAACGACTTCTCAGAAAGTAGTTTTCTTCAGCAGAAAATTGGTAAGTAAGAAAGAAGTTGAAGAAACTTACATGCTTAAATCTTGCCTAGAATCTGTGGGAACAAAGATAAAGGAAAGTATCATTGCCACTCAGTTATCTTAAGGGTGCAGTAGCACAAACAACATGATAGAGCTGAGAGCCATGGAGTCAGAAAAATGACCTCAGGACCTCAAACAACAATTATTTCATGGATTTGGAAACTTAACTGAATGCAGAGGAGACCTTCCTTAGGAGTCCTGTCATCTCTTATTTTAGATACAACATGAGAAAGCATCTATTCCACGGCAGATTAAAAGTAGTAAAACTACCAGAAAGTTAAGTGAGTTGTGCATTTACAGTAGTAAAGAGCAATGGAGGAGATTAGTAAAATTATAAAAAGCTGACTGATGATTCAAAAGCCCAGGTCTAATGCTCCTTAGAATGGAACAAAGGACACACCAGAGGCCAAGGCTAGCATGATGAGCACTGCCTTGGGTACCAGCTGATGTATGTCTTTGGATCACATCTCTGACTGTAACGTTTTCCGAATAGCACCAAATTTAGTTTACATATTAGGCACAGAAGGATGAGAATGGAGAGAGAGATGTAATTCTTGACAAATCTTTCAGCAATCGGGTGTAGTGGTGACAGACTGCCTCTACAGTATCGAGCAAGAGGGGCCTAAACCCTGGTGTCAGTCCTTGAGGAAGTGTCTTCGGAGTGGTCTGTAGAACAGCTGCAGGCTGGAGAAGACCTGGAGATGGTGCTGAGATTAACAGTGAGCTTCCAAGCCCTTGAGGGGTTGTTCCCAGGAAACAAGGGAGTTAACCAGAGAGACAAGAGAAGAATTTATTAGGGCGATCCATAAAGTGTCTGCAGGGCCACCACAGTCACTTTTACAGAGAAAGACCCTAAGCAGGACACCACAAAATGTCCTTAAATTTAAAAAATGCTTGTTTTTGAAGTCACATAGATCTGATTTTGAATCTTGACTTGGTTTAGGCATTTAGTACCTGGATTTTACACCAGGTACTTGGTGTAAAAATCATTGGTGTGAGGCTTGAACAAAAAATTGCTGGTATACAATTAAACATCAGTTAAATTGTTTCTATGTATGTTCATTACTTAAGATATTTGGGGAAGCACTCAAAAGAACCCAGGAGAGACGGACTTGCAAGCAGTGTTATTTTGAAAGCAGCAGGCAGAATGGGGCAGTGAGGGATGCCTAATGTCTAGAAAGATCTCGGTCTCTGCTTTCCACCTTAATGAGCTTCGTCTTTGGGGAAGGGAGACTGTATTAGTCTTTCAAAATACCTCCCAGAGGAAAGAAAGAATAACACTTCTCCATCAGAAAACCTAGCATAATAGGGGTCTAATCATCTGAGTAGAGTTCAGACTCTTGCTAGTTTAGGGCAAGATTACAATTTTTCCATCTATATTGCATTTTTTTTTAAATAATAACAACAGATATTTATTTAAAGTAATATATTTGCAACCCAAATAAGTTCTAAATTGTACATTTCAGGTTTAATTAACTTTATAAAAAAATTTTGAGGACAGCTGCATCCACAGATTTCAACGACATGATGGTTTCTTTGCCCATTCGCGCTCTTTTCTTTCCCAAATAACTTCTTTCAGATATGGTTCAAAGAAGAATTTATCATAGCTTGCTCACACTGCTTTTAGGCAAAATCTGCTGCCTCATAGTCAGGTTCAGCGCCCTTTGAATTTATAAAGGTTCTCAGGAAGCCTTCTTATGGCTTCATTATCCACATACATTGCATCATCTCGAATTAATCGCAGCTTATTGAACCACGCAGCACTGTAATACCATTTTCAAACACCCTCCAGCTACCCACTTGAAGCTACACCACCATGTCTGCCCACCATTTTGACCCAAGACCTATACTGTGTGTTTTAAGGGAGTCCAATTATAATTTGTTGATCTCTGTATATTCCATGGGTCCTAACAAATTACATGTTCTATAAAAATATTAAATGAATAAATGAATGAATATGAACAAATATCCTTTCTCTGATTTCAGTAGAATCTTTCTATTTTTCCATTGACTCATTTTACATCCATGTTTGAACTGTTTCTCAGGAGCTACTTTTAGAAAACAAAGATACTATGTTTTCACATTTTAAGACAAAAAGAACAACTGATAAAACATAAGTACATATAAAGGCAGGCCTAAAATGGGACTTATACTGGGGAGTGGGGAGAAACAGTCTTATTTTTGTCCTTCTTTTTCTGAGTATCCCTTCCCCTCAATATGTGAAAGGATTTTAAACAAGACCATAAGAAGAAGCAGAAGGGAAGTCTCAAGACCTGGCTGAGCTCCCAAATCTCCAAGTGAAAAGCAAGATGAGGATAAGTCAGCTGCTGCTTAATGCCACCAACTGCTGATGGAAAACTGGCAAGCGGAGTAGGCAGACCAGCAAAGCATGAGGCCTATGTGTGTACCATCATTAAGTATTCAAGTCCTCTTAGAGATAAGTTCTGTGAAACCCTCTTATAAGATCATGGATATCAAAAGGAATGTAGAAAAAGTACACTCTGGTTGCTCAGTTTCTCAGGAAATTTTTAGTACTACAAACAAGACCAGGAAGAGTGGGCTTTTCACAGGTCACTATCAAAACCAATTTGTGAAAACATAGAGGTCCTCCAGGGATGAGGCATGTGTCTGCTTTGGAGGGGCTGTGTGGGGGTAAAAGAGGTGCCTGTATGAAACACAGTCCCTGCCCACAAGAGATTTAGGGCTAACGATTGGCAGTCCCATATTTGATGATAAGAGTCATCTGAGGTCATGCTGGGTAAGACTCCAAGGCAGGATTCCAGCTACTGTTGGTACTACTGGTCAGTGAAAACTGAGTGAATATCTGCTAAGCAAATGGACTTCCAAAAAACAAAAGGAATTTTTAAAATGTCTACTTAACACTAGAGATATTTATTATGCTTTTAGGGAAATTTATTCATGAATACATAATCAAAGTATCCACCTCGTTTTTATTATGTGACTTGGATATTAAAAAATCTAGAGGCAGCTTCACGGAAAAGGATTCTCAATGACTTAAGTGATACTGTGCCTATCACCTTCAAATATATGACTAATGCTAAGATAAAGAGCCCAGAAGATTAATTTTTATTAAAGATTAGACCAAAAATAAATGTTCCTATACTGACACTTAATATGTGGTATTTTCTAAAAGTATATGTCATCTAAGAACATTCTTCTATCAAAGTTTCTAGAAACTCCTGGTAAGTTCAAGGCTGATTAACCATTCCTCTTAAGCAGACCATTTACTACATTGGTAAAAGAACACTTCAAAATGTCTAGATTTGCTAAAACTGGGTAACTGGCATTCCTTTCTGTGACAGAATTTATAAAGCTCATCAAGTTATGTCAATGAGATCTGACTCCATGGGGATCTTTATTCATATTCTACAAATAATCAGAAACAATGTTTGCAAATAAATTATAGTATCTGAGAATATTACCATTCTCCCCACTAGAATTCTCTAAGAGATCTGGTTTATAGCTATTTTTCCAGTCGCTAGAACTCTTTTTGGCATGCGGGAAGTGTTTAATAAACATTGTGTTGATCAAATGCATAAATAAATTTATATAGCTTCTTTGAGGTGGCTAAAGTGGGGAGAGAGGTTTATTATCACTTTATACCAACAAGTAACCCTGAAATCTCTAAAGCTTGCTTTTGGTAAAACATATTATTACTCTTATCTCACCAAAACCAAACAATTCTCTCTAATGTCAGGAAACGAATACTACAAAGTATATGTGTGTGTGTGTGACATCTGTCATTCACTCAACAGACAGTAACTGGACACCTAACATACACTGATAACCATGCCAGTCACACGACAGTGAACCAAACATGTGGTCTTATGTTGTAAAAATGTGAAAATAAATTTAATCTTTTGACTAGAGATCTAGAATTTAAAATGTGGTTCCCAGTATTAATTTGTAGGAAGTAATGAACAATGGAAAACCATGAAGAAGCCTGTAAGAAAGGGTTTCACCCACTGCTTTTCATATTACAAAACCAAATGAATATGCAGTTAAGCAATAAATCCGTAAAACAAGGAGAAAAATTGTAAATGCCTCCTTAATGTTAATAATGATTTTTAATTCTATTATTGTAGCTCATTCATAAGTAAATAAATGGATAAAAACAAATGTCTGGCATGCCCTGGTGGAGCAGTGGTTAGGTCAATTACCTCTAAAGGAGCACAGGCCACATACTCGTGGATTGGAGTCCTGGGTCCAAGGGGGAAACAGCCAGTGTGAATAACTAAATAAAAATAAAATACTTCTTCCTCTTCTCTCTCTCCTTCTGCCTAATCACCTTCATTCCTACCTGCATCTGCAAAATATATATATATATATATATATATATATGACTGCACATACCATAACTTATACATCAAAATAATTGCTTTCCTTCATAAAACAGCTATTTTGTGAGGTTGCACATTTATTCTCAACAACCAGTTAATTATTTCAAAACCATTTTTTAATTTCCTTTGGAACTGTGCCCCGTCTTTTAAAATAAACTCAAATGATGAACTTTATTTTATGAGACTCTAAAAGGTCATTTGGAGTCCACTATGATAAAATAAATAATCAATGTGCACAATGATATTTGGATTAAGAAAAAGATGCAGTTAAAATATATAAGGAATTTTGATGTGAGTCATAACTTGGTTACAAAGGTAAACCCAAAGAAGAGTTCTAAAATAATTGTGAAGAATAGCAATATCACTGGAGAAAGTGGAAAGTTTATTACAGTGATTATTGTTAAGATCAGCTTCCACTGTCTTATTTAAACATATGTGTTTTTAATCTCATTACTTTATACTGACCCTTCAAAGGTATATTCCTAAAAGAATAATTTTATCACTTTATTATTTTTCCAAAGAAATCACATAGAGGACACTGCTACAAACCTTTAAAAATTACATATTTATAAGTGAAACACAATTCTAATAACAGGGCTAAAATAATCCACAAACATATAAAATATATTAAAATTTAAAATACAATGGAAACAATGTCCCCTAAGGATCTACAGGAAAGGAATATTTGACCTGTATCTGATCCAATCTGGCTCTTTAAATTCCATGTAGAATTTATCTTTCACAGCCAATTCTTTGTATCATTTCCTTTAAATCGTTGGTCTTTCTTGCAAGTAGGCACATGTAATTTGCTATCTCTTAGCCTATATCAAGTCTTAGAATGCAAGGCTTGTTGGTGATTTAATATAATTTAGAATAGATGTTTCATTTATTGGGTGACACTCATAAAATGACTGTCATAAGTTACAAATATTGTAACATATCTTACTTAAACAAGTATACATGTTATAAAATGTTTGCATTAAATAAAAGATCAGGATATGAAAACTTAAAGTACAAAAGTTTTAAGTTTGAGAAATAATGTGTGAGATGATTAAAATGAACTCATCAGTTGTTTTTTAATGTTATAAATAATATGAACTAAATGTGTTCTGTGTTTATCTATTTTCAAAGCAAAAATATACCCCACACCATCCACTATTATTTTGTTTATGATATACATAAATATCATGCTTCTGAATGTGAACTTAAGTGTTATGTTATGAAATAAATATTTTCTCCTTGTCTTTCATTCTTAACAAACTGTATGAGTTCATATTGCCTTGAAATAAATGTGCAACAGAGAGTATATTTTCAAAGATATTTTCACAATTTTACATGTAAAGATATGTAAAGCAATTATACCACAAACATCAATCATGAATCTCTGAATTTTGATATATGTATGAAGGCAAATTATTTTTTCAGATTTCTCAAGATGTTAAAATTGACTATATTAGAAATATTCAGGTATTATGAAATAACTATGCTTTTAAAAAACTCAGTGAGTATGAGACTATGATTAGAATTATATACTACTCAATTTTTATATAACCATTACTAAAATACCATAGTACAAAACCAAATATTTAAAAACTATTTTATAAATGTCCTCTTATAAATAATTACCCTTTTGAATTTAAATGTTTCTTTGTCATGAATAACATTTAAACACCAATTCTGGCCCCAACAGAAAAACAACTATGATAGGAATAAACACTATTTAGCTAAACTGTACAATTTTAAACTCTTGCCTACATTAAAAAAGCTCCATCTAATTTACAAAGCAATTGATTTACTCACCCAGACTGTGTTTTTCCTCTTTGTAACACTTATTTTTGTTTACCCATTTCCTTTATTATCTCCCACTAGAAAACTGTTTTGAGCATTATTTGTTTATTCTAAATATGATGGCAAAAATCCATCAGATTTATTGCCCAAACTCCCTGGTGCCCATGAATATGATCCTCAGGATAGTAAGGGGAAATCAAGTTTTTGCTATTTTTGAATTGCCTTGACATTAGCAGTTATCGTTTAGAAACTGACGGAAATGAGCCAGTATATGAAAGAATTCTGATATACATCATTTGTAAATTAAGCTGTGAATCTGGTGGTCATTAGTGAAAGCACAGCAGTTATCTAATAATACCCAAGGTTACCACTATCCATATTTATGATAAAAATGATTTTTATGTCCTTTTGCAACCATTCAATATTAGGCATGAAGTACACAAGCAACTGCTCCTGAGCTCTACTAGGGAAAGAAGGAAAAGCTAAGTATTTCATGATATTGCATAGGACTTTCTATGAAAGTTCTTCAGTTTAATGGAGGGTCCATTTCCATTTGGAACTTTGAGATAGTGTGAGTATTCCTACAAAATGGGCTATAAAAAGCTCCTCCATTGCTAGAGCTCAGAGAGAGAACTTCAGCGAAACAGCATAGCAGACCTCCTAGAATGACACATCATGGCTAGCACTTTACAGAGCATATTGGAGGAATCCAGGAACACCTTCAAAATACATTATTTGATATGGACTTGAAATCTCAATAGATAATTAGGCAAAAATGATGACCTTGAGACTTAATTGAGACTTTAAAAGAGGCTTTAAATAACAATAAAATGGACTCCCCAGGAGCATCTCACCCCCAACACCCCCACACAGCAGGTATCAGTGCTCTTACTGAGGAATAACTGAAGTCTGTGAGCAAAAAGAAAAGGCTGGCTTCAGGGAAACTGGAAACTCTTTGAGAATGGGATGAACATTGGTACTCTTATATGAACTGATTTTCTCCTCTCTCTGACTGTTTCTTTGCTCTTTCTCTGTAAGTTCACTCTTTTTCTACATACTCTATAAATTGATGTCTTCAAAGTTTCATTCTAGACACATATTCATGTTAAACTCCCTATGTCATTCATTCAACTGTTTTGTTGAATATATATTTTTACTAAACACACGTCTCCCATATGTCAGCACTGTTTCAATCACCTGCAATACTTCAGTGGACAAAAGAAGTAAAATCCTTGTCTATAGAGAAAATAAAATGTAGCAGATTTCATTGACCATATATACTCTGGTGATCCTCAAATTTAATACCTATCATTTCCATCTGTTCACTAAGTTCCAAGTACATTCAATTACTGATTCTCCACTTGGATATTTTAGAAACATCTCAAATTCAACATGTCCAAAGTAGAAGTGGTCATGTTTAGAAGTAAAAGCAGGAGTTCAGTGTTCTTCTCCACTTCAAGAATGGTTATCAACTTCCATCCTTCTGCAAAACCCAGAAATGTGGGAATAATCCTTGTCCTATCAACTTCATCAATAAATAACAATCCATTTCTCTCTATATTCATTGCCAGCATCCTATTCTAAGCTACGTTATCACTCTGGAAGCTCTGCAGCAGGTCTCCCTGCACCCACTGTTTATTAATTCCGATTTTTCACAGTCAGATAATGCTTAAAAATCTAAATTTTATCAAGTCAGTCTCTTCAATATAAAGGCCAACACTCTTCACAGAGCACACCCGCCCTGTACAATATTACTTCCCTGGACCGCTTTCATACAAATCTCAAGTACCGCCACATCTTTGCTCTTAAGAGTATCAGTTAACCATGCTTTCTTTCAGGCTCTCAAACATGTTTCATGCTTTCCAAATGTAAAGTCTTTGCAGTTTTCTTATTTTTCACTTAGAGTGTATAACTCCTGATCAGCCCAAAGGTCACCAACTCAGGGAAGCTATATTAGTCTGTCATTGTTTCTGTAACAAAACTTTCAAGACTGGAAAACTTAAATAATGAAAATGTGCTTTCTCACAGTTCTGGAAGCTGGGCTTCCAAATCAAGGTGGTGGCAGGCTTTGTTTTTCCTGAGATTTTTTTTTCCCTCTTTCCTTGCCTTGCATGTGTCCGGTCACCTTCTCACTGTGTCTTCACACGGCCTTTTCTCTGTACATATGGGTCCCCGGCACCTTTTCCTCTTTTATAAGAATGCAGTCCTATTGGAATAGGATAGCACTTTTCTGACCTCGTTTAACCTTAGTTTCCTCTTTAAAGGTTCTATCTACAAGCATAGTCACACTGAGGGTTAAGGCTTCAACATATGGATTTGGGGGCATACAATTCATTCCCCTACAGAAGCCGCTCAAGATACCGTAAGTAGATTAGGCTCTCAGTTAACCTTTTCTTTTAGCAATTTGTATTTGTTAGAAAGAACTTTACATAGTACCAACCAAAACTGTGCATATACAGATCTGTTCTCATGTCCTACTCCTCAGTCTCGCCCACTTCAGCACCTTGCTGATCTAACATGACAGGAACTTCCTGCAGGAATTCTCTTCTTAGGGTTCATTCTCTCTTCATCCAGGTTTCTGTTCAAATATCATCTCCCCTTAGACAGACCAACCCTAACCACTGTGTCTTTAAACTTATTACTCTAACCCCTAAAACTTTCTATGTCTTACATAGCTCTATGTTCTCATAATGCCATTGGGCAAGATGACATTTATTATTATTTTTTATTTGTTTACTCTCTATTTGCCTATCAGAATGTAAGGTTCTTGGTTTAAGTACTGTATCTTCCAAGTCTAGAACAGCTTTGGAACACAGGAGATACTCTGCATATTTTTAAAATGAATAAACGAGTGTGTTTATCTGTATAGTTACTTGATTATCTATTGCCCTATCAGACTATAGTCTATCATACCGGAAGAATGTCCGTTATGCTCACCAGTGACTTGGCTTTTAAGACTACTAGCCAGTGCACAGGATGTTCTTAGTAAATATTTTCTGAATGAATGAATAAAAAAAATTAAAGTAGTGAAAAAGAAAAAGTAGTGAAAGTTTATAGAAAACATCTTGAAATAATTTACAGAGCATGAAGGGAAGTTGTGGCTTTTCTAACTATTTCACAATTCATTTTTAGTTAGCAGGGGTACACCCTCAGTTTACACATGCATTTTCTGGGCCAAATCTTTGTTAGGGGCCATAAAACTGCCGTCAGATGCTATGAAAATTACAGGAGAATGAGAATAGCAATATTTGCATATCTAGAAATACTTCCTTTCCATAATCCCAGATTATATATTTAGATAATCTTTTAGTTCACCAATGAATGGGATTTCAGGACCAAATTATTTGGATAGTTAGTATGGACTGAAATAAATCTCTTAGAAACAAAGCAATAAAAGTACACATTTAAAATGACTCCTACTTTAAACTAAGGGATTTTTAAAAGAGTGAATGCCTATTTTAGTTTTAGTGAGCCTTAAAATAAAGAGAAACTGATTGATATTATACTAATACAAATATTTTTAAAAATTTCAAAAATTGGTATAACAACAAGCATGATGTGTAATATTTGCAAGTTCTTGAGAACAGTGTTCTTTATCTTCCAAAATATTCTGGTAAATCCTATTAATTGTTGAAAAGTATATGGGTCAAAAGAGGAATGACATCCTACCATTCTGATTTGTCTCTTCATCCAGAGAAAAGTTTAAAAAAAAGTAATGTTTAATAAGCCCAAATAAAACTTTTTTTCCTCTTTGCAATAAGGTAAAGTTCCAAATAATTTCTAGTCTTTAAGAACATCTAAAATAATTTTTCCTTTTAGATTTAGAAATTTTTTCTACCCTTACTCCATTAACATAAGCAATAATTGAAAAAAAAATTATAGCTGTAATTAAAATTTACAGATAAAAATACATTGATAAAAGCATGAAATCTTAATACAGGAGGTAATGTGAATAAGAAATAAGAATAAAACCTGCTGAATGGTAAAGATCAGAGTGTAAATTTAAAAATAAAGATAGCTGTCATTATGCTCATAAGATGCCAGTGAGATCTCTCTCTCTCATGTGACAATCAGCTTTCAGATCTTGCTAAATGTTCCCTGAGAGACTCAAATTGACCCTGAAAAACACTGACTTTGTTGTCACAATGACCTTTGTAATCTCAATAAAGAGTATTTACTAATTATTTGATATGTCTATTTATGTTCCACATGGGAAGAGTTCTTAAAAAGCTGAGTCCACATCATAGAGGCAGTATCTGAATTGTCACAGAAGACATACATTCCTAAATTCTCAATGTCCCGTATTATCAATAACTATTTCAGTGATTTAGAGTGTCTAGAGTAGTGGTGAGTCCTAGAGGACCTTCCTAGAAGGCACAGCTTGGAATGGGCTCTAAAGACTGAATGGTTTGGAAAGAAATAATTAAGAGGAAAGTACATTCATATATCATGAAAAACACAAGTACAAAGGCCCCAAGTAGAACTGGACAAAGTCAGTGTGAGAGACACCAATAAGATAAATAGGGTGAAGGGAATTCTTTAAGGGCTTACAGAAGGTAATTATTTTGGAAATATGACAGGATGTCAAAAGAGTTTTGGAAAAGAGAAAGGTGAGATTCTTTAAAATATTTGACTTGAATTTGAAGAGGTGGTATGACTTTTCTCAAAAGTTCTGGATGAATGATTTAACAGCAGATAAGAATGATAAGATGGGAGTTGCAGCTGTAGGCCTGATAACAGAAACATAGAGGGAAAGTCTGAATCTTAAACCAGAAAGAATTACAGTTTGGGAACTGATGCTGGGTGAAAGGCCAGGTCAAAGTCAGACTTCTGACTGTGCTGGCGGATTGAGTAAATGTTTGAGTGTCAGCTGTGCACTCCAAATGCTGGTATAGTTGCTTGGGATAGCTAGTGGAAAAAAATATTTATTTGATTTAGATTTTATTAAGAAGTTCTATGGCTGCTGAACAATTTTATATATTGTATATATGAATTATAATTGGTAACTAGTTTCTATTCTGTCCTAAATTAACTATTATTAAGTTAGAATGCAATTTAAATTCCAGGAGATTCAAGATAATGGAATAAAGTGAATATTCTTAAGGTTTTATTTAAGTTACGATTTATTTCAAGTGTTATTTTCAACAGTATTCATTTAAAATATAAACTTTATTTCATTTTCTACTAAATCTAGATAGGAAGTCTAAAGATGTCATTTTAAGAAAACCTGAAATAAGCACATAAACAGAATCAAAAGCTGGATAACATCAGCAGGTGGAGGAAGAATGATCATATACAGAAAACTTCTATTATAAAGACCAGTTGATACAGATCTAAATTAATTTAATCAGTTCTTTCTGTGTTGATATTTAAGAGTATCAACACTGATTCTCTAGTGGGATAAACAACCTATGAGAGACAAAAATTTCACATTTATGTATAGTGAAGGAAAAACTGAAATAGTGTTGAACTTAATGTATTATATACAGATGTTGATTTAAGATGAACATCTTAAACATACATAATGTTATGATGCAATGTTCCTTCAATAAAATTAATTTTAAAAATTAAAAAAACCCACAAAATTTCACCTTTGGTAATGGAAATGATAAAAAAAATTTGAAAAATCAGACATGGCTGTCCCGGATAAAAAAAATCTAAGAAACAATTAAGCTAACACATTTTTCCTAAAACTAATACTTTTAGTATAATTCAGGTGGAATGATTATGTTGGTGTGGGTGTCATCATGATTAGGAATATGAATCAGCTTGAAAATTATTATATGATTCTAAGTATTGCTCTTTTGGTAGAAGGTAAGAGATAAAGATGACACTTTATTGTTATTAATGGCATGGATTACTACAGAAAAACTATTCTGTGCTTTTCTTTTCATGAACATTTGTGACAGCCATATTCTCCTTTTTGGTTAAACTTTGCTTTGGTTCTAATTTAGATATTTCAGAAGTGCACCTTGATGTTTTCAAGGCCATTATGACATCAACTTAGTGTGAAACATTAGGAAATTGATTAAAAAAGAAAGCATCCCTTAACGGAGCTGATGTGCTTTCTCATTTACTTAATCTAACATCAAGAAGTGATTTGGGCATGGAAATAATATGCAGCAAATGGTTAACAAATGGAAATAATATGTAACAAATGGTTATAGTCTGATATTCATGAATGGATTAAAAACATGAATATGTATATATATTTACATATGTTCTCATTTTTGCAGTTACAATTATGTGCAAATATGTTATAACATACATATAATACTTTAGAACTCAGCACAAAGCCATGAGCAAAATAAGGTCATTGTCTTGTACTTCCACTATATCCCATTCACACATCTACATAGTATTTATTATTTCTATTATATTTATTTGATTACAGGTCTATTTAGTCTTCATATGTTGCAAGTCTCTAAGAAAGATAGTTGTAACTCATCTTTCCATTCTGAGTGTCTATCCAGTGTCTGGCAAAGAGAAAGATCAGTGTCTACTGGATGGATGATCATATCATTTTTAAAAATTATTATCTCAAAACAGATATATTTTACATTTAAATTACAACAAAATATTATATAAAATATATTTACCAAAACCTCTAACATACACAGAAAACAATCATTTCATTTCACAGCTTGTAGAGTATCTTAATGTTTCTGCTTTAATAAAAGGGAAATAATAATAGTCAAATTTACAGTGGTTAATAAGGTGCTTCTTTTTAAAATCATTCAATAATTCATCCTCATGTACAGAAGTACATTCAGTGTCATTTTAACCAAGTTTAATTTTATAAATTTAAAGCTTTTCATTTTACAGTTGTATTGAACCAAATTCCAAGGTAAATTAACCAAACTGTATATATTAAACACTTGCCAAATACTTATTGTAAAATAATTTATGTAAATGCAATACCTAATTTTAATAAATAGGCTACTGTTCTTTCTTTTAACTTTTCACACACACAAAATATGCTTTTTAAAATTATTATTAGTAGTATTAATAGTAGTAAGACAGCAGTACCAAAATAAATGAAATATTTCATCTTATACTACCTTTTATTTTGGCCATTTATTTCAGGGAATTTGAGCCTGTCAACATTGTAACAATATAATAAATTAGCTCTCAAATTTAAGTAATTAAGATGTAAAAGCTGACAGCTCTTTTTGTATTAAAAAAGTAGAATAGAAAATTGCTTTGGAAATTACCTCCTCTACTTTTAGTAGAAGTTCCTATAAAATCTTTAATTTAGGAGTACTTAAATTTTATAAATTTCCATTTATCTTATTGATTGTGCTTTATCTAAAAGATCTGTATCACTATCTTTGACAGTAACATGCAACACATCTAGATACACTTTTATGAATAGTTATGCAATTAATCAGGCTTCAGCATTTCTGCTTGCACCTACTTACATGCTTTTATACTTAAAAAACAGACTCTTTTCAGAGAAGCAACTAAAATTTCTTTTACACCACTGCAAAATGATACCATCATATCTTGGCAACCTATATTTGTCCTATTTATAATTACAAAATCTGACAAGAGTAGCAAATGGATTCAATGTGAGTATATAATCTAGCTTTAGCTTCTGCTGTTTAACCTTATTGATAATTGATAGCCATGTAATGATTTATAATGATACAGGATATCTGTCCTCAAAACTTACCCATCTAAATTGAAGAGAGTATATAATAATTTAGGGTACTCCAGGGAGCAAGTATCAAGAAAGTTATCACCTAGGTTGTTAAGAGAGTTCCCTGAACCTTCACCACATGTGGATGGAATTTGCACTCAGAGAAAAATAATTAGGTGGAAGAAATAAATTTACAATAGCAGAGAGTCAGAAAAGAATAGAAATCTTTGGTAAAACACTGACTAGTTCAGTTTGGAGCAAAGAAACAAAGAAAGAGTAAAGTTGGAAAAAAAACTAGACATGCTAGCTAAGGTATTGTATAAACAGTGGGATTTCTCTCTTTGTTTCTGAACTGAATTTCATAACAATATCTACAAATGTAACACCTCTGTAAGTAACTTTTATATTTAATACAATAGAATTGTGATCATCTTTTAAATGCAGTAGTTAATGGAGTAAGGGAAAAGGGAGATAACATTTTACATTGTATCACCAAATCAAAAGATCTGTGATAGATTAGAAAGGCAGATAGATATACATAAAGAAAAGATAACAGTATAGCATTTATTAAAGACTTCTAGTTATAGAAAAGATAATTCTAAGCAAAGATGAAATGCTAAAATAATTAGACCTAAAGAAAGAATATTTTAAAATTCTGACATACATTTAAACCACCCAAATTTGTTAGTTTATAGTGAGTTTTATATTTTATATAATTAGAAAAAACTTTTCATCACTTACAACAATTATTTTTCAGAAAAATCGAGACTGACCTTTTTTAAAAAAGCAAGAATAGGCATATGGGAAAACATACTGCAAAGTTTACATTCGTATATATGTCCCCCATTTATTAGGAAAAAGTTCTACATATGATAAAACTGCTGTTGGCATACATCATCTTGTATGTGATTTTTAAATAAATACTAAATATATCATATCATATTAAGCAAAGAGAGTCATTATTTCAGTTACCTAATTGAACTTATTGAGCACGTCTTATATACATTCCTTCAGGGTTTTCACTGGGTAATCTTTGAGAAATGAGAAACAGTACAATTTATAAAGATATAAGAGAACATATATTTTATCAATGTATGACACCTAATGACTTAAATGATGAATTTATAAGTTATTTCATCTTGGTTTTTATGAACATTAGGAAGCAAACCCTTTTAAAAAAGAAATTGAATATGGTCTACTATCACTATAAATACAGGGAGAAAGATTTTTTTTCTAAAGATTTATGTTGCATATATTTCAAAAGGAAAAGAAAGAAGATCCTCCTGAAAATCTAATTATGATAACAAAAAGATATCTAAAAATATGAAGCGCAATGCTAGAACAGAATAGAAATTGATAAAACACAATTAACAGCTTATATTATATGTAGTTAATCAGTATTCAGAGAGAACCCTTAGAGAATCTTTAGAAAAAAGACTTCTCTGTATTTACAGAGTGAGAGTAAATCGGGTTAAATTCACTTTTATTTTTATAGAAAAGAATGGCTTGGCCATATATTTTAAGGCACACAAAAATCTGGTACCTAAAATGGGTGTATATAAAAGCAGCTGCAAGTAAACCAGTTATTGAATTTTCCCTATTTTTAAAACTTACTTTAAGAGAAAGTCTCTTAAAATAAGTAGCTTTATAGGTTTCAAAATAATAGCAAATGTATCAAATGTTCTCATTGTGGGTAATTACTTCCTTTGCAGGTCTCTGTGCATTCTTGAAATTCAGCTGAAAATTTAAACACACATTAGAAACAGAACTGGATACACGGAAAAATTCTAAAAAAAAAAAAATCAGATCAAAAGAAAAGACATTTTAAAATGCTGACATACATCTAAGCCACCTGAACTTGTTAGTTTATAGACTGAGCAGGCCTATTTGCAAATGTTTCTTTGCAGGAATTTATGTTTGTGCACCTTGATTCTGGCCAAATACAGTACTTTTTTTTATGAAGTGGTTTAAGTAGACATTTTCAGCCCTTCTAGTTTTGTTGCATTGGTCTGGCATTGTTACTTTCCCACTAGAAGTTACTTTACTGTAAGGGCAGACACAAATAATTACAAAACAACCTGGAAGTGCATTTATATGAGATATGCCGAGGACATGGGCTCACAGACAAGGCCAAGTGCTACTCAAACCACATCTGAAGAATGTAACTTAGGAGTCAGGAGTCAAGTCTAAATGGATAAATTAGAGCAAAGGAAAGAGAATGGGCTTTAAGGGGCAGCATGGGCAGTGGCAGAGGATCGAAGGGCAGAACACCGCAAGCAGTTTATGGTTTTTGGAGTGGAGTCAATAGTCTTAGAGGCTAACAGATGGACAGGATTGTTCCTGAACACAGGGACACTCATCGACCCTCATTAGAGATTGCCCTCTGTTCTTGGTCATGGAGAACCACTGAAAAGCTCTGGCAGAAAGGTGACATTCACAGATCTGTACTCTTAAACAGATCACTCTTCTGACTGTGCTGAGGATGGCACAGAGCAGGAGAAATCCAGTTAGGAGACGGGGAAAGAATGGAATATGGTCTGAGGCAGGTCAATGATGGCACAGCAAGAAGAGAAAGACTACAGAACTATTTTATAAGGAGATGATATGATTGAACACTTGAAACAAGAATTTTCTCTCACTTGGATCTGCCAAAAATATTGCATTATAAAGCGAAATCTTACTGTAAAGTCACCATTCTTTCCATTCCAATGGAGTCTAGTGTAATGCATACTACTTGACATAGAGAATCTATGCTTATTGATGAAGCATGAAGGGGTCACATGCTGAGGTCATGCGAGAGCAACAGTCAAACTTACTGATACAGTCACAGTCCTAGGGATGAGCCTTAAAATATTTCTAAAGAGAGTGAAATAAAACAAAGGACAGTTTTGTTCCTTGAAATTCAAAAACAAATCTTTCTCTACTTGAACCATAACTAAGAACTTAATACAATTTTATCACTTGCAAAAAATTATGTGTTTCCTAAAACTTCATATACTCCTTCAAAAAAGGGAAGAAAATTTTATTTCCTTATACTTGATCAATAATTCAGGAATTTCCACCATGCTGCTGTTTTTCCCAAGCAATATAAATTGGTGATTGAAGTTGACTCCTACCTTTTAGTTCAGCAACCTTCACACTGCCACATAGATTTAGTGTTTTATCTTTACTCAACTTCCCTCTCACCCACATCACTGAAAAGGCATTAGCTTGTGAATATTGGATTTTGTTCTGAGATACTGTTCTAGAACATGTACAAGTGAAGGAGAGGAGACAAGAGAATAATATTGTATTAATTTTCATTTATTGTATAATTCTATGTTCTAAATTATACTAGAATTTAAATGTGGAAAGAATCTAATAGCTTATTTGACTTTATTCTTAGTTATGGACAGTGATATAATACAGTTTACTGACATAAAAAAAACATTTCATTTCATAATATTCTTCTTTTAAAGCCTGACATAAAATAATTCTTAACTATATATTTTATTACTGCCAACTTATAAAATTACAAAATTTATTACTAATTCTTTGACATTATTTTATTTGCCAAAAAAATCACAATATTCAGCAGTTGCTTTTAAGAGGTAAAAAAAAATGATCTCAAACAGCTGGGATTTTTATTTGTTTGTTTTCTGAGGTTAAACCAAGTGGAATTTGCTTCAGTGGATTTGAAGCTGAGGTTAAAAAATCTTAAAAATGATGTGAGCTTCAGTTAACCTTTATAATACTACATAACTTACTTAAAATTGGCTAATGTTTTGTTAAATTTTAATAATAGCTTTAATTAAATATCTATTTACCTTGAGCTGATATAAATGGCTTTCTACTAACTACACCAAAATATAATTTATCAATCTTCTCTGAGAGTCATTTTTGTAACACTGCTAAGTATAAAATTTACTTCCATATTTTTGGTATGCAAGTCCCACCTTGACAGTTTTTGCTATTTTTGCAGTTTTATTTCTAAAATGAACTAAAATCATGAATAGTAATGTAGTCAGATAATATAAAAGTGAAAATATCATTTTGGATATGAATTTACAATGTATCTGCTCATTCTAGTTATAGTAATACTTTTCCTTACATGCTAAGTTAGGAGAACACACACGGAGGTTAAACTAATGGGTTGTTGTTGCTCTCTCTTTCTCTGCATTTCACCCCAGCTATCATGATGAATGGCATGGAAGACCATCTCCTGGGTATGTGCAGATGATATGCTTTGCAGTTTGTATATGGTTCCTAACAGATTGCTTGCTTTTACTCTCAAGAAAACATTTAAATTTTTAATGTAGTGAATGGGGTATTGCTTTAGGAATAATTTTGTGTTTGCTATAATTTATATTTAAAAAGACATTTGTAAGTTCTAGTATTTTATTGTAAAATATTACTATTAAGAGTGAAATTAGTTGTGTCACAGCTAACAAGTGGCACGATGATAGAATATTGTGTTCTGAATGCAGAAATTTCATTGAGGTCTGATAATCTTTAAAGAGAAAAATGAATGAAAAGATGAATCACTTGAGCAATGATAATATGGATGGAGTTATTCATGGATGGGTTTGAAGAATTTGGACTCTCATAAACGTAAGACAATGAACTGAGCTCTGTGAATGCAGTTAAGGGACTGAATTCAGAAACCGAACAGAATTGCTTTTGTTTTGTTTTACAGTGTTCAATATAAGAAATATCAGAAAAACACTAGTCATAAGAAATCAAGGAACCAAAGTAGTATCTGATAGCCCCAATGATTATGACTTTGAAGTGAGCCTTACTGACCTACAGAAGGATTAATTTTGGAAATTTGAGCATATTACTAGGGATGTTTAAGACAAAAATTGCCTAACAAACTTTCATGGCATGAATCTTACTGTGACAACATGTGCTCCATGGTCATAAATGACAGATTGTGATGGAAGTTCATGGCGATGTCAAGATTCATAATGGTTATTTGCTTCATCTATTCTGTGTTGCTTTTTACTGAAAAATGTAACCATCAGATTCAGAAGATCTCATGTTCAGCACCAACAAATCCAGAAAAAAATGACAGGAATTGTGACCCAAGATGTACAAATGACAAACAAATCCAATAAATGGATTCCACATGGCATCACAAAAGACACAGAAAAGTCTTGTCAAAATGCTGAAGAAGCCCGAATTTGAACTGGAAAAATAATGATGCTTCATGGTGAAGGTAGTTGTTCTGGAAAAGCAACTGGGAATGACAGGTGTGTTAAAATTGAATTGAGCTTTTGGTATGAGCCACTAGTCCAAAAACCTGTTTAAAACTCAGACTAGTTATGGTGACAAGTAAATGTTTTATTTGTGATGTTTGAAAAAAAAAGTTGGAATAATTATAATGCCTATCCCACATGAATCTTTTGATTAAAAAATTTCTGAGCTTAGTATCTTACATTTATTGAGTGCTTACTCTCTGCTGATCTAAATGCTTTACAGAAATGACCTTATTTCATTTTCAAACAAGTCTTTTATATGGGCCTAGTTATTATCTCCATTTTATCAATGAAGAAGCAGAAATAAGGAATAATTAATTATCCATAAAAAGCAAGATATGATGTATGGAAAGCATGATATCTGAAATACAGATTCAATAAATATTAAGCATTTTACTCACAGAAGTTGAATATAACACTTCAAGTAAGAAAGGGCACGCCAATATAAGAATACTTAAGCTTAATCTACATTATGATAAATTTAATAAACCAAATTTCAAAGCAGTCATTTCATCTCAGCATAACCTAAATGACAAATATTTAAAATTGTGCGGCTAAAGGATTCTTACTTAAAAAAACATTTCAACTTATCAACTATAAATTCTTGACATTAATCGTGCTACTATTTGCTCTTAAACTGTTAGTATTTAGATAGCACAATGAAGTAGGGGGATTGACGCTTTTTCAATGAATTTGATGATATAAGCAGTCAAGTAGGATAATTTAAATCCTATAGTAACAAAGAATTTGACCTGAATTATTCATTTTAGAGGTCAAGAGCTAAACAAGGTCTTACTCAGCTTACATGAATAAGGAATTGTTTAAATCACTTTTGGCTATTGTTAGCAATCTCTGAATCTCTAAATGGCAGGGTGTCAGCATTTAGCCACTGATCTCATCTTCAGTCATCCTTAGTTGGAACTTGAGTACAGTCTTCTAAAACACAGTATTTCATACCACAAAGAAGACTAGGGTAAAATTTTCTTCCTAAATTCTTCTAAATTTTCCAGTTTTAACATCTACCTTGGATTACATTTTCCTCTGCAACCTCACCTGCTTCCTTTGAATATATTTTAGAGAAAAACAGCCTCCCAGGAATAAACCTAAAATTTGTATTCCAAATTTCAGCAGAAGCCACTGAAATAAACACAGCTGTGACCCATCATGAGTTACTTGATTCAATAACTTCTACATGGCCCTTCCTTCTTCTCCTGAATCCTGCTTGTTCCCTCAGCACTTCAAATGGTGCTCAGAACTGCATAACTGACAAGATACAGATTATGACTGAACAGTGTGGATGGCTGGTAAACATCCTAAAAGAGCTGCAGAATCAATGCTCTTTGAAATACTGTTTCACAGGAAAAAAGATCACTCAATGATTCTTTAGTAGAATGAAATCCCAAACCTAAACCCTGTTTGACTTTCCTGATCACCTGACTTATAACATTTTACTTGTAAACAATGAGTTAAAAAGCTATTCCATTAGCTGCACAGTGATGTATATGGCAAGATCTGCAAATGTAAATGAAGAACGATGCCATAATTGGCTGCAAATATGAAGCACTGAAAGGGTGGGCAGTAAGTCACCCAGTTATCATTATCTTCAATAGAATATTCCACTACAGTTAAAAATATGTGGAACTGGTGTCAATCATTGTCTAGTACTAAAATCATTACCTCTCTAACTATAGATGTACCTTTCTTCTGTGTAAATTGGTGTATTCCTGAAGCTTTAAAAAATAATTCGGTATAGTGAATCACATTTTAAGGACACTGAGTGTTCCTATACAAAAGTGCTCATAATTATAAATCCTAGAATACTTCTGTCTTAGGAAATTCCCATTTACTATATATTTTAAGCTGATATTTTAATATGCTGGCTTTTTAAAAGACATCTTGAATAACTAATTTAAAGGATCTCTTTGATTATGATCTATTAGGAGATAACATAGAGTTGCCACCCAGCATTATATAAAAACATTGTAGAAAAATTGCAAAATATATCTTTAATATTTATTAATATACATCTATTTTGAAGATGTGTAATTATCTCATGCAATCCCAATATACTGGTTTAAAACAGAAATAGATTATATAAAATGTATGGTGAGTTGGGGTATGAGAAAAGATACCTTGCTTTACATAGTGTCTAATAATTAGACCTTTTCACAGTAACATTTTTGCATGTATTTTTTGTACACACACATTTTAATAGTTTGATAATTTTTCTAAAATTATTATAATATGATTTGTTTTATTAAAATGTTATTTAGCTGATGTAGAGTATTCCATTGTTTGTTCATTTTATTACCTAAAGACTCTTAGATTATGTCCATGTTTTCATTATGAAAATCACTGCTATGAAAAATCTTTTTTTTTTAAAGAATGAAGTTAAGTAGGTAGGCAGGCAAGAAGATGAGGAAGAAGCATTTTTATTTATTTATTTAATTGTTTATTCTTTTCACTAATCTTTGGAGAATGTTAATTAAGTTAAAATTTTAGGTTTAATATCTTCCTTTGGGCCCTGGCATGTGAATGCCAGATACATTCTCCCAGCAAAAATTGAGACAGTCCCATTTCAGACTACTCTGTTTTAAGCAACAAAGTCACTGAAGGTGTAGTGAGACAATAAACATTTTTGGGTGTGTAAAATATGGGCAATTTTTTTCTGATATTTGCCCCATTTGATATTTTGCAAGGCATCATTTCCATGAGAAATGATACACAGGAAATATGTAACATCTATGCATATTAGATGGGGGCATTCACACTGTGCACATTCTCCAAAGATTAGTGAAAAGAATAAATAAAAGAGAAACCTGGAGTTCTGGCACCTTCCAAAATTAAACATTTGAAGTTATATTCCTTCCTGACTACAGCAGTCCTACTTTCAAAATTGAGAACCAACTGTGAAATAACTATGGTTATGAGAAAAGCTGAAAGAAAAAGTCTTAGAAACAACTAATATAAATTTCTGCCTCCAAATTAAATCATTGGGGTGACTAGTTTTAATACTTCTGATTACTATGTAAAAATCTGGATTCAGTGTAATAAATTAAAATATTCACTTCTCTGAAATAGTTTAGGCAGAGTTCTGACTTATGGTGGTATGATTTAAACAACCAGTAACAGTCCTAATTCTATCACAAGGTGTTCCTTACTACCATAAGATTAGTTTCATTTTCCCAAAATCCTTTTTTTTTTCTCGAAAGAAAACTTGTACTATATTAGGTTAAGTCTCATGCTCCTATTACTTTTTCCCATTACTAAGTTGTTGTTATTTTCTAACAAACAAAACCTTATGAACTGAACTCAAATAACACTAAGGTTCAAATGACCTTTGAATTGCCAAGTCCACTGTTACTTTTTCAATTTTCATCCCACTTGACTCCTTGGCAGCACTTGGCACAGCTTATCAACTCCTCTATTTTAAAATGCTCTCCTTACTTGGCTCCAAAACACACTTTCCTGGTGCTCTGCTCTCTCATCATGTTTTCACAGTCTTGTTTACTTGTTCCTCTTCCTTTTATCTCCAATCACAGATAATTCTAAGGATTCGTTTCTTCTTTCCTGCTTGTCTTACTTTACTTGCTTTCCATGGGTCTTCCTATCCATGGATTTATTATTTATAAGCTTGTAACTCAAATTTATATCTACAAGTTGTCTCTTTCTTGAAAATCCAAACCCAATACACATTCTTCATACCACCACTAGAATTATTCTCTTAAAAAAAATCATATCTCTTCTCCAGTTGAAAAATTTGATGACTCCTCTGCCTGAAGGACAAGGTCAAGATTTCTTCATAATATGTATAAAATCTTCTACAGTATGACATTATATGTCTTTCTAGTCTCAATCCTTATTGCTCTTTGTCATAAACCTTGCACCACAACACACCAGTGCCTTGCCAGCCCTCCTTTGTTCTTTTCTATCTTTGCTACATTTTATATGAAATATGTTTCCAGGATCGAGTGTCAGCGACAGAAATTCTGCTAAGTAGAATCTTACTGGTGTTAACAGAACTCATTTGAAGTTAGGACTATCTTGGACAACAGAGATCACCCAAATCTGTGCTTACAGAGTTATTTGTCCATCATCTTTGAAAATGTCAAAAGCATTCATACTCATGTAGAGTGTATCTTCAACAGCTTAGCTAGAGGAACCCATATACTAGAATTTCCACTGTAGGAAGAAGAATCTTCCCTAATTATCTTCTTTAACCAACAATTTAGTTTCAGAAGTGGAGAAAGAGAGGAAAGAGACATATTACAAAACAAATAGACCACCGGATGAACCTCAATAATCCAGCAAGTGACCTCCCTGTAGGCAGATGCTTCTCACACACATCCACAGCTAAATCTGACTTAATCAGTGAACATGTTTCTTCTTCTGTGCTCCTCTAACATCTAGTTTATGCCTTGATTATAGCTCACAGTATACTAATCTATAATTACTTGATTTTATGTCCATTTTTCTAATCAGTCTGTGGCTCTTGGCATAGAGCAGATGCCAATGAAAGAATAATGAACTCACCCTTCTAGAATGGCAAGGCCTAGGACACAATGAAGAAATTTCTTTAGGATTTCTGCAATCAGAGCAACAGCTATATTAAAATAGTGCAATTTTGGCCCAATAAATTATGAATGCTGCTATAAACCATCTACAGATTATGAAGTCTTTCTCATTAAATCAACAAGTTCATAAGACAAGTGCTCAAGTATAGTTAGATGCAACTTACCCTATCTACTCTATATTTTCAAATACCATGTAGCAATTTTAATGGCACACACAATTTATGCTTGAAAATTCACAAATACTACCCAATGCAATTCCATCAGAATGTCACCTAGATTTTTCAAAGATCCACTAAGAACTAATGACATCCATTTTTGTTACAAAAGAAAGTCTTGCTCCAGCAAATGATGCTAATTTTCTAGTTATGATGGGTGGAAATGCAGAGTACCCAGGGGATTAGAATGTCTGTTCAAAATGCCAGGCAGTTAATAAGAAAGTGCTGAGAGTAACTCTTCTGATTTCACATCTCTGTTTTCATTCTGTTAATATTCCTGTGTTTATTCCTTTCCTGATATTTCACATTTACAAGACTTCTTTCTCTGCAATTTAGCTCTTTATTTAGCTCACAAAGTAGGCATTATACTAAGGAGGTAGGGTATTCATCTTTTGGCGTCAGTACCAGTTGCCCCTAGCAACCACCATTTGAAGGGAAGTCTTATTTTCATCTGGTAACTCAAAATAGGACTAAAGGGTCAACTGCAGAGCAATTGTGAAAGGCAGGTCTCAAACTGGAAAACTGCTCAATATAAGACTCTCCTTCAATTGGATCATTCCAAAGATATTGGAAGTTTTGTCCATAAATATTTCATAAATGATGTTTATAAATGAGTTTCTAAACAATACTTGCAAAAATAGAACTTGAAATTCATTCTAGCCTTAAATCTTTATTATTGAGGCTATGGAGAGAAATTATATAACTGACACAAGTCTAATGCAAATAGAGAGATGCATAAAACGAATAAACTCTCATTTCAAATATATTATATCATGTACTCTGAAACTGTAATCCCTCTTGAATTTACTGATCTTTAACTTGAGTTCATGCTTCCAAGAAGTAAAACTAGGAAGGAGAGCCAATTTTGCTATCTGTTATTAGTTTAAGCTAGTAAATACAATGATTAAAACAGATAATGATTCTGAATATTTTTAAATCATTACCTGATAGCTAAAAATTCCTAACTTCTTATTAAGGAAAAATTAAAAGAAATTTAATTTTTATTTTTGTGCTCTTTGAAGCCCACTTACATATAACTTGTGTATAACACTGTGATATTTCATTGTGTGTGTGTGTGTGTGTGTGTGTGTGTGTGTGTGTGTGTGTGCATCCTCAGGAGTCAAAGAACAAAAAGAAATGGAAAAACATGCATACACTTGCACAACTGTGGTTTAAGAAATCTAAAATTTCAGGTTGTTATGCTTTTTTGGCAACAGATTCCAGAAATCATGTGCTGCCCTATATTAGAGTTCTATGTGTGATTGGGGAAATGGATGTTGACATCAGCATCATTTATATTAACACTACACAGCCTTTCCTTCTTTTAGTGTAAGTCTTTCATAGGAAGATGACTAGTCATGGGTAACACAGACATTTTACATTAAGTCAATTCAATTAAACAAGAATTGACAAGACATGTTACCTGTCCTTTGTCCACAACCCTAAATAGGATATAAGCCATGCTTTCATGTTTAGTGAGAAAACATAAAACACAATTCAGCGAGAAAGATAAGACAAAGATTGGGAACCAAACAGAAAGATAGAAGCAGTTCCAAAATTTAAAGATAAGAACTTGTAAATATAATGGTGGTGATAAAATTATATTAATAAACATGTGAGTATGATTACGTACAACCAAAAAACTCCATAGAAACAGCATATTTTCATACTTTTGCAAACTATTTCAACTAAATTTTGAAATGTATGTGTTAAATCATTAGCGTATTCTTTAACTCTTACTGGAAGATTAATCAGTTACTGAATCACATATTGCCAACTTACGGGGTTTTGCTTGTTTTTTTATTTTTCTTTCAGCATTGAGGTTGCACCAAAAATTGTTTTCAGCTAAAACGACTAAATATAATTGAACTACTTTAAAATTTCATGTGATGTCATTGGATTGTAATGCATTTCATGTCTATAAATTTAACCTCAACAAAAAACCCACAGAAAAACTAATGTACTGAATACAGACGAATGACAATTTGCTTAATACATTGTAAAATTAAGTATTGATTGTCTTTGGAATTTTACTCGAACAGAAATTAGCTACTATAAAGTCTGCCATCTCTGAGATTTATCTTCCCAAGAGGACTGCAAACTTTTGGTGTGGATCTGTTGAAAATGTATTTTACTCTGTTGGTAAGATTGCTGCTCCAGACCCTCCATCCACAGAATGAGCCTTGAATCTCTGTGTTGACACTGAGTTCTCACCTTATCTTCCTTGTTATAAATGGTTACATTTGAGAGAAGAGAAGAGTTGGGATGCTGCCTGAGATTGCAGAATATTTCTTTTTGTTAGAGATGTTCGGCTTTGTTTTTCCTGAGTGATGGCCAAGTCTAACACAGGGGAATTAGACCCATGACTTAAGGTCCACTAGTCAGTGCTGCCCTGTCATGGCCCTCACTCATTCTGTTTCCACAGCTGATATTAAAGATCTTCACACATGTGGAGCATGACAGGGTTTGTGCTGCACAGAGTTTGTGTTCTAACCAGAGGACTCCAGAGGACTGTGTCTGTAAAGACCTTATTATAGACTTAAAAATTAATTACAGATTGACCATCAGTAAATTAAGTTCCCAACTGTGAGAAATCTGAATGTGCAAAACTGTTTAGTGACTTAATGTGACACTTTCAATAATAAAAAAATCTTAAATTATTTTTATAGCTATGTTTTTCTCACTCTAATTTTTTTACTTGTACATGTTCTTTATTTTTACAGTAAATATTTCTGGATGTGATGTAATAAGTATTTACTGAGCTTATCTTTTTTTGCAATTCAACTACAATGAGAAAAGAACACTCCAAAAACTGAAATTTTGGAAAACTCGCTTTTTTGCACAGAGATTTTATATTTATTTTAAACCATTCAAGCAAACTATGTGGATAAATACAATAAAAAGTGAATATTGTATAAATATGATGAAATTTGAATAAAAGTTATGAATAGTATTAAATATTTCTGTAAACTTTTATATTTTAATATATAATCATATCCCACCTATCCCCAGATAACTTACCCAGAAATCTTAAGTGTATTAAGTATCACTTAAAAATAAACAATTTTAAAGGACCCCAATGACAGTCAAAATTGATTGCACAAGTTCTGACATTAAAAAGTTCTTACATTTATTTGTAAGAGGAATCTCACACTGTCACAGGGATTCTTTAAATTTTCCTTTCAGGCATAATTTTGACCAGCATCTTCAACTGTTTTCCAAAACCATACATGAAAAGGGGATGGAGAGAAAGAAATGCTAGCAGAAAACATTTGGAATACAGTCTAGACTTAGACAATGGAGGAGACAGAATACTTCTCTAAAAAAAAAACTACTATCCTAGTCACCTGGGAGGTCTTCAAGAACCCTTAAAGTGTTGCAAAAGAAGTTCTTAATAGTGTTTCTAGAACCCCCCCTCTCAAAAAAAAATGCCTTTTCCGTTTTTGTTCCACCAGTATTTGTATTAGCTTGTTTAGCTCAGATATGTAAATAAATAGAATAAAAGAGGGACAATGTTATACACCAAAAATCACAGCAGAAAGGGAAATGTTGAGGAGGAAATGTTGCCTTAGGTCTGAAAATACATCCCAGGAGAGGTAATTCTGCCCCAAAAGACGCTGATTGATGAAAAACTTTTTGGAAGCTTTTACTGTCTGTCAGAGTGGACAGATTTCTAGGCAAGAGTTGAGTAACACCTTGAGAAGAAAATATTTAGTCAGGGCAGTCTCTCACTGCACTATACAGATAAAATTGGCAAGTAGCTAGGGTGTGGTTTGTCAGTGACCGCCAGGAGTCTGGGGGTATAAAATGTGGTCTCTGGAAGTGCAAATCATGAGCTTCTGGATGTGACTGAGGAACAAACTGGATTGAGCAAGGGGCTGGGATCACCATCATCCAGAATGTTGGGCTGGATGTTTTTGCTTTGTAGAGACTAGACCAACACAATGTGCATTTTATAGTTGATGAAACTATATGTCTATGAGTAGAGCTTACTTATAGGAGTCAAAATCAGAAAATCTGTGTATTATCATTGCCCATGAAGATCAGTAAGTTTGGTAAGTCTCAGTTTCATTTTCAATAAAATAAAGCTATGAAAAGCTATCTTGCATGCAAGATTTTCTGTGAGGATGGGAAATTTAGATGGATGTGTAAAAGAAGAGCTAGTTGTTAACAACAGTTATAAAACTAAGTTCCAGGCACCGTAAATTTCAATGTTTTGACAAAATTACTCTGCCCATCATAATTAGTTTATAAGCAGCTACACAAATGGCTGAACTGAAGAAGTAAGGAGATAACTATACCATGTATAGTTAAGATTCACTGAACGAAAAGAAAAGAAAAAAAGTATGTGCCACGTGACAACTGGTTTCAAGGCTCCTCTGAGACTAAAATCTAAGAGTGGGTGGGAATGTGTGCATGGATTTCTCCCTCCTCTGACCACAGGTATCTGAGGATTCTGAGAGTCTAAGAAATTATGGACGCAAAGGCTTGACTTTGGGGTTCAGATACACTGTAGTTTGAAGACCAGTTTTATCTTACCATCTTTGATCCCTTAATTACCCTTTTATTCTCCATTTACAAAGCTGTGATAAAGACCCCTTGCAGAACTGGTTGTAGATATAAGGGCAAATAAAAATCACACATTTGAAGAATCAAGCACAGCATATCTTCCATCCACTGCATCTAGACCAAGGCAGACAATCTGAGGTCCCAAGTCACATATGGGAGAACAGAGCAGTCCTCAGAGGCAGTGCACACTCCATGGAGGGAAGGAGGGGTACATGTAGACACAGGGTAGTCATTAGCTCCTCCTGTCAACACAGGAAGGAGACAGGCCCCCTGGAAGTTGGGGGACACAGCCTCTTGTCACTCTACCTTTTTCCCTGGGAAGTGTTAAAATAAGCAGAATTGTCTTTCCTGCTATGGTCCTCACCCTCACCACCCAGGCATTCTACAATTGAAAAATCACCCCAGCCCTTGCCAATGGTAAAGTAAGAGATACTAAGAGTCATTCTTCCTTAGGGTGAATCCGCTTAAGCAGCTTACTGTCACAGAGATAGACAATTTACAAAAAGAGTAAAGCAAAGTAAGTAAAAGAGTAAAGTAAGGATACAAGGGCAATACACTGGGGGCTGGAGCAAGGTGCAAGGGAGGGGCTGTAGCAGAGAACACAGGTAGCAGATAGTGGGGGGAGGGCACAGAAAAAAAAGGGAAGTGAAGTGATGTGGGGTCAGCAAGGCCAGTCATAAAGGAGGTCAAAAGAGAGGGAACAAAACAAACAAACAAGTCCTGTGTTGTTAACTAGAAATAATCAGAGGATCAGAGAATGGTAGAGTTAGAAGAAGCTTAAAAATATGCTTCCTGCTGGACTTCAGAAGCAAATGCCTTCAGGAGTCAGGAAGAGAATGTTAGAGAAGTGAGACAGATATGATAGAACAGATAACACAGGGACCTGTGGAAAACTTAAACCAAGTGTGTCATTCCTAAAGACAGTGCACATAATAATAACAAAACAACAATAATAATAAAGCCATGTTAGCCAAAATAAGTTGACTATGGGAATAATTCATCCAATTTCTTCAATATTATTCATGGACTGATTGCTACATATTAAAATATGTTTTATGATATGGTCTTGTACAGAAATCACTCAATGATGCTCCTTTCTCCCAGGAACTGAAAGCTGGGTCAGATTTGAAGGATCTCACAGGAAATGGGGTAGATCCTAAAACTCCAAGAAATTTTCAAATCCTGAAGAATTTCAGAAGTTTCCGAGATCCCCCTCAGGTAAGAAGAAGTTCATTGTCCATGTTGATAGAGATTCTTCAAAAGAAAATTAAAACATTTCGAGTGATTCCAGATTCACTGAATGAACTCTGAAGGTATGAACACAGAGTGATGGTTCACAAATTGAGCCCGTTAAAGCTCTATCACATCTCCTAAATAGTCTAACATCACAGCATAGGGGATGAAGTCAAGCTACAAGGATAATCTTAAAGGGGCAGCTATGAAGGTGCAAAATTCAAAACAAAAGCCAGGGAATCAGGTTTATTTGAGGAGCACACTCAGTGTCTGCATCTTTGGGATCACATAAAACATTCTTATCAATAGTTTTGGCGAGTGATAGCTCTAGTTTTTATAGCAAACATTAATTACCCATCTTTGACTAGTTCAAAGAGAGGGATTTTAGATTAGGTCAAGCCTCCGTTGGGAATCCATCTCCATTAGTTATTAGCTATGTGATATAGGGAAGATCATGTCACTCTTCGGTGCCATAATTTTCTCATCTGTAAAAGGGTGATAATAAAACTTATCTAAGATTCATATGAAGGTAAGAGGTAAAATACAGATGTAAAGTGCCCAGAAAATAGCATTTGATGAATAACAGCTACTGCTAATATTTCCTATCATCCATGCTATTATTATCATCATAGTAATGACAGACAAGTGCCGTCATGTAACAGACACTCCCACTTGCTTCTCACCCCTTCAGTGTTACAGTTTCACAAAGACACAGGACCTGTGTGCATGCCCTAGGAGACCTACAACAACCCCACTGGCCACTCAATGTGCATCATAGTTTACAGAAGCAAGCAACAGGTTGAGAAAGGTTTTTCATCACCGGTCCAAGCTTTTCTACTCAAGCTCTTTGGTACACAGTTAGTAAGCATTAATTCTAGCAGTTTATGATTTGCAGTAAGTCACTGCAGTCTAGTGCACTTTCTTCTATTGCCATTTGCTAAACACCCACTTAAAGTATCAGATCACAAAATTCACTATAAATTGAAATGCATGTTTCCTTTTGGGTTATCTTGGAATAATCCAACAAAGACAATAAGGAAAACATAATGCTAATTTCTACTCTTGGTTTCATAATACTACATTGATTATTTTCAGGTTTAATTTGGTACACAACAATTAAAAGAGACATATCCTCTTACGTTTTTGTTAACGCAGCTTTTATTTAAGTTCCAGCCAATGAATTTATACTATCAAATGTCAAGACAAATTAAGGAAAAGCAAAACCAACTTGCTAAGGCATTTTAGTGAGAGAGAAAAATCACATGGTTCTCTATTGCCTGAGTAAGAGAAGTCAGAGCTTTTCCTTTCTAAAAGTGTCTTCTTTTCAGAGACCGGGATTTTGTTTAATATGACAGAGAAGGAAAGACTATTATTATCTTCCAGTTGGAAACAAGCATGTATTATACTCTAGCTCCTACTCTTCATATTTTAATTAATACACTTTTATTGTGCTAACACTGGTTTATAACATTATGTAAGTGTCAGGTATATAGCTTAATAATTCAAAACCTGTATACTCAACACCACAATCACCACCTAACATCAAGTTCTATATTCATCACCATCGCCCCCTTTACCCATTTCACCTGCCTGAAAATCCTCTGGTAATCCCAAATTTGTTTCCAGTATCTAAACGTTTGTGTCTGTTTTGCTTTGTTTTACTTGTGTTGTTTTTTAATATTCTTCATGAGTGTCTTTCTCCTCTGACTTACTTCATTTAGCATGATCCCCTGAAGTACCATCATGTTGCAAATGGCAGGTTTCCATAATTTTTACAGCTGCTACTCTTCAGATTTCTAATATGAAAGGAGGTAATCCAAATTCCCATCAATGGGCATCAATTGCCATTAGTGGACAAACAAAATATGCTCTGTCCATACAATGAGATATTACATGGTAATAGAAGGAATGAAGGTAATAAGAAGAATGAAGCATACTGTTTTCTGGATGAATGTTGAAAACACTATCAAGTGAAAGAAGCCAAACACAAAAGACCACATGTTGTATAATTTCATTTATATTAAATGTTCAAAATAAGCAAATTCATAGAGATAGAAAATTGGTTGGAGGTTTCTTAGGGTCGGGACAGTACTGGTAGAGGGTGGGGAATGGCTGCTAACGTGTTTCTTTCAAATGGTAAAAATGCTTTGGAGTTAGCGTGTGATAGCTGTAAAACTTTGTAAACATACTAAAAAGCACTGAATTTTAAAAGTGCAAATTTAATAGTATGTGAACTATATCCCAATATTCTACTCAGAAAATTCTTGCATGTCATTGTCATCATTTTTCAAAATAAACATTTACTTACCTTGAGATTCAGTGAATTCTTGAGTAAAACTGCATTAGCAAAACAAGTTTTGAAATCCTTATATGTAAACCTCAACTTGGTTTCCATAGTTTTAGAAACAAAATTTCCTGCCAATTTTAAGTTTTCTAAAAGATTGCCTTGGCTGATTATTTAATTTTATTGGCTTTTCTCATAGGATAAAAGAAGTGCTTCACATAGCATTTTGCTGTTGTTGCTTTTGGTTTTGGAATGAAGTAGAGTCAAAATGGTATTAGGTAAGAATTATATGTCTTCTTTAAAACAGCAAAAGATCAAATATGGAACATAACCCAAAATAGGAAAGAAATAATTACTTCATTGAGCACATTAATAAAAGAAATCTCTCAAATTAAACACTGCTTCAAAGACATCTTAAATACTTATTGGAGCATTATACACATATGCTGAGAAAATGCCACGTTTTATATTTTGGTTTTCTAGCAACTAATACAAGGAAAATTTCCATAAAAGCAGTAAGAATAATGCAAATTTTATTTTTAAAATGTACACACAGATATGATCACTGTTATTATTTTTTGATGAAATTCTTTTGAAATGTCATTAATGCAGGATTTTATTTAATAACTGAATAGTGTACAGCAAAATGTGCTGGTTAAGAGCACAAGTCCTGAAGTCAGATTGATTCCGATCCCATTCCCATATTTATGCCCTTGAGAAAGTTTCTTGCTATCTGTAGCTCTCAATTTCTCATCTTTAAAATGAGAATAATAATAAAATAGTATAAGAATTCAATGTGGCAATGTGCTTAGTGTTTAATATGCTGGACACAAAGCAAGATGAAAGTATTGTTATCATTTTTTCTTAGCAATGCTTAATACCCTCTTATAGAATCATTTCTTATTTCAGTGACACATCTGATAGAATCCACAGATTTAGAGAAGCAGCATGACATACCAATTCGGCTCTACAGAAAGACAATTTTCTCTGTTTCTCTCAAAAATACAAATTATAATTCCAAGAAACCATTCATCCTTTTTGCTAACAGGCCTCTAACCACAATTTCATAAAATGTCTTTTTTTCCATAAACAAAGCCAAACATAATATCTTGTTCATCTGATTATGAGCAGAATAGCAGCTATGTGAGCACTGCCATATCACAGACAATAAAGGCAGTAATTACTAACCACCCAGAAAAAAAATCACCTCAGAAAGACATGTGGTATCCATCAATGTAATGAAAACGAAGAGAAGCAAACAAGGCTGCTCGTTCAGCTGTGTGTTGCTTTTTGATTTACAGTTCAGTAGCATTACATCTAGTTTATAAGTAATTCTTAGGTACTTTTTATGTTCTGAACATGGTTGGTATCCAGAGTATATTTATCACTCTATTGAATTCCCTCATATGTGCCAGGTAGCACAGATAAACCTCAGGTTAAATTATGCTCATACCTAAATCTTAAAACCTTATTCTTTAACATATTGTATTTAAAACAAGAAATGGGCAAATTTTAAATGACAACATAAGGGTTAAATGACAAGGCAAGCATCAATAAAATTATTAAGTCAGATTTATTTTCTGTGATATGTGACATGGATCATATTTCAAGATAAATTTATAAAGTTTAAAAGAGTTCATGGGGTGGCAAACAGCGATGGTCATCTTCATCACAAGATTCTGCTCTCCAAAAATTATTTTATGTCATCCTAATATAAAAATTTCCATTTTTGTTTCCCCAATTAATGGGGGACTAACCCACCTATACCATTCCTGGATCTAATCTCATGAGGGATCTTACACCTTAAGGATGGTATTGGTGTTTCTGAAGGCAGCCCCTGAAAAGCCCTGGGTGCTCCCTGGTTACTGATGTGTCCACTGTAACTCCTGCTGGTTTACTGCACATCATGGTTGGAGGAAACGGGGGAGTGGAGGTAGGGCGATGGAGTGACTAGTGTGACCTGGCCTGGTGTGCATTTGATCCTAAGAACTAGGTTTTGGATGATCCATTGTTAGGGAGACAAAATGAACAGAGACTACTATTACTGAACTAGTTAAAATTTGGTAGTCCGAATTAGGGAAATACACATACATACACACACACACACACACACACACACACACCCAACATTACCACAACTACCACCACCATCACCACCACATATCTCACTGAAAAAACAATGCTAAAAAGAAAAATACTAACAATAAAACAAAACAAAACATATAAATATATTCAAGATTTAAATTACTCTCTTCTCCAATAACACTGCTTTGAACTTAGGCCAGCAAGAACTCCTAACATTTGGCTCTGTTATTCTATAGCAGTTTTTTGAATGAAAATAAAATGGAAGATCTAGACACATCAATTTTATTTCCACATAGACAGGTTTTAAAATTCAGCATTTTAGACAGAATCAGGATGAAATTAGTATAACAAAGATCTCATCCACATTTAAAGAAAATGTCAAATTTGGGGAAAAGTAAAAATAATATTCTAATGAAAAGATAAATGACAATATATATAAAAGAGTAAAACTGGTCAATTAATGTCACTGCCATGTAAAGAAATAGACAGCAAAATTTATTTCTAATTACCAAAGTATATTTTCTATCATTTCCACAAAAAATATTTATATTCTTTCTTAATGTAGGAATGTTTGAGAGGTTTACTTCAAAAATTCACTTTAAAAACTAGAGATATCAATACCAACTTCTTAGAATTGCCATACAACAGCAATAGGCTGTCCTTTGTATGCCATTCCTGAGTATATTCTTAATGTAACTGAGTTTATAACAGAGTAAAATATTTTATACTGGGGCTTTTATCTTATTTCACAATAGAGAAAAACAACATTTAAAAAATTCAGGAAAAAATAAAATTTTCCATTCTTTTGTAGGTATTGCTTTCCTACACCTCTCCTTATTCATAGTTCATCTGCTAAAAGTTATCTCTGTGTTCAAGACAATAACTAGTCTTCCACATGGAGTACTAAATAAAATGTGCAGCAGATAAAAGCAGGTTAGTTACTTCCCTTTAGTAAACTCAAAGTCAAAAGGTCTTTGTAGGAGTTAATGAAATCAAATCCTATAATTGGAGTTCCAAAGTAACAATACTCTGAATTTATTTCAACAGTTACAATAAAGAGTTTATACACAGTTTCAAAATCAATAAGAAGCTCAGACTGGATAATATGTTAAAAGACAAGGAAAGACTGTCCTAGTAAACTAGGTTAAAATGTCCAATGATTTACTCTCTCAATTCTAAGACACTACTCCCATCTCATAAAATCACCACTCTAAAAATTAACAGTATAAAGCTATGACAACATAAAACCTTAAGACCTGGTTTAAAGGAATCTGAAATAAGAGAGATGAATCCCATAAAAGCAGAGTTTCACTAGCGTCCTTCTGGAAAACTGTGACACATCCCTTCAGAAGCAGAATAGGGCACTTCACAGCTATTATCTCACTGGCTGTTCTCACAATCGTCCAGTCACCCAGTCTTAACCAGTGATGGTTAATTGCAGATAGCTGTTGCTAGTCTGTGTCAGAAGTAAAATTGCAAAGCAGAAGCAGACAGTAGGGCCAGAATTGAAAATTGAAATCAGTGGTGGCTCCTAACAAAGACTGATTTTCCACAACAGAATTCAAAAGCACAATGCTTTAATTTAAATAATATTTCAATTCCAAGATAAATTAATACAATTTAGATCTCTTTCTCTAATTTTCCCTGGGAATTAAACCTTTATTTACAACATACGACAATTTTATAATTTCTTGGAAAGCTCTTGGAGAGAAAATATAATTAAATTCATGACTAGGCCTTATGTGTCCTTAAGAGTGTTTCAAATATTCAATTTTAAAACTCAAGTGGTCCCCAGGTGCCAATATATAACGTCTTCTGGGAAATATAAACAGAGAAGATATTTTTCTCTAAGAAAGACCTGAGCAAAGCAAAAAAATACTACTGAATATTTTAAAGACTAAACTATGTGACTTACATAATGAAGAACCTAAAGTGCAACCTAGCAAAGAACCTCCTACCAAACAGTCCTTATGCAATAAGACACCCTGTAGCGTCCATGCAGTTATGATCTCACAAATATTTGCTCACTGAACAATAAAATATAGTCTATGAAGTGCAGATCAAAATTAGTTGATAGCAGCACTTTAATTAGATTATGAAAAGACAATTTACTATACCTACCCCCAACCATAAGAACATTCATTCAGAGGAGAATGGATCTTGGAGATCCTTTTCACAAAGATGGCACCAAAGGCTAAGAGGAATACCCCATCCCGCCCAAAGCCAAAGCCAAAGCACCCACAGTCACACACACACACACACACACAAAAAGATAGTTTGATTTAATACAGACAAATTGCTTTGTCACTGCTACTGAAGTCTAGAAAATAATTTCCAATGTCCAATCTGGTGGCCTTCTTCAAAGTAAAGGTATCAGAAGTTTAAAAATCTTGACAGAGTAGTTTAACCAGCTAACTTACTTCCAAAGGCAGAAGATAAAAGATACTGAGAGCCATTTCCATAGTCTAAATAAACAGTAGGGTGTGCCCTTAACTAAATCTAAAATATCTCACTCCACATCCTCTTTCCTGTCTCTCTCCATCTCTACCTTTCCTCTTCAATGCATCACCCTCACTGTCTATCAGAATCCCTTCCCTCCAGTCCCCTGGCTTTCCACCCTCTTTTCTCAGTTTATCCTCTTTTTATTGTCTTCTCCCATGGCTCAATAATTTCAAATGAACAAAATCTTGGAAATAAGTATCTTACTATTTATTACGCTCAATAAATATACTTAAATATTTTAAAACAAAAATTGAACATTTATTTTTTAAGGAGGATCATAGATGATATATTGTGTATATTGTGCGTGACTTTCCTAGTCGGTTTATTTTTTTGTAGGTAAACAATCATTATCAGAAAAACATTAAGTTCCATTATGACTCCAGCACTCTAGATTTAAAACGAAGTATAGAGTATAAAACTGAGAGGGAAACTTGGATCCCTAAAGTCTCAGTCCCTGACTCAAAGTCAAGACTGGAGGTCAATTGTCTCTAACCAATTTGGGACAATTGTCACAAAATGGGATTTCACAGCTTCCCAGAAGCCCATTCTGCTTTGCAGTGACTCTCAACTATTATAAAGGCTTTTTTTTTTTTTGCTTAACTAGCCTAACTAACTGATTCTATACTTTCCCATTCTCATCAACATTATTAACTCTGTAATCATTTTCACATACTTGAAAGACAATTATTGGGTTATTCATTGGTCATCTCTCATGCATAGTATCTACAAATCATTTCACCTTTTCACAAGTGCTTTTTCTCACTCCTACCATTTTTTACTATTTTCTCCAGATTTACACTATCATCTTTAGCTATGAAATGAGAAAGCAGTAAATATTAGAATATATTTATGATAGTAATGAAACGAGTAACCTGAATATAATCCTTTTTTGAGCATGATATCTTCTGATTTGGCCAAGTCTGAACGGTAGGTATGATAGGGCATATGATTCCCATCTTCCTCAGATGAGGAAATTGAAGCTCCAAGATGCTTCAGTCTTCAAAGCATATGCAGTCATGTAGTAACAAGATGAAAGAACTTGAGACTTCTGTCATAAAAACTTTATTCTTCTTATTTCTAACACCACTAGGTTGACTACTCATGCCAAAGCTCCTGATACAACTCTAACGGATCATTTTGTCTTTATTCTATTATAAATATACATGTAGACTTAAACTATATCTTTATATCTATATGTATATATAGATCACCACAAGTAAACATTTCCTTCTAAGAATCTGCATGCCCATGTACTCCACCAAAGAAGCTGTTGTCCTTGTTACTTTGATATTTCTAATATGTTTTGTTATGTTTAAAGGTGAATTTACTATATATTATATAAAAATCATGCTATTTCTTGAATAAATAATAAAAAACAAACCCAAGAGGCAGCCTACTTGCTGATGAATAAAAATATATTCACTGTCATTATCTTGTCTCTCTAGAAAACAAAACTCAAGAGTGCAAAACAGATTAAGGTTCAATACAACCCAGCAAGCTGAATTACTGAGACTTTATTCAACACTGGTAATAAAAAAATGAGACACTTCTGGTTATTCTGACAATAAACATATCTAAAGTCTGAAAGCAGCCAGGAGGCTCACAGACATTCACCCCCAGAGCAGGAGCAGAGATCAGTCTGAAGTACTGTGTGCCTGCTTTGATTTGATGATCATTTCCATCATACTCTTTTTTCCCTCCTTTTTTGATGGGTCCAACTTTTGAGTTTAGCCAGGCAGAAGGCTTATTTTAAAGTGACTGAAAATAGAAGTAGGGGAGTGCAGCAATAGCCTTCAAATACATTTCTTATTAGAACCGTTCTCCCAACGTGTTTGAAAAAACAAGCAGTATTTAATTTATTAACACTTGGAAAGATTATAGCAGCATGTGTCTTTACATTTTTTAATCAGCTTATTTGGTGATTGATCTTGGTCAATATTTTATGAAGTTTATTGCAGTGTATCAATAAACAATGGAACATATAATTGTGGAAGATGCAAACAACAATCTGAAATTGTTACAACTATTCCCAACCCTAACAGTTAGCTCATGTTATGATTCTCATTATTATACCCACCTGATGATTTTCTTATCGAACCTTCTGCTACATTTTATTATAAAATTTTAAATAATGAACTTAAAAAATTTTAAGTAGAAATGTTTGTAATAAAATAATTATGAGGAAATGATAATTATTAAAATATAATCAAGTTTTCATGCTAGCATGAATAAATCTATAGTTCAGATTACTTCTCAGTATAGTTTGCAAATATTTTAAATCTTTTCATATACACATGTATGACTTCAATACCTCAAGCTATTCAGAAATAAAGAATTGCTTAAAGATATAAATAAGATTCAAAATTAAAGCTCCAAATCTATTAAAGATTGAGGTAAATCCCTTAATAGTCTATTAAATTGGTGAGAAAATGTCTAATTCTCTCTCATCTTTAAATGATTCTGCTTAATGACTTTGATCCTGATGAATTGCTAGCATCAGGACTTTGGGCTATGGCTTGGTTTTCCAAAAAATCAATTTGTAAATTTAATCCATTTTTTATCTTCTTTTTATAGATTGCTAAAATAAATACAAGTCTCTAGAGTTTTTTATAATGATTATCAAAGTCCTTTGAAGTATCATGATTATGGTTCTATTTCTTTTTTTCTTGTTTTTAACTTCTAAAAATGCATGACACATAATTTTTTTAAATGTGGAAATAATGTCATCTAATGCTTGAAGATTTAATGTCTTCTACTCACATGGACAAGGCGTAATCATATGAAGAAGCTCTAAAGTTGTTGCTGCTGTTCTCTCACAGTTGAACTTTTCTAGGAACTTCTAGATTAAAATTGTTTCTTTTATTTTGGTTATAAAGACAAAGATGAAGACATTAGAAGTCAAAAGTAGTGAGGAAGGTTCCTGACAGGTCTGCAGCAATTTCATTCACGACCAGCAGTCGAATTATGACTGAAATTCTTCTGTGATTCATTAAGTGACTCTGAAAGAAATTCCAAGCAGGTTGAGAAATAATCTCTTTCTAATATGCACCAATGGTATGGCCTCTTGGAGATATTACCTCAAGGACAGAGTATGGGTTACATAATCTCTGCATACCCTTATATAGGCAGCTCTTGATAATTTGAACCACAGAGGATAAACAAGTGGAAATTTGAAAAGGTGGATAATCCATAAAAATATAGTTACATGGAAAGAATGAAGTGGCTTGATTGCTTTAGAAAGAGCTACTGTGCTTCAAATGACCTCATAGGAGAACAGATTCAGAAAGCGGTTTCTTATGTAACAGCCAATCTACAATGTGAATAATCCACACAGAGTTAATTAGAGGTTTGTAAGGATGCTACTGATTCTCTTTCTAGAAATTCATAGCAATTCTTGGGTGGATCTTAATGATGACAACAGAGCTCTAGACTGATAATTTTTAAACATCATATTACGAATGGGTTTTTGTCTCCAAATTACAGTGTTAAAATTGAAAATTTTAATTGCTGCAACAGATAATATGTGAAAATTTTCTTGTGAAAAGAGAAACATTTTTATTTATAAGAAAGAGTTGGTTGTATATTTTAAGTACTTTATTTTATTCTAAAAAATAGTGATTCTTATCCTGAAACATATTCACATGTATTAAGTCACAGCGTGTCTATATATCTGAAAAAATACCTATGTAGCAAACTATTTCACGTTTTTAGCAATTCAGGGGGAAATCTATGAGATTAATGATAAACAGATTTAATAGGAATGGTGACACTAAGTTTCAAGTGACAAGCCTTATTTTTTAAATAATGCTGATTATTTTTATTGTTTTATTAGTTCAAAGTACTATATGTTACAGGAGAGTTAATTCATACTTCAGCCTCTCTCTCTCTCTATGTGTGTGTGTATGTATACATATACAGCATACCACACCTATCATTAGAATTGTACTGCCAGTCACCACAATAATTTTCACTCTTTGAACCCCAAGTTCACTCTCTTCTTTCCACTCTCCCATCTTGTAAGTACAGACTTGCATCAGACTCCTGAGACTTTTGTTGTGTTTTGTTGGTGTGTTCATTTTGTTTCTTTTTCTTCTACATGTGAGTGAAATCACCTCAAATTTCATCTAGGTCATTGTAAAAGGCATGATTTAATCTTCTTGGTTCCAGTGAGTATAAATGCCACATCTTTACCAAGTCATCCAGTGTTGGGCATTTGGGTTGACTCTATGTCTTGGCTATTATGAATTGTGCCTTGAACACAAGGTTGCAAATATTTTTTCTCCTTAGTGTTTTTCTATTTTTGAGTCATGACCTTAACTCAAACATTTGATCATATTATTTTCTCCATCTTTGATCCATGAGTTCAGTGCATTCTACTTGTCTTTCATATAGCTTTCCAAATATTCACAAAAATTCTATTTCATTAATATGAATTGTACTTTTATAGGATATATTTTATGTCTTCCCCATACAATTTCAAAATTGTATTTTGGAAAAATAATCTTATTTTGGAGATAAAGAATGCATTTTAAAAACACTGCACTTTAGTGGGAAATCCCAATTTTAGGTCAACTTCTCTAAACCTTAACTGCTTTATTTGGGAACTTATGTTTGAGACTTTTTTGACATGGTATGCCAATTTCCAATTTATTCTTGGATTACATCCTTATAACCCAAATCCGATCATTGCCTTAAGAAAATTCTGTTTTAGGTAAGTGTGATACCCTAAGAACTTGATGTTGGGTAGTATTTAAGGGAACAGGAACATTTTCCTAGGATCCCCAGTCTAGTCTTCATCAACATTTAATGATCAAAGAGATGGAGGGAGAGTGTCAGAGGCATAATCTGCTAGGAAGCACCACCAAAGTAACTCTGGTTTAAGTACTCCAAGGCTTTATAAATAGGTACTCGTGTTATAGATAAAATCATGTATTGAGCAAATCATAGAGCTCATTTCCAACGGTTCTTTCACATCAACTAGGGTTGCATTAAAATTAGGTGTAATTTATCATGGAACCATAAGGTAGGTTAAAAGATGGACCTCTCTTTGAGAAAAATAGAATTCAAAATTGCAAATACAATATTGAGAAATTAAATTCGGAGGTCTGGTAGGAGACACGGAAAGTGAGGAACCATGAAACATAAGGTTCATTAGCTGTTAATTTGCCTCTACACACATCCCTGAAAAATGTAGACATTTTGTCTTTTTTTAAATTTCAGAAATGGTCTTCTTTGAATCCTAGAATGTCATTTACTAGGCAAACATATGTTTGGTTCTCTTATTGCTAACTATATGCAGTGTAATATGAGGACAAGTTTAAAATTAATTGTCAGGTGCTCTTAAGGCTTCCTCTTCCAGACCTCACAGTGTATCTTCCAAGAACAATGCTACCTGAATGGTAGTGACAGTGCTTCCTGCAACCACAGGGATATTTTTGTCATAAGATCTTTTCTTACTTGGTCAGTCCCTTCCTTGACCTTTTTACACAATATCAGGGACACTGATAACTCAAGAGGTTTTCTTTTTATTCCACTCTTGAGATATACATTATGAAAATAATATAAGGTAGATCTCTTATAATGTTGCTCTTAGTTTTGTGAAATCAGAGAAGTTTTAAGGAGTGACTCCGGATAAGTAGAGCTATTCTTTAGAGAAAGGACATGATGTTTTGGTAGGTATTGATGGGCCCTCCAATTACTTAATTTTAGATTACTTCTTGAGGGAGCAATTCTTAAAGAGTAGTGAATGGAACTTGTTGGGCTTAAACTAAAGTCAATAATGTCGTCTGGTTTTGAAGGTGCAATAGATTTGCCACACTAAATAGTCCTCACTTCTCTGTCCTCTACTTTTTGTGTGGGGTCAAAGTCATCTTCATATTTGGAGCAGCTCCTGATGATGAGAGGACAGCCACAGCAGGGTATATTGGAAACTACAGCACGGAGACCAGGGAATGAGAGTAGAGAAATAGGAAAGGGCTCACAGAGATAAACCTCAGTATACAGCTCAGCACCCAACTGCTATGCAGAAGACAAAATATTTTGAAACTCCTGACCAGATAGAATACCCCTTAAGAAGTGAATTATGCTAAATATGATTATAATTGCAGTATATGATGCTTCACATTCTTGACAAAACGTAACAAAATAAAACTTTTAAGTTTCTTTGGAAAAAGGACAATTTTAATGACTATGAAATTACTATTGTACCATGCATGAGTTTTCTGGAAGACCTTTAAAATATTTCATCTTGGCAGGTTTTAAAAAGAGCAACACAAAAGTCACTAATACTATGCTCTATACCTTTCTAAGTTCAAAGGAAGTTCTGGCAATTATTCTAGATCATCAGAATTATAGATTGTAGCTGTTGAAGTAGCCTTCATTTACAAGTAATTAGGAAGCACTAAACAAAATAAAAACAAAAAAATCTCCTCAAAGAGTGAAGGGTGAGTTCTAAAATTGTCTAAAACGTTTATTTGCTAAGTGACACCATAAGCCCTTTCCAGAAGTAAAAGAAAATTATCCTTTTAAGGATATAAAAAATGTTCTTCGCTAAATGTAACCTGAGTTTTTAATCACTTACTTGTTTCAGTTTGATTATTTGTGAGCATTATTTAATTTTTAATTTCTTTTTTGTCTTCCATGAGCGTGGTGTAATGTTATCCATCTAGTAGCTGCTCCAGACCTGCTTTTCAATCAATAAAAACATTCCAAACAAAAGTTGTTTATATTATCACCTCACCACCACACTTCTGAGAGACTAAAAAGAAATAGAAACTATACATATATTATTATACAAGGAAAGGACAAAATTTTTTACTCGTCTTATTTCTACAGTGCAAATGTCTATTTTTTCAAATGTAGTACTTTTAACCACTAAAATTATTGAACTGTAATTGTGACTAAAGCACATGTGGTTACATGATAATATATTCTTAGCTATACCACAAGGTTCAGGAAGTAAAGAAAGTGAGTAGAATATAATGACGATGAAGATGATGAAGATGATGATGGTAATAATAATGCTACGAGGGAAAATTATCTATCAGCTTTTAACTATGTTGAAGTTGTTTGATGATATATATGGTGATTTAACTGTATTTTTCCAAAGGTAACTCTTTTGTTGATGGTACTTAAAAACAGGTATTCACTTTATTGTCTTGATTTTATAATTGTATAAATCAGTGATCATAAACAAATTGATAAGCCTGCAGAGTAAGACTAAAGAAAATAAGCTTAAAATTTACACAAAATATAAAATTATGTTGATTTATGTTGTATTCTATTCAATAAATTCATATGTGATTATTATAATTTAATGTAAATAATCATCAATTATGTAAAAATTTACATTTCTAAATAAGCAATGAGAATATTTTAGTGACTTAATTCTTATCAGGAGAGTTATATCTCACTATATTTGTTTCCTTTGGACAGTTATTTAGATGTGGTTATCTCAGTAAATACTGGAAAGAAGAAATATATTAGGACTGGGTAGTAGATTAAATTTATACTTGCTGTAAACTTCATGGAAAAATTTAGATGTGACATTAAAAATTTTATCACCTACAAAAGTCTTCTATACATTTTTTTACTTTAATATTAATTGAGGCAACTTTGCTTTATAAAACTTTGCTATACATGCTTTACCAATGTTTGGTTTTCACTTTGCAAATATTTAATTTATAATGACTTTGGTTCTAATCATCATTATTAGTCTGATAAGACAGTAATACTAACACTTCCAATTGAACTAGTCTTCTTTATCTAATACTACATTCTCTTCATTTTCTGCTAGTCTTCATAAAGAATAGACCTTATTAATGTATTTTTCTGAGAAAAGTTCTCATTTGCTTAATATCTTAACAACCAATTATTTTTAAAAAATACAATGCTGGTGAAAAAGTCAAAATAAGACCAGTGATAGCAGCATCTCAGTGAAGACTAAAGTGCAACACAAACAATAAAACCGAGCAGCTCCAGGAAGACTAAAATACTAACTTCTTCTTACATAACTACTTGTGGTGAGAAATTTCACCACAAAATTACCTTTCAAAATATATTACATATTCTTGTTGATTTTTTCATTGATAAAAATAGATTATCAGAAAGGTCTTGTTTATAAAAAATATGCCATGTTAACAGGTTAAAAAGTTATAAAGAAAGGAAAGAAAATTGAGTTTAACTTTTTGGTGTCCATGTTTTGGAATCGAGCTGCTGAAATTCAAAGCCTTGCCACCTTACTATCTGAGGGATCTGCAAAAAGTTACTTAGACTTGTTTTAATTCAGTTTTCTCAAGTGTAAGAGGAAATGATAATAAGAGATTGTCTTGAGGAAAAAATGGCATACACACCTTTAGCACAGGCTCTGCTACATCGTAATGATCAACTTGAATTAGTTTAAGCTATTAATAATGTTCATAACATTTCAATGATATCCCTAGAGGATTTTTTAAAAAGGAAATATGCGATCTGACTTCGGTGTGAGTGAAGCTTTTAAGTTCACTCAAATGTCAGTGTTGGGAATAGATTGGAGGAGATGAGTAGAAGCTGGAAAATTAAATACATGATCACTATAGTTAACTACCAACTTGAGACTGGCAGGAGTGATGTGAAGTGGGAAAATCACAGAGTCATCATAAAGATTTGCTTTATTGACTAGACATGGGCTTTGAGAGAAAGAATCAAGATAATGAATGGAGAAGTCGAGGACAACCAGGAATTTGGTTTTGTACATGTTTGGTTAGAGGCGCCTATCAGAGATCCACATGGAGATGTCAAGGAGATATTAGAATAAACAAGACATGAGGTCTGGGCTAAAAATTAAAATGTGGAGTCACCCTTGATTAAATCACATTGCATGAAATGAGGCTCACATGTGAGGTGGCATGCTGAAAGAAGGCAATCCCAAGTGGACATTTAACCAAAGGTCAACAATTTTTTCCACACTAGGAATTTTCTAAAAAAACTTTAAATTACCTGAATAATTGCTAAGCTGTATGCAAGGCACAGTTTGTCATTGTCTGGATGTTGTTAAATATGTGTGGAAATCTCACACTCTTTAAAGTCACAGACCGCAGTAAAAAAAAAAAAAAAAATTACAATTCTAAGAAATATCTATCCTGAAATGTGTCTATTTAAGTAAGAACACAGGAAGTTGTTAATTCTCAGAAAGGAGAAAAATGTAGTCTCAACTGTCGATCCAAGGAACACTAATCATTGCTTCATTGAAAGATTCAAACATTAAAATAATCCTCTGCAAGTCAACTTGGCATCTGGCTACAGTCTCTAATTAGTATTCATTCAGCTGGCCAGTCGCTGGGAGTAAAGATGAAAAGTCAAAGGTGGAGCCTAGCAAGGGAGGGGGAAATTCCTCTGTATTCTACTAACAGTTCTAAGATGCTGAGGAAACACTGAGATTCATGCAGTCCCAGGACAGACTTCTGAGAGAAGGTGATTTCTTTAAAGGTTCTACAGGAATCTAGGAATTTTGAAATTAATAACATGGAATGGAAGAACTATGGTGGAAGAGAAGACGCAATGGGGAACAATTTTCCATGGGTTCACTTTGCTTCCTGTAGCTGTTTAACTTTTTTTTTTTTTTTTTAAATGAATTGCTTTCACATCACTAAAAATTGAATATTTAAGCTAACAAAAACAAATGTAACTAATTCACAAAACATACCTATTTTATTTTTAAAGGGTTCTCCTTGGACATTTATTCTTTCCATACAGATATTTTGGAATGTAGGTTGAATCCTGATTGATCTAGCACAGAAAGGGAAGATTCCAAACATTCTAGGAAAACTTGAGCTGCTCATATACTTCCTGGCCTGCCTAGGACCAAAATATCACAAATGACTCATTTGAAGTTAAGTTGTGGATTAAAATAAAAACACTGTGAGAAGTTTGGTAATATTTACATCTTAACGTTGCTCGAGAGTATCAGATTCTGAGAGCCTTCCAAGAAAAGTGAAGCTGGAGAAGTATCAGAATAAGAATAACAACAAAGAATGGGCAGATTTGGAAAAAAATTAAAGATAAACTAATGCTGTTGATAGACTGCATTAAAGTCTCATAAAATTATAACAATCACACAAGTTTGACAGACATAAAAGCTGTGACTATATCATAACATCGCTTGTAAATAGTAAGTTATGAATTTCTACCTATAAAGGTCTTTATTTATCGACATATCCTGCAAGCTCAAGTTAATTTCTTAAGCACCTCTCAAGAACCACCGTGAGTTACAAGACCCTGTTTCTTCCCTTAGGCTCAAACAGTTCATAAGTCAAACTCTTAAAAACTTCAAAAGTTAGATAATCTCTTTAATTCTTAGAAAGTATAACCCTTAAATCATCTTCATTTAAAAAAATTTCCTGTTATCAATTAGGTAAGTTAATGAGAAATGAGATTTTGAAAGAAGAAGAGAAATTATGATGAATCTCTTAAATACTGAAAACCTTACCACATTTCTAAGACCTTTTACAATTAAATAATATGACTGGATTACTCAGTGCATCTGAGTGGAGACAAAAAAATTACTGATTTTAAAAGCAGGATCTTCCCTCCCCGTCAATTTATTAGGCTATAAGCTATACTTTGATTCATAAAATTTGGATTAAAAATAAAATTTTATTTCATGATGTTGTGTAATAATGTGCTAAAGCACCTAGTGACAAGAGTCAAATGTACCCCAGATGCACTGGTCAATAAGAGTGATTAGGTCTAGACCCAAAGTGTTGGAGCCAGATATAAGATGCTCATGGTAGACATACATTAACAGTGAAACCCTTCTGGAGCATATATATTGTGAGATTGAGTATCTGATACCTATATGATTAATAAGTGAAAAATTAAATTTAATGTGTTAAGTTAAAAAGACATGAAAGCAAAGCTAACAATGATTGATCAGTGAATCATGCATAACTCTATAGTTATTTTTGTTAGGAGTTTTACTATAATTAAATTCACTTTAAAAATGTTACAAAGATATAATAGATGAATAAATAATCTATCACCATGTGAAATGCTCTTTGTTAAGAAATTATTCTTTTCAGTGTGTGCGAAGCTAACATTTACCAAATAAATAAATAAAGCAACATAAACAATTATCCTACTGGAATACTAGGTAGAGATGCATTTGAGACAGAACCCAGAGGGAAAACAAGAAATATCCAAGTTATAGTGGGTGAGGAGAGCAGTTATCATTCTGAAGTAACTAAGAGGCATCTCTAAAACTCTTGGGATAACCAGTTGATAAGACAATACTGTTTTATATGGTAATATTTGGCTGTGTAAACATCTAGGACAATTAGATTAGAAGCAGTAAATGACTTAATTTATGCACCTACTTTTCTGGCTTCAAGAAGTTGAGTCAATCCCATTCATACAGAACAAAAGCAGCTGGGATTCGTTGTGCCAAATCAGATCACAGCTCAGTTTATGCCAAATATCTTTAAGGTTAAAGGAAAATTAAAAGAAAAATCCAGACATGTGCTATATGGAATTCCACATGAAATGCTTCCAATATTTACATTTTGTAAGATCCATATATAGATTCTTTGCTTTTCAAATTCTATCCTAGTCTGGACTTTCATTAACTTCTGGGCTATAACAATAGGTTCCCATCTCCCTAACTCCCATCTGTCTTCATTGCAGAATACAATATGCACTGCTGTCATATTAGTCTTCTCAATTTCTGCTCCTGTGATATCTTTTCCCTACTCAAAATCCATTAGTGGTTCCTCATTGCATATGAAATCAACCAGAATTTCCTCACATTAGCACTCACAGTGTGCTCTCACACCTCTCTCTCTGTCCTAATCTCCTTTATGCCTCCAATTTTATGCCCCTTTTCCTCTAGCCAACAAGATAATCATGCCCCAGAAACACTGTACACTAAGTCTGTCTCAATATCTTTGTTCCTATATTATTCCTACTCCTCATTTTTCTTTAATTTCCCTTCCCCATGAACTCTTCTTGCTGTCTCTCTATCAGATTATCTCTTTTTCTTAGAATCATCATAGTCCTTTAGAAATGTCTCATGGTAGTACCAAAAAAAGATAAAATACCTAAGAATAAACTTAACAAACGTGGTGAAAGACCTCTACAATGAAAATTACAAGGTTTAACAAAAGAAATAGAAGAAGACGCAGGGAGATAGAAGAATATTTTATACCCATGGTTTGGAAGAATGAACACAGTTAAAGTGGCCATCCTACTCAAAGCAATATACAGGTTTAATGCAATTCCCATCAAAATACCAAGGACATTTTTTGAGGAAATTGAACAAATAATACTGAAGTTTGTGTGGAATCAGAAAATATCTTGAACAGCCAATGCTGTCCTTGGAAAAAAGAAAAGCAGAGGAATCACACTCCTGATTTCAAAATATGACAAGCAATTAATCATCAAAACTGTATAGTATTTAAAAACAGACACACAGACCAGAGAAATAAAATCAAGACCCCAGAATAAAAAGCCACACCTATAAGGACAGTTAATTTATGACAAAGGAGCCTAGAATATTCAATGGAGGAAAAAAATGTCTATTCAATAAATGGTGCTGAGAAAACTGAAAAAACACCTACAAACAATAAAACCAGATTACTCATTAGTGCCATACATAAAAATTAACTCAAAATTAATCAAGACCTGGATATAAGACCTGAAACCATAAAATGCATAAAGAATAATGTAGGAAAAAAACATCCTACGACATCAACTTCAAATAATGTCTTTGGGGAAGGAACACGTATGACAAAAGAAGCTAAAACTAAATAACTGGGACTACATCAATCTAAAAAGCTACTGTACAGCAAAAGAACCACCACTAAAGCAAAAAGGCAACCCGCAAAATAGGAGACGATATTTATACAACATATATTATACAAAAGCTTAATTTCCAAATACATAGAGAGCTCAAACATCTCAAAAACAGAAAAGTAAACTACCCACTCAAAATATAGGCAAAAGAGCTGCTGAGATACACAGACTGCCTATAAACACATACAAAAAACGTTTTACATCATTCATCATCAAAGAAAAGCTAATAAAAACCATAATGAGATACCATCTCATAGTAGGAAAAATGGCCTATATTAAAATGATGAGAGAAACAACAAATTTGGGATGGAGTGTAGAAAAAGGAAACCCTCTTGTATTGTTGATGGGGATGTTAATTAGTGTAAACTCATTCCAAACAGTATGAAGATTCCTCAAAAAAATAAACCTGAATCTATAATTTAATCCAGCAACCCCACTTCTCAGCATACACCCAAAGACTACAAAAAATCAGAAAGACTACTAATCAGAAAAAATATCTGTACCTCTATGTTCATAGCTGACAGTTCACAATAGTCAAGACATGAAAACAGCCTAAATGCCCAATAACAGAAGACTGGAAAAAGAAGCTGTTGTAATTATACTCAGTGGAATTCTATATAGCTGTTGAAAGAAAACTGTGCCCTTTACAACAACCTGGATGGAACTGGAGTGGATCATGTTAAGCGAAATAACTCAGAATGAAAAAGAAATGCAGGAAGGTTTCACACGTATGTCAAATATAAAGAAACAAAATAACTGAAGAATGACAAACTCCAGCAAAATTCACAGGACTGAAGACTTGGCTACCAGGTTGGTGACAGGGGGAGGGAAGAAAGGAGAAAACAAAGTGGCAGTATATGGCACTAGAACTATGGTAGTGAGTGTGGGGTGAAATATTTATAGACTGAGGTGTGATTTCAATATTCTAAAATGACCACAGCAATGCAAACAAAGGAAATAAGATTATATAAATAAAGTGTATTCAACACACGTTTTGATTTGAACTGAATCTAGCAGTGTTTGAGGTCTCCTTTAATAATTGGGTGTTGGGTTAAAAACACTAAAGGTCCATCACAGTTGATTTTGAATATCTTTTCCCTAATTTCTTCCCTTTTGTTTATACACAGCCGCTAAAGGTAAACTGCAGTTTTTTTCTTAAAAAATCTTTGTTACTAAATGTATCAAAAGAGGGTAAGCATTATCTATTAGAAATTTCTCTAGTTTACTGCCAATTATAAAGTAAATTGCAGGACTAAGCATTTTAAACATTTGGCATACTTAATGAAGACTTAGGCAAAAACATTCTTCATTGAACAGCTGCTTCAGTATCTTCATTTTTACTAAAACAAAAATTTCATATGAGAATAGGTAGATATATATAATAATTTTCATATGTAAATATGGTAGATATAAAGTAAGAATAATCTGTCTTTATCTTCATTTTCTATCACTTGCTTCTTAGAATAAACTCTTAAAAAGTTTAATTCCTATATAAGTTATTCTCTGACCATTCATAATATTTAAGTTATTATCCCCTAAAATAGTATTATCATGGTCTCTTGTGTTGGTTTCTTAGAGATTTCTTCTTTCTTCTCTTTTGTTCTAGTTGTAATTTTTTTTTTTTTTTTTTTTCCGGAAAGATACAGGCAGGAATGAAGGAGATCCGAGGTAGGCAGGCAGGAAGTAAGGAGGAAAAAGCATTTTAATTATTTTTTATTTAGTTGTTCATTTTGGTGTTCCCCGCAGCCACCAGGACACAAACTGGAATTTGGGGATGTATGCCAGCTGAAGGCAGCAGACCAAACTGCTACTCCACCAGGGCGCACCTATAATTATTTAATATTATGTCTCATACACTGATTCCTCACTCCTAACCTTCCGTCAGAAAACTGACTCAACTTTATTTCCATGCTTTATTTCTCAGCTAAGCAAAGCATCTAGCACACAATTGGCCTACAATAAAGATGCATGAGAAAATAAGTAAACAACATAAAAATTCTAGTTCAAGAGATGACTACAGTATGTGTTCACTACAGTGATTTCTGTCACTTTAATTCAATTTATCCCAAACACTACTCAGCATTTCCTCTTCTCCAGCCCACTAAACACTCCCCATCCCTCCCGTGGACCCAATTTCCTTCTATTCCTATTCTTACATCACATTGTCGTAAAACATGGAAGTCATTCACATTTATTTCCTTTCTGTCTCTCCTATCTATAATGTTGATTGTTCCTAAAGTCTTATTCTGGGTTACATTCGTAGCATGAACTCAAACAATATCTAGCATGACACTGGGTTAAGTTATATATGTATTGTGTTTATTAATTTTCAAAGTAACTCAATGAGAAGATTATTTTTATAGAAATATATGGAAAAGCAGAAGCTCTCAAATATTTATTAAGTATAAGGGTACAGATTTGTATATGAAATGATCTGATTTTAGGTTTATATGTTTCCATCATATATTAAAACATGCAATGCCTATGATTTAGGGTGTTTTCCTAGAGTGTTTTCTCTAATAAACATTCAAAAATTGTAGTCTTAAAAAATTAAGATATCACTTTACTTTGATAAATGATTCTCTTTAGCAAGAGAATTAACTGTTTTTTGTATCCACACTGATGGGAATTATTTAGTACTTACTTTTCACTGGCATAATAAAATGCCATATTTGAAAATATGTTATTCAGGTATTTACATTAATGCAGTAACTCTGAAGAATTACGTTGAATACATAGCATAAGGATGACAACTATCAAAATATCACAAAAAATACAGTAAAAATGATAAAAAAGCAATTATCTCTTTGGGATACCATTATATTCTTTACCCTAAATAGTGCTGAAAGAAAATTAACATCTATGAAACAAATTTCACAATTAGAGATGGAAATAAAATTATATTTAAAATTTTTTAGTATTCAAATCAAAGAACGTCCTTAAAGTACCAACTGAAGCAGTTGGGAGGGAAAGATCATTTTGTATCTACGACACACAGCAAATGGCCAGTTCCATTGATAACCTGCAGACTAAACACCAATGCAAAGGCATCAAGATGAGAACATTTCAGAAAATGTGTCTTTTGAACATGCTATGATGAAAATCCAAAGGAGATGGCTCTCTCTTTGAAAATAAATTAAAATTACTCTTGTGGAGTAAACAAACTGCAGTAAGAAATTCTACTATAATTATTCTAATCAGGGAATACCTGTGATTGTCTAGGATACTGTAAACAGAGCAGAGGGAAGGGAAAGACTAGGCATCATTTGGGGACCTGAATTTTTACACATATCATTACAGGTAATCCTCATGACATTTGGTAAGTCAATTCTGGTGGTTCTCATTTTATAGACGAGGAAACGGGGAACTGAAGCTTTCTTTGTTTAAGATCATTCTCAGAATAATTATGAAGCTGAACTGAATTTTGTCTTCTGACTAGGACTGAGTGATCTCTTTCCTAGGATAAGCTTCTTTTCAGGGTTAAAACAGAAGACAGCAATTTTGATATTAATAAGGGTGCCTTCCACACTTCTAAAAGACTACTTGAACAACTGCTATGGGCAGGGTGAGGGGAGAGCTGGGCTGTGACATGGATCAGAAAAAGTCTATAGGTATACAGGTCCTTTTCACATCCCTAAAAATGTTTGGGGAAAGGTAGGCATAAAAAGAAAAAAGAATTACTCCTAATTCTATTCTGCTCAATTATCTTGACCAAGTTCTTTGACTTTTTGTAGGGGGTGGGGAGAGAAGAGGGAAGGAGGTGAGGGGACACGTAGAGGGAAAGAAAGATGAGACTGAAACTCCAAGTTGGAAAGAATGATTAAGTGTTAATATACCACATCACTAAGGAAGCATATAATTAAAACTTCTTAATCATCTCAAACATCTAAAGAAGACACACCGACTAAGAAAGTCTATCTCTCTCTCTGTCTCTGTCTCTCTTTCTGCCCCCTCTCATACACACACATTTTTGAAGTTGCATATACATTACAGAATGTTTTATGTTTGATTTTCTTTTAAAGTTCTAGTGATTATTTGGAGTGTTTCTTAATTTATTTATAGTATGATGTTTACATAAAGGTATTATGATAAATAAAAAATGTGAGCACCCATGTGGGATTGTGTGCATTAGGACAGGAAGAAGACATAATTAAAGGAGATGGAAGAGGCTTAAAAAAAAAAACCTGTTTCTTACCCTACTGCCCAATCAAAGAAAATCCATAATTCATGAATGAAATATAACCTGAGTTTCACATTGACATTATAAAATTATTATTTAGTATAAGTTTTTTTAAATGTTATTAAGCTATAACATGTAATGGAAAAAATTTCTTTCCCTTAAAAATAAACCCAAATACCACAGATATTTCCCCAAAATTCCAGTTGCCTGCTAGCTCTCCTTTGTGTCTCCAGAGCTATTTTATTTTTCCTCCTCCGGTCATATAAAGGTATACTCTTTGATATCTAACACCTTTTTAAAGAGCTTAACTGAATTACATTTTTTCCAGTGCACTAAGCAGTTATTTTCATATAACTGAGGTACACATTGCAAAATGGGAAATTTTAATTGGAAAAATATCTTTATTTGTTAAAAACTGTCATCTCAATGAAAAACATACTTATAAATCAAAGGAGTATTTAGCTCACCAATTTAACAAGGACACCCAGTGTATACATTAATGTGAAATTTCATAAGGGCCAGGCATATTAGTAAGTAATTTCTAATTTATAATAAAGTCTAAGAATATTTCCAGTAAAAATATTTTCACATATTACCACACCTAATACATTGCATTTTTTTCCTCTTATTTTGCTTCTTCCATTGAGGTAAACATTGCTGAAGTACATTTCTTTCTCAAAACAAAAACATCCATCCATCCATCCATCCATCCATCCATCCATCCATCCATCCTTCCTTCCTTCCTTTCAGTTCTACTGAAAAAGCATTCATTTTGTACCACTAGGTGCCTGCCCTCTGAGAGGCACAGGGAATTGAGATGAATAAAGTACTGTTCCTACTCTTGAGGGTTTCATAGAGCAAATTAAAGGGGAATCAGGTTGGTATAGTACAGTACTGTAGCAACTACATTAAATATAGGACACGAGGTATGTGGACAAGGCAGAAATCTTAAGTCTTACCTCATTTTCACACACAAGGTACCATCTATGGATTACAAAAGTACGTCACAAAATAGTCTCTCCTGCTTTTAGCCTCTGTTCCTGTTCCTTCCCTTCCATCCCCTCAAACAGGCTGGTTCTGGGCACACTCCATGCACTATATTTAAGCATTACCTCCCTGGACTAACTTTTCCTCAGTGCCTCACAGGAGGCAATGCTGATTTCATTCTCAGACTATACTCTTATTTCCTCAGGTTTCTCCCTTCAAACTGTATCTACTTGAAAGCAGGGACCATTTTGGGGATCTTTGTATTGCCAGTATTCACCTCATAAATGTGTGATAGATAAAAGAATAACTATAGTTAAACAAGACCTTACACTAATATATTTTACTGTGCCCTTCATATACATATTATCCCATCTTCCTGACTACTAAGAACTACTCTTTTTATTTTTCCTTCTATAAAGGTAAGAATTTCAAATATTTTCTCTTTTAAATGGATTTTCCCCCAGAGGGCAAACCATTCATTTACTCTCCTGGCAAAGAAAAACAGTAAAGTGTCAAGATGTCTAAGCCAGTTTGAAAATATTATGGAATTTCTGAAGGTTTCTTTGCTTTGCTTTTTACACAGCTATATAAATGAAGACCTGTCCTGAAAGTCATCTTGAAACACACATTTCAAGGTATTTGCAGTATTTTTTTTTTAATTTTTGCATTTCATTTGACTGGAAATTTGTTTAAAATGTGGGATAACCAGACTGCACCCATTTATATTGGTTATTTCAAAACAGATATCCATGAGTCACTGTTTTCATATACTGTAGCTAGCATATGGTTCAGAGAAAAAGAAATAATTACAGTAAATTATTGGAACAACAATTACTAAATGAATGATCCAATGCAGATTAAGTTATAAGAAAGAAGACAAGAAGAAAAACTTAGTTTGTCTCACATAAGTGTATTTTATTTGCCTGATCATAGAAATAATGTTATATACAGCATTTCAAGAATGGAAAATGGTGTTTAATGATATAATGGAGTCATAAAGGATATAAAGTATGAATAAAATGCATAAGAATTGGGAAAAAACAGTACTTTCAATGAGAGATTGTATTAAATAGACTTGGATATGTTAGTCACTGCAATATTTAGTCAATGGACTAAGTTTCTGGGATTTCATTTCTATTTGCTGCTTGGTGAATAAAGAAATTTGTTCAGTTCATGTTGTCTGTAATCTTTTACTAAAAATGTCATCCCTTAGTCATATTCTGCTTTGTTGGTAAGAGTTTGATGCCAAGAATTTGCTTGTCATCTGAATTTCTTTTCACATGTAATCTGTCAGCTGAATTACACCATCCTAGATGATTGTATATTGGGTGAGAGAATTAGCTGAAGGATTTTCTATGTCTAGTAGCTTCATTCTTCAAAGAATTATTGAAGAATCATTACAATGCAATTAGAGAGGAAGGACAGATTCTGTATATATTGGTCATTTGAGTTCCAAGATTGATGGTGGTTAGCAAAGCATCTAAATCAACGTAGCCATGAAATCTCCTTGAATGGCACAAACTCTTAACGGAGTCTGCAGTTCCATCTCCAGTCCTGTGTATAAAAACTGAAACTACAGCATTAGTTGTCTTCTCTGGTGGATTTTATCAATCTGATCTAAGGCAGTATGCCTACGCATTACATTCTTTAAAATGTAAAAGAGACATCTTGAACCTGGGTCCTTGGGATGTATGTGGACTATGTCCAGGGACCTTATCTGCTAGGCCACCAGGGTGCCCCATATATATGACATTCTTAACTAAAGTTCATAGAGCCCACAGCCTGTGAATTTCTGAAAATGTGTGCAGGCATGTGTCCAGCTACACTCATTTGTGCATGTTTATTTAAGGGGCCAATTTAGTCTTTTCATATTTTGAAAGGGGCTGTGGTCCCAAACATTTGAGACTTTAGCTTTCAAGGCAGAAGCAATGGTCAGGGATTTGTGACATATTTGCACTCAATTCTCAGAACCCCTCTGCTGCTGTCCATATGTGCACAGCTGCACACTTGCGGACAGGACAAAGCCTGTGCTCAAACGCAGCCATCTCCAGACCTCACTTATTACTTTCACCACAGGAAGTAGCACCTTGACTCTATGGCAGAGCAAATATCACTTGATTGACTAATATGATTAAGCAGTGACTCAAACTGGGAAGCTCAGAACTAAAATTGGGTCCTAATTCATAATGTCTGGTCTGGGAGATTAAATTAAAATAACCATCACACTCCCTTTTGGTGGAGGGGTGGTATGTCTTCATATAAACACACTTAGGTTCTTCTTTTTTTAAAAATTATTCTCCTCTATGCTATTTCAAACAGAACCTGATCTGAGAATAAAAAAATAAATGTCAATGTACTCATCATTCATTTTGCTAGGCCTTTAAAAAATTAAAGTATTCAGATATAGTTGAAAACCCAGCATATGCCTCCTCAATCCATTTACCTCTTTTCCAGACTAAACAATTATTCTTGTATCTATCAATATTAAGTATTTTAACAATGTTTTATCATACAGGTATGCTAGTCTAAGCAATATGTAAGTATTGGTTTCTATGTATTAAAACTATTGTATAGTTGGTCTCGTACTGTTTGAATGAGTTTATACTATATTTGTGGCTCAACTTTAGGTTTGAGATTTAACATTACACATTCATGAATTTCTAGTTAATTCCCTTGAACACTGGATTATTTTTCAATGAATAGTAACACTGTCTGCTATTTATCCACTATTTACTTTATAGATAGATATAGATAAGTAATACTTTGTGTATACACAATTTTTATTCTATCACCAATGATGCTTCAGTGATATTTGTACAACATCTGCACAGCATCTCATGATGGCTTCCCTGGTCTCTGTGTAAGAAAGAAATCCTCCTTCTCCTTGTGTACAACACTTCTCTTCTTTTAAGGTCAAAGGCTCTGTCTTACCCATGTCAGTCCCTGTGGTGTTTGGCATTATGCTTAAGTACATAATGAGTCTATTATAAATATTTACTAAATTCAATTACAGTTGGCTTCTCTGTGTGGTAGTAGGTGTACCTGGCCCAAATGAAACAAAAGGAATATAATATTCATTTTAATTTAATTTTTGATATCTTAGTCAACATTATATTTGTTTTCAATCAACATGGTCCTTACCCACTATATCAAGGAACTTTTCTACCCAAGCTAGCCTATTAGTGCTTATTGTTAATAATGAGATCCCATGTGGGAGTTATTCCCAAAAGAACTTAGGAATAAGGAAAATTAATTTGTCCCAGGATAGCTAAACACATATTAGTCTCTTTTAGAACCCTTTCTTTTAATTGCAAAAAGTGTTCTTTGCCCTATCATGGTGAAAGAGTTTATATATACACACCTGTGAACTGGAAAGATGTCAGAAACTCTAGGGGCTTAAGGAATAACATAATAATATCTTTCTCAGGATCATATGTCTATGTCTTACTTTATGGCAGCCTTTCTTTTCTCTGGTTCTGTTCGACCCTGTTCTGTCTCCTGACCAGGTTCTTCTACCCACTTATGACTTCAGCTGGCACTCTCTCTTACTGGCCATGACCTGAATTCCAACTAATGACATCTTTTCAGTTTCAATTCCACTGATCATTGACTCACCGCTCATCTCATGTTTCTGTAAGTCACCTTCCAACAGGGCAAGAAAACATAACAGAATTTTCTGACCTACACCAGACAGTAAGAATTTTTAGCTAGTAGATAATAAGGTCGCTGTTGGAATGACTCTACTGTGCCATTGTACAGTGAAAACAGTGATAGGTAATACATAGATAAATGTACATGTTAATGTCCCAATAAAACTTTACTTACAAAAACGAACATCATACTGAATGTGGTCCATGGCCGAAATGTGCCTAAGAAATAGAGGTCTCAGAAGGGAATGTGAATGGGAAGCATGCATTGAAGTTCCTTAGACAGACTCAAACAGGCAGAGGCAACATATTCCAAATCTATACAATTGACCAGAATCTGACTGTTTTGTGCTTATGTTTACCAGAGCACCTTAGTTTGGTTTTGCACATGGTTCTTCCTACAGAATTTCGGTAATCGTGTTCATCTGAGGAGTCTAACTCAGAGAATTTTATAGGGTTATTAAGCAAGAAGAATGCCTTCAAAAGTAAATAAAGTGTACAAAGTAATCACGATTCATATCTCAGAGCTCACAGACTGGATGGTGATTTGTAAATAGAGCAGCTCATCTATGCTGTGCAGTTGTCTCTGCACAGCAGTGTCACCTTACAGTGTCAACTCATGGAACAAATGACACTAAACCAACCACAGAAAACTTGATCCCAGCTAGCTACCAGCCAGAGGTATCCTCAACAACTCAAGTGAGGCTGGATGGGAAGAGCACACTCAGCTACACAGGTTCAGATTGGGTCCTTTTATTTACTGAAGGCTTCTGCATGTGGATGCAACGGTAAGCTATGCAGACTAATAGATATTCAACTGCTTCTTTCTAAAATCCTTGCGGTGTTATAGACATAAAATCAGCAATATCTGCAATCTGTTCTACTGGAGGATAACTGTCTTATTTGGTAAGGAAAATAAATGTTTGAGAAATCTTACTATTTTTATTTTTAGAGGTCCATACATTTGCAAAGTTTATTCTTAAAATAAACTCATCATTTGTGCTAAAGTTATTCTTTCCAAGCTCGTTAATTTTTTTCAGACGAAGGGGTGTTTCACACATTTTTATTCTATATGTGTATATGCATACAAATATATTTAAAAGTATTATCCTCAATGTTTGAAACAAGAATGGATGCTATGGATGGAATACTACTAGCAGAAATCCAATTATGTAAGTCTGAATTATTTTTGATTACAACAAATAATGGACATAAGATGACAGTCCCAGGGAGACCATTACTACTAATAAATTCCAGCTATAATTAGACATGGGCAAGTATTACATCTTTTTATTTACCCATTGTCAGCTTAGCTTCAGCTTGCTTTTAACCAGGATTATAGTGCATCACAGGGAATACTTGGGGGGCAGAGTGTGAGAGAGTGGAAATCTCTAGATTAATTAGGAAGAAAGCCTTTCGACAAAGTAACTTTCTACTTAGGCTTTTCATAGGTGGTAAAAGAAAAGACCTCCATAGCATATGTAAGAAAAGACACATTAGACAAAAATTAAACACTTCTGCCTATATTCTAAAGTTACAAGCTATAAATGACAAGATTTCAAAATAACCTGAGACCAAACTTATGAGATGAGGACAAACCAGGATATACTTGAGCTTTGGAAGTACCATGAAAGAAGGAACTCAGAAACACTGAGCTCAGCACAAAATCAGTGGGGACCAAACTGGTGACTCACCAAATCGTCTGCTACCATGAGAAAAAGGAAAGGAAAACAGGCACTAGAATTCTAACTGAAGGAACTTTACATACCACATGATGCATACTAATAGTTTTCACTGTATCATAATTATTAGTTATTTCCTACTTTTTAAGTTTCCATTCTGACAATTTGTGATAAGCATTTAAGCAAGAGTAACTGGCAGACCTAAATGCCCTAAAGTTTAGGCCTTCCTAGAGTGTTGGGGGATAAGGTAATGTTATGTAAAATTACCCCAAGAACTCATGTTCTGAATGTCAGACTTAGCATCTATAAAACAGTCTTTATTTGTGAAATTAAATTGACCAAACAAGAGCCTGATTCAGTGGATATTCACTATGATAAATATGGCTCAAATAAAATCTTGTTCCTAGAACTCTTCAGAAGATATAGCTGGTTCTGCGATGAGGTGGTGGTAATTGTCGAGATGGAGGAAAGGGGACAGAGAAGATGTACATTATATATAAAAAATGTTTTTTAAAAGTCATATGGGACAGAGAGAGTGCAATAAAAGTTGCATCTTGTTTCAAGTCTGCCTGACAGTTTTACTCTCCAAAGATCATTCCATTAAGCAGCTTCTTTTATTCCTTCAGAAATTTTCCATTTATCTACATGCATAAAAGAGGGATGTATGTGTGTGGATATACATATATTGCTTATTATTCATAAATCCATATTTGAAAATTTTTCTATGCTTAAAATTGATTTGCACCCCCCAAATTAATGTTCAGTGGGCATTTATGGTCTAATGTAACTGTGTGAAAGGCAGCCAGAAATCTGTCTCCTAATGCCCACATTCTTAGCCGACAGCAAATAAGGTAGCAATTCACTGCTTTCTTGTTTCAGCTCACATACTGTAAGCAAGTGTCTTTTTCAAGATCTATTTAATGGCATGCAATTCTCTTATTTTTCTCTTTGGGGTACATTATGTTTGAAATGGCCCTCACTATAAGGAGAGAATTTCAAAACAGCCTGGAGGCTAGGACAGAATTGCTACATCAGGAAAATCATGGTCAAACCCTAACTATAATGCTGAAGTAAGCGCTAACTAGTATTCTGAAGGCTATGATGTGCCTTCCAGAAAAAATATATGTAAGGTAGGTTTCATTCAGATGTAAGTTATAGTGCCATTGGCTATGAGCTGGATGTCAATGAATCAACTATGTTTTAAATCATGCCCTGAAACAGAAACATAAAACAAGGTTATATATTGACTGGTTGATGAAAATGTGGCCAAAAGCTCCAAAAAGCCCATTTCTGTATTTAGAGTGGGAACAACGATTCAGTGTTCTTAGCTAATTCAGTATCTGCAGTGACTTTATAGAACAATAACTACCATGAACAATGAGAATCTACCATGTGTGTATTATTTTCATTTACAAAAATGGTCACTTATGTATACTATATACACTGCTTTAGACCTTGATTTTTTTTCACCTGATAATTCATTTTAGAAATGATACTACCATGTCATCTCTATTTACTTCATTCTTTTCAAGGATGTATCATTTTGCCTTAGATGATTTTTTCATCATTCATTTAACTAGTAGCTAATGCTAGCCTTTTATGTTGTTTCTGGATTTTTTCATTAACAGCAAACAAAACAGTGCTTTAGGGAACATTCATGCATTTACATATTTGCAAACTACACATATCACTGAATGAAAGAAAATTACAGCCGCTGTAACAAATATATAACCTCTGTGACTGTCTTTAGGAGCCATCGCCATTTTTAATAGATTGGTTTTACTTGTTGCTTCTGACTGTGTTTGATTCTGAGCAAATTACTGAACATTGTTATAGTTTCAGTTTTTGTGGATCAAAAAGGACAGTGTTAAGAGTAGGTCACCAAAGGTCCTTCTAGCTCTATAATCCTATTACTTAAATGCATCAAAGTAGGTACAAGGTAGACCTTGACTATTTTTCAAATTTGTGCTTTAAGAATGCACTTTTATTCATGTATTCAAAAATGGATTAAAAATATTTTCTGATTTCTGAAAAAAAAATCTTTTTTTTTTCAAGCCCAGAGAGCCTGTTGTACAGAGAACAGGAAAGTTCTGGCTATATCACTTTAGGACCACGTGCAATGCTGCTGTAAAATATGTATTATGCTAATTCATTAATTCACTTTTTTTTTAATTAAATGCACCTTTTTCTACATGCCTAGTATTGCAGCATTTCCTCCTCTAAACAGGTTAGAAGACTATATTTGGTCAGGGAGTATTAAAAACTACCATTTTGTGTGTGCTTGTGTGTGTGTGTGTCAACAATTTTGTAAGAAGCTTTAACATTTACACATTTACACATTGACTATGTCCATGTTTGCCTGATGGTTGGTGCTCAGAGAGATGAGTGATTTGCTCCAAGTCGCACATGTTCAGTGTATGTGACTTCAGGGTATTTTTCATTCTCTTTAGCTTGGATGCAGTTGTGAGCCCTAGATTATAGCTCCCTCTACTTTTGAAATTCCTCCTGCACACCACTGCTAGGTCCTCAGACTCATAGTCTTCTACCTGGTCCTGCCAAATGCCATGAGGGCCTTGGCTGTTGTCAAGAAACCATGTTATTCATCAAGAAAAAAAAAGTTTTATTCTTTTGCTCTCTAATCTACCATTCTCCCTCTGTTTTCACCCATTTAATTGTCAATTATGCAGCCTAATCTGTCTCCTCCTTCTCCCCTCCTAGCACTGTTTGGTGTGTTATATCCAACTCTTCAGAAGTGCTTTGTACTTATCAGAGTCTCCCTTAGGAATGAAAAATGGAAAGATTGCTTTCAAATTGGATCTCCCTGCTTTCCCAAGAGACTCTCTGAACACCATGCTCTCGCCCGGAGTTCCCCTTGCGGACATCTCTCACCTAGCTTGGTACCTCTGAGATACTGATCTTTGTGGCACATTATCTAGATGTTGGGTTACCTTTGTTCTTTTTTCCAGGACATGATTTTTTTTTCCTGTGAAATGAAGTATTGTCCTAGCACATGGTGCTGCAGATGTCATCCATTATCCACTCCTAGATCACTTCATTTTCTTCTAGGGCTGGCCCTTCCTCTTTTACCCTGGCTTTCTATATTATTGCCTCTTTTTACATTCATTTCTTTTCTTTCTATTATTTTCATCCCCACTGTAATCCTTCTTTAAGACATGATTCTCCTGCTGAAGCTGTATTGCCCTAATCTTTCTCTTTGTCTCTTTCACAAACCCTTCTTTCTCTTTTCTCCCTAAATGGCAGTATTTTCAAAAACTCTCTCCCTACATTCTTCTGTCAATACCTTTATGATTTCTTCATCCATCATCTCAACACTGGTAACTAAAAAATCTCTTTCTCTACTGAGTCACAAAAAGGGTACATGTTCCTTTTGTGTCCTGTTTCTCCCCACCTCCTCCCCGCAAATTAAGCAACTTCTGGTTGGTTACCATCACAATTGCTTGAAGTCTTAAAAAATTTTATTCTTGCATCTCTTCTGCTTACCAAAAATGAATCAAGAACTCTGAACTTCAGTATTCCTTTTGAACTCTCTTCTAGTCTCCCTTCCTTCACATTCCCAGATCTAACACACCAGGCCAGGCCTACGACTTGCTGTCACTGCCCCCAGACACTTATTCTGGAGTAATCACTAGCTTTTCCTATGATTCTCTAGACAAGTTATTAAAAACACACACACACAATAGATTTATTGTGAAAGATTCTTTTAAATTATCATGTGCTTGGAAATCTATATTAAGATTGCAATTGGAAAGGGAGTTTGGACCAATGAACCAAAAAAAAAAGAAATTTTTCAGGTAATTGTCTTTAACCTTTTTTGGAGGAAATAAAAGCATGCTCTCTTATTGATGACAATTGTGAATTATGATATTTACCCTTGAATTAGAGTAACAGTGTTTTCTCCAGGACAATGTGATAGTTGGACTATTCTTGTTTGTGGTTGTCTAGACTACGTCACTTAGTGCCATCTATAAACGCATTTTTATTGTGTACTTCCTGCCCTGAAGCCTGGAATAAAACTCCATACCACGAGCCCTGGAAAACAGCTCTCAGCAGCATGATCCAACTAGTTTGGGAACAGTAATTTGTAAAGTAACTCATCACGTCCAACACTAGAAGTAAAAGCTCTGGAACCATGTAAGGGAATACTGCCGACTAAAGATAATTTCCACTTTCAGTGGACTGACTACTATTCCCTTTAACTGAGAGAAGGGACTAAGGGATCACTGAAGCATAGTCAGACCAAACTGGCAATATAGATGTCAACATGACTGGCACAAATGTGCTAACAATATGTGTACTGCTTCCTGGAGTGTCTCCTGTCTTACCTTTGGAAGGTGAGCATGACTCCCAGTACAAGACTGAAGTAAGAGCATGTTGACTAGGGTATCTGTGTCCTTTACACTGAGTGTGAATACAGTCCATTGTGTTTATTCCCTGGTGAATCTGAAACTACAGGTACTTACCTGACTTTCTTCTAGAGAAAAAAAAAAACTTAAATGTGAATTTAAATGTTCAAATTTAATAAAAATGTTGTCCCTAAACAAAGTGACTGTCATTTTTTCTAATTGTCAAGAACTGCATAAATAAGAGTTGACTCTTGGGTACAAAAATCATATACAAAAGGTTACAAATGGGTCCCTCAGTGTCATTTATGTTGTCATTTAACTTCTCTGTCTTTTTCATTTGAAGAAAAAAAACAGAACTATAAAATTTTTTTCATCTTGCATCATAAATTTAAAATTAATTTAATCTCATTTTATAATTCCTTAATCTGACTTCTAGTTCAGAAATACATTTGCGGCTTAAGATGTAGTCTTAAGGAGATGAAAGGAGCACCTTAGGGATCAAAATGAACACATTCTTATACTTAGTAACCTTGCCTTCACTCTAAAGTGTCACTCTCTAGTAGTGGAAAAGAACTATTTTCCACATGCGTAAAGAACTATTTTCCACATGCGTAAAGAGAGTAAATTGGTAAGGAGTATTACTAAAGTGTTCCAAGGACATGGTACATAGTAGACACCCAAATACTGAATGAATGAAAGAATAAAAATAATGAATGAATTCTAGGCACTATGGCACGTTACCTATGATATTTTCCTTCCATGTACTAGAATTTAAAAATTATCAATATTGGAGCACCCTGTTGGAGCAGCAGTTAGGTCAATTGCCTCCAAAAGAGCATGCCCCTGGGTTCAAGTTCTGGACCCCAGAGGAAACAACCAATGTGAACAATTAAATACAAATAAAATAAAGATGCTTCTTCCCCTTTCTTCATGCCTGCCTTATTCCTCTACTCACCTTCATTACTGCCTGCACCTTTCCTTTAAAAAAAAAAAAAAAAAAAAAAAAAAGAGTCAATAATATTAAAAAAAACCCTAGTATATACTGAAAATGAATAATCATTCCACTTGACTTTTAAAAACCAGAATTTTGGTTTACATTATTGTTCTTACACTATTTAGGGAACAAAAAGAATCATAACATTCCCCCCAAAAGTATTATGAAGCAGTATTGATTTCTTTTTCTAGTTTTAAAAATACTTTGGAACAAATTAAATGTACTCAAAATATTTTATTAACTAGAACACTTAGCTGAACTAGTTTAATTGCCACTCTTTGGAAATGACTATGATCAGTGGGAACTCCTGCATTCCGTCTTTGTGTGGGAATGCCCTGAGCAGAACGCCCACCTGCACAGGCAGCTGAATGGCAGCTCTGAAGTTTCCCAAGAGGTCAAGAAAACTGGCAATCAGCAGCTCTCTGCACAGTGATTCTGAAGTTTACCTTGTGAATCTCTTCAACAGAAGCAACAGCTAAGTGCTGCTGGAGAAGAGCCAACCTTTGCTTTCATACGAAGTCAATTCAGAAAGATGTTTTTTATAGTTCAGTAAATAGTAAACCAGTATCCTTCTAGAGTAGAAATTCTTTGAGGGTACAGGCTGTTTGATTTCCATCAGCCCCTGTAGGACAAGGTTAAGTTACTGAACATTGAAAATTCATTTTCTAATTTTCAATCGGAAAGCTGAGAATTGTATCTAATGACTCAAAACAAGGGGAGGAGAATCTAAATTCTCAACTCTATCCAATCCTAGGCTTCTTTAGATGTGAGAAAAAAACAGGTTTAAAGAAACAGGAGCCCTAAACTTGGTTCCTAGTCACTGAAAGATTATGGGTAACAGATTTCACAGGTCCTATGCTTTGGAAAAACATCCAATGAGAAAAAATACAGGTGTTTTTCTGTCTCATATACACCATAATACATTGTATTTTGAGTCCACGTGCAAAATCCCCCATTTAAATAAAAACTTCAGCTCTCTAGTGCCAAGTTATAGATCTGTTTCTTGGCTCTTTGAGTAAGGAAACTCGTAACAACTATAGCAGTCAATGTTGTAAATATTTTTAAGTTAATGGCTACGTAATTATATGTCACAAACAGATTTAAACTTCATAAATGTGACTTTTTCTATAATTCCATCTGGAGCAAAAACAATTGGTAATTTATTTCTCAACTACATACTGTTGTCAGTTTCCAAAATGAAAAATGAAAATTATGGTCTTTTAAAAATTATTCTGAGTATTCCCAGATGTTAGCGATAACAGATATTGGAGAACCTCTCAACAATTTTAAGGTTTGTCTCATTTTCTAAGAAATTTGAGCCTAACTAAAACCCCTAGAAAATTTGGTTCTTTAACCCCCTTATATTTCTAGAAGCCTCTGTTAATTACTGCAGTGAGATGTGTAAATTAAGTAGCCCAGTCTACTTATACAATGTACTCTTGGAGCTTGCAAGCAATTATAGGGTCAATGCATCTCTTGATTAAAAGGAGATAGCTTTAAGAGCAAGAGAAATCAAATTATACAACATGGTAAAAAGAAATGAGAATCAATATTTCAGAAAGACAATGCACAGAGGAAGAAGGGAAAAAAACCAAGTTTAACTGAGTGGTGGCAGTAGGGGATGAGATAAATGGGGGAGAGAAAGGAAGAAATGTCCAGGAAAAAAAAATACATATGGGAGGAAAGGAAGAGCAGTATGGAGGGCAAATAAAATGTACTTATATATTAGTGTGAAGGAAACAAGAGTATTTTATTTTTTAGCTTTTTAAAAAAGAAAATCCTGTAAAACCAGTTTGAAACAAATATATTCAGCAATCAAGAAACTTAAATGAAGAAGATGCTGTCATTTTTTAATGACTTAGATATCTGTGATGAAAATATTAACTGGGAATTTAATATTCATAGGATATAGTATTAAGAAGCTATTATAGCAATTTGGAAAAAGCATCCCACGGGTAGCAACAACTTAACTGAATTTTGATGAAAAATAAAGAATGAAAATCTGGACCTGATGGCATAAATAATTTTTTAACAGGGGGTATTTTGGTTTCTTTAGATAAAAATTATTTGTGAAGAACTGGATAAATTATCCAATTAGGAGATAATGCAAGAATTTAATTAAGGGCTAAAATACAGGGTCCAAATAATAAAAGCAATGGGAGGTAAATAATGGTAATAAAATAATCCAGAGCTACCAGGAAAAACTTTATACAATAACTAGAATTTGAACAAATTAGAATTTGAATACAGAAAAAATAAAAGTTCATAAGTTACAGTTACTTCACTGATACTAGACTATAGAATTTTAAACTCTGACTGATTTTTGCTAACAATAATTTGTTGTGCATATTCTACACTGTTAAGAGCTTATACAAGATCCAAAGATAGTTTTGGTAATTTTATATCCACCTGATAGGTGGGGCCTGCTGGTGGGGCCCACAATCAAGATATAGTGGCTAAGAATGTGGGCTCTCAGCCAACCTGCCAGATTCAAAACCTTATTTTGGCATTAATTTAGTGACTGACCTTGGAGAGATTATTGAACCTCTCCCTAACTCAGTATTCTGGTCTATCAAAGCAAGATGATACTATGAAAAGTATCTCTTAGGAATATTCTGAGAATTGCATGAGCTCATGTATGTAGAACAGTTAGAATAATGTCTAGCACATCATAATTAAATGACTATTATTTTAATTATCCCTTTAATTTTCCTGTAACTTATCCCTCACCTGCTTTCTCCCTTAGTTTTGTATTTCCTTCTAGCTAGAGTTTAATCTCTCCTCTTATATTCTTCCTAAACTAAATTAATACATGACCTACATTCTTTGCTTCCTTTCTTCACTTGATTCACATCTCAGTTAAGAGCATTCAGTGGTGAGGTCACAAAATAACTGAAGACTTCAACATGCCAGATCCAATGGTAACTACTTCAATCTTTTATCACCAAACCACTGTCCACATGTCATAGCTGATGTTTTTTTTAAAACACTCGATATCCTTGGTTTCCATGACCACCTCATCATCGTTTTGTCTAGTGTTTCCTGGCATCTTGCTGTCCATGCCATGTCATCCCCTTTCCCATGCTCACTCCTTACATTTTGGTGTTATCCAGGTTTTTATCCTTGAGCTTTCTGCCTTACTCTTGTCTGTACTAGCATATTTTTTAAATCTTTAGTCATAGCTGCTGGACATGCAAGCTGGAAGTCCCAGAATCACTGAAAGCTCAATATTTTCAAAGTTAAGCTCAGATTATCACTCCCAACATACCCCTCAACCTATTTTCCACCTGTATTCTGTATCTCAGTTAATGGCTACACTGTCTACCCAACTACGCAAAGCAGAAATTTCAGATGTATCTCTCTTTCTCATCTTCTACATTTGTTCATCATTAATATATTTCAATCCTAGCACCATAATTTTCTCCATCTTTACCACCATTGGTCCAGTCCAAGTCCTAAATATCTCTTGCCTAAACTGAAATAACAGCTTCCAAACAGATCTCCTGCCTCCATTTTGTCTCCTGTAAGACGTCATTCATAAAGCTGGTAGATACAGCTAAACTGGAAATTCAGTGATATTATTACCTGCCGAAACCCTATCTACCTCAAAGACCACCGAGCACCTACAGGACAAAATCTTGGAACTTTGACCTAGCAATACAGCTCCTCACTGCATTATCTCTATTTTCCTTCCTGGCATCTTTCAAATGTTGATATAATCTCCATATTACCAAGAAAGAATGACATTAATAGTCTTTCTAAGTTGCATTTTATTTAAATGTCTTCTTTACTTTTAGAAGAGCAAAAATAAGGTAAGCGTAAATACTTGCACTAATGAACACTGCTAACAATATAGTGTGTAGGCATTTATATTGTGTGTGAAATATATGTGCACATGTATATACACACAAATATAAAGTGAAAAAAGTTCAGACTATTTTAAGGTTAGAAATAGATGGCTTCAATAGCACTGAGGGAATTCATTTTTTAGACAAATTGATAACAAAAGATCAGAAGGATTACCTGAAGTTCTAAGGCTCAGCAAAGAATTTCAATAATTATGAAAAATACAGTCATGTGGCCAAAAAGTATCCCAGGTTGCCACCAAATAAAACTTTAAGTAGCATACTTGTAAATGGTAGAAGAAAAAGGAAATTAAAATGGAAACATCACCAAATCATTAAACATCACAATCATCTGTGGCTGTTCAATGATTGGACTTCAAGCAGTTTCACACCACTGGGCTAGAATAAAACATGCTCTGCTGGCATTTTCAACTGCCAAAATAGCCATTTGCAATTAAAAATTAAAACTGGCATCACGTCTTTGCAAGCAATTATCAAAAGGTTGCTGGCTATCTTCCTTGTTTATAGTGTTTCTTGTATCAAGATTTCATTCCATTTTGAAATAGTCTTCTCTTTAGTTTTATTTCTTTAGCTCATAATATTCCCAATACTAATATTTTAACAATTGAGCATGTCTAATTTGTAATATGATCCTCGAATACTATATTACTGTTTACATTTCTGAAAACATATTGATTGGAAAGATTTGAAGCTTTTTAATTTAATACATTAGCAGGATATGAAGTAAAATAACTTAAGTCCTCCTTATGTGTAAAGGAAATCAGTGATATTTAAGGATAAAGATAAAGGTAAATGAAAATATTAATTTCTATATACTCAACTTAATTCAGTTTAGAATCTATGTGTAAATATAGGGTCGAATGAGTTCTGACACAGGAGTGGCCCATAGAGTAAAATTCCTTCTTCCACCAGGAAGCCAGTGGCATATTTTGGAAAATTGGGGTATCAGTTTTTGAACCGATATCTTTTGTGGGAGACACTGTTCTAACAGAGAACAAGACAAAGAGATGGTCCCTGTCTTTCAGAAATTAGGTAGAAATGGACAATGAAGAGATTCTCCCAGGTAGAGGAGTGAGAAATATATTCCATACAACTCTTCAGAAATATCACTTTGTCTACTGTGTAACACATATATCTTGCTAGGAGTTAAAAGTAAAAGTAAAGTGACAAATGAGGAGGTGGTACTGCATTCAGAGATTAAGAAGGGGAGGGATAGGAGGATCATATCACTTATTATAAAAACTCTTCCACTTGATGATAGTATTTTAGATTATCCACAGGACCCTGCACCATTACGCTGGATCACAGATAAAGATTTGGAGACCCAAAAAAGTGAAATGAGTGAAATGACTCATGCCAGGTCACAAAGCTCATTAGTGGGAAAGCTGGGAGTAAAGCAATGGGCTACTACTTCTAGCTCCATACCTTTCTCTTCTAAATGAAACATCATCTAAGAAAATCAAAAGGTCTTGGTAATCCCTTTGGCTTTGGCTCAGTCTGCAACTCTTCTCTTTGAAGGCTTCCCAAGAAAATTATTTTCATATTCATTAAGCAAGTATTTCTGGAGGATCTACTAGATACAAAGCACCTTGCTAGGTACTTGGGATTCAGAGATAAGTAGGAGATTATGAGTGGGAGATCACCTTCCTGTGGGAGACACAGATCAAGTAGCTCACGATGAGAAAACAATCAGACAAGGAACATTACCATGACATTCCCAAAGTGCCACAGAACCTGAGACAAGGGCCATCTAAGTCATTCTGGCAAGGGAAAGATGTACTAAAGAGGAAGTGATCCAAGATTCATGTTTTGAAGAAGCAGGAGGAGTTGTATAGTCAGAGTGCAAGGAGTGGGAAGTGAGACACAAGATGGAGCCGTTGAATAGGGCTGGGTTCAGGGTGCATGTTACAAATGAGGCAACACAATGGACAAAGGCCATGTCAGGAAGTTTTGTGAGGTGTTCCAAGGAATTTGGACTTACACTATAGTATCCATTTTCCCAACTCTTAACAAATCTACAATTACCTTACCTCTTATTTATAACCCTTATGATTCCACTGAAGCTGCTGTAGCAAAACTCAGCAGAGACCTCCTTCATGACTAGTTCAATTAAATCTAAAACACTTTTTCTAGTCTTTTATACAGCACTGAAAACTATTAACCATACACCTCCTTTCTGCACACATCTTCCTTTCCTTACTTTAAAAAAAATAAGAGAACTCTGGTTTCCTCCTGGGTCATTTGCTTGTTTTGTCATGTGTTCCTCAGGTTTCTCTGTGGGCTCTTCCTCTTCCACCCACTGCTTGAGGTTAGTGTTTCCCAGACACTGTTCTCCACTATGTTATCATCTCACTATGTATCTCTGGGTTATCTCACTCTACCAGTCATTGTTTTAACCATCACATTAAAAGATCTAACCTAGACATCTAGATTTAGTGCTAGATTTTTAAGTGCATTCATTCATTTGAAAATATTTTACTGAGTGTTCTCCTTGTGTCAGAAATAGTTCTGTTTGATGATTCAAGACCTAGTGGAAAGAGACAGCAGGTACATGGGTGTCCATTTTGCTTTTACCACTTACAATGTCCACCTCAGTGATTCATAAATATCTGAAACACAAGTCCCAATCTGTTTCATTATTGCTCTGAATACATGTCACTGCCTCTTTATCCCATATATTAGTGAGTGGTACTTCTATTCCCCAAATCAAAAATCAACCTTCTCACATCACACATCAGATTGGTGAAAGTAATAGGCCCATTCTCCCTTCTTAACATTTCTCTGATTAAACTCCTTCTTCTTATCTGTTACTGCCTAAGTGGCACATCATTGTTAAGAGGCATTCATAGAATTTAAGGATAAAGGAAAACAAGTATGAATGGAAAAGTTGAACAATTATCTCTTTATAGCTCACACTGGATTAATTTTGCACCTTCCAAAACAAATTGATGAAAGATATTTCCATAATTCATATTAATTACAGTATTCATTCTCTGATTATCACTATCACTGTTTAATATCCTACCACCTATAGGATAAAGATCAAATTCCATGACTGGCATCCAAGGCCACCAGTCAAGTATATGTGCCTTTTGCTTTACCCTCTTTTCTTGTGACTGTCCTCATCCTGCAAATACTTACACATACCTATAATTACTGCAGAAATTCATAATTTTATAGCTTCATTCATGTATAGATTAATCACTCCCCCTTGCTTCTCCACCTGAAAATTAACTACCCATTTGTCAAAACTCAGCTGATGTCTCCCTTTCTCTTTGAAGCCAGGACTGACTTTTCCACTCTCATCTTCAATCCCTTCTCTTTTTCCATACAACTTTGTACTTACCTCTATAACAGCACTGATTTTCCTAAAAAATAGGAGGGATATAAAATGGATAAATAAGAGCCAAAGAAATACATTGCCTCAAGTCTGAATGGCTCACCTAGCAAAATGAAGAACAGATGAGGACATTGCTACCTGGTAAATCCTAAAGAACAGTAAGGCACAAACTCTGCTAGTCTCAACTAATTATAAAGACTGCATGAAAGCGTCTCAGGTAGGTCATTTCTTGCTCTTGCCTGTCATCTCATCAGTAGGCTAGGATACATAAACTTAAATCTACATTTTATACCATTAAAATACCATTATCATAATAACTTTTGCTTATTTACTAAACATTTTTCTCTACTTGAAACATAATTTCAAATATACTTTACTTGTTTTTTGGCAGTGAAAACACTGGTAGACCAAGTAAATCCATCCTTGAAGTACCTCATTAATCACAGCGTACTTGTTCTTGGCAAGAATCTTAATGTGCTACAAAAACAGTTATTAAAGTAAGATTTGGGAATTCCCAGGCTGGCAGGGAATTAGTTAGTTATAGTGCTCTAGAAATTATTTGCTTGCAATTTCCTTTATTACTAATAATCTTGTTAGACTTATAGCTCATAGCAATTTTTTCTTTTTAATTTAATACCTAAAGTCCAGCTAGTTCTATGCTCATTTAAATCATAAGCAGCAATTTTCAAAGATGGCCTATTCCCCATGGTCAGCTGTAGTTGCAGAGAATTCTCAGAATTTCCCAGAGGATGAGACTATCTAGTCCCTCTTTGTGCTAATGTGTTTACAGCACCCCTATCTAATTACTCAAGCATTACAGTTTCAGGCTCTAGAAATGCATAACACAAAGCTTTAACTTTTGTATATCATACAAGTACATAATTTATATCTTATCTTCCATTAAAGACAATGATATGCTGATAAAGCCAGGAGAAGTATCCAAACTCAAACCTGTAAAATCATTTGTCAAACAATTTAAAATCTATTAAGTACCAACCCATTGAAAACTATGTTATATAATAATAAGCTTTCATTCAAATTAAAGGGCAATGCTTAGGAGACAAAGTATGAACAACAATCAATGTTGTCTCTCAACCGTTACTCTCCAAATATAATTTACCAGAAATTAAAGGTCACAATAGCATCATATTATGATTACAAATCTATGAATATTCTGAGTATATTTTAGTAAAACAAAAAAATAATTGTCCATCCAACATAAATTTGCTGACAAATTAATCAGAGATCATTACTGCTAAATGTTTTAGTAGATCCAGACTGTTCAAAATAGTCTATTAGGCAGACCAGGTAACTGAAATAATTACACATAACTCAGAGGAGACTCACATGAAAAGTTATCAGTCTTATTTCTCTTTATCTATCATCTATTACTTTATCCACATCTAAATCAGTGTGAAACTGAAGTGAATAATAAAAGTTATACTCTTTGATGTAATAATGACGCAACACAACGATCTCTTGTGTATATTGTAAAATGGAACGCTGGCTGGAATAGTCTACCTAACGCTACATGTTCAAATCATTCTGGGACTGTAAAATTTTCCAGACATCAGAGCCCCACAGATTGTAGACTCCGCCAATTTCCTGACTCCTATGCGGTCAAATTCTGCGGTCAAATTCCAGGCTCACCTATTTACAAAACCGGCCCCTTCTTCCACGTTATCTCAAAAAAAACAAGTTTCTTATGCTGATGCCAACCCACTTCATCCCAGGTCAGAGTTGTGTTTGGATGACATGCATCATTTTTCAAAGAAACCTAGTTCATGTGATCAAATTCAATTTACTAGGATAAGGAATTTAGCAGTAAGTGTCTGCAACTTTGTTTACTAGTCTCCTAAGGCTGTGTATTTAGACTTCATTTTAACCCGCAGGGGGAAAAAAAAAATCTAAAAAGAGGAGGAATATAAGAAGAAAGAGAAAGAATGAGCCAGGGCGCAACGGTATATAAACTGTCTTAAAATGGTCACATAAACCTAACTCTAAAAGAGAGTGAATGAATGGACGTTGTGGGGAAAACAGTAGTAAACTTTAAAGCCACTGAAAGGTTTTAAATGCCTACGGGAAAAATAAACATTTGCTTCCAATCATTTTCTCATTAAGAATTCTCTGCTAGATGGCGAAGGCTTTCTTAACACACACACACACACACACATACACACACACACTTTGACACAGTGCCATAAATGCCTACTTAACCCACTGCCTGATCACTGTCCCAGGCGACTCATTTGCGCGTCTGCTACGAAACTTCGGCGGCGCTCCTCTGCCCAGGATCCCCACTGGCCTCTGTCACTGGGCAAGAGCATCACCTCGCCTGGCCCTGCTAGCCTTTTCTAGAACTTAGCCACCTTTGTGGGAGGAAGGGCTACAAGCACTGACAGATTTTCCGTTGCTGGTGGTTGGGGTGGTGGCGAGGCGTGTTTCCGGGAGCTCTTAAAACAGAGCAGCTCTCCCCACTAAGTAGCAGCTCCCCCAGCTCCGCCCCCATGATTGAGAACCCAGCGCCGCTGCTTCTCGTCCACCCGGTCCTACCGCACCGTCACCTCCTAACCTCCCCCATACACTCTGCGACCCTCGAGGCGGCACACGTTTCCCTTGGCGTCACTCAGCTCCGGAGCGCCCCGCTCAGTTGAAGTTTATCTAGCTCGATACCTAAACGCTCCTAAGGATCCGCACAACCTAAGTCCCGGGTCCACCTGGACTCTCGCCCGCTGTCTTAATCTGCGGGGCAGCGCACTGGGTGTGCTGGGGAGAAAGTTTAGTCTACAGAGGTGGGAAAGGCGGAACCGAGGTTGGTGGAAGGCCCTAGGAAGATTACAAACACGTGCAAAGAAATAAAAGCCACCACGTGTGCGCGCGCGAGTGTGTGGTGCGTGTGCGCGCGTGTTGGACCAGGGCGTGGGCTCGGGGCGCGAACCAGGGGCCAGCCACACCGCCCCCCAGAACGGACACGGCGGGGGTCGCGGGTACTCACACGAAAGCGTGATAGATGAACGCCCAGCCGCGGGGTCTCTCCAGCACGTTGTACAGATAGTTCTGCACCCGCCGGTACTTGACGTTGCGTCGGCAGCTCTGGCTACTGGTGTAAGAGAGCGGCTTCCCCAGTAGGCTCATCCGGGCTCCCTGCTTGCCCCGGCGGCTCTCCCTCAGGCCGCCGCCGCTGCCGCCGCTGCCGCCGCCGCCGCCGCCGCCGCCTCCGAGCGCGGCCGCGCGGGTGCCCAGCAGCAGCAGGCCGTCGCCCCTGGCGGCCGCCGAGTTCAGCAGCACCCTGCCCCGGCCGGACTCCACATCCTTCATGCCGCTGCCCAGGCGCCCCCCGCCCGCCGCCACAGCCGCGCTGCTCTTCACCCAGAGCCCGGCGGCGCCGCCCTCCTCTCCTCCCGCGTGGTGGCGGGGCATGGCATCACCACGGGCACTGCGAAGGGGGCGCCAGTGCCTGCGGCGGGGGCAGCGGCCTCATGCGCGCCCGCTGGTGTCAAGGAGGAAGCCGCGGCCGACGGGGCGCCCGCCGACCGGTGACCCCCGAGCCTGGGGCGAGGAAGCAAACCGCCGGGCTTCGGAGCGGGGGCGGTGGAGCGTGTGCGGAGGCGGCAAAGGAGTCCCAATTTCTAGCAGCCTGTAGCTTCGAATTCAAAATCAGGACCTGTTTGGGGCGTCACTTTAAGAGGGCTTCTCCGCTCCCTCCGATTTCCGCCGCTACCACTCCTCCTCCCCGAGTGCCGGCGGGGCTGGGGCGGAGGAGTGGAGGGCGCTCTAAGGCGCGCTGCGAAGCGCGCACACCCAGCCCCAGGCTCCCCTTTTCTTCTCTCCCTCCACTCCCCACGCCCAGACCGCGCCTGCCCTCCTCCCCGGGAGGGAACTGGGCACCGAAGCCCTCTCTGAGGTACTAGTTAGGTTTGGTTCTCCTGAGAGCTTAGGAGCTGTCCGGAAGGTTAAGTTTGCCCGGTGCTCCCAGGAAACTGAAGACAGAGGTTGCTGCTCTCCAGCTGCTACGTTGCGGCGCCAGGTCCAGACAACCTTCCCCAGAGGGTGTGAGCGGGAACCGCTCTGCCTTGCCCTGCCCTGCCCTTCAGGTATCAGCCAGTCCCAGAGCAGGCGCGCGGGGCGACGCTCAGTGCCTTGGCTTTGGGATCCCCGCGCAGCTAGAGAGTCCTTCGCAGTTCATTGCGCAAACCCACAGGACACCACTGCCGAGCCGACGAGGCAGGGACCCGGCATCTCCCTTCGGCTCACTCCAGTTTGCAGGCTGTGACTTTCCATCCCAGCATCAAACAGCAAACCCGCAAGAAACTGGACTTCTTCCCAGCCCGGGGGTGGAGTGTAGGGAGGGAGTCAAACTCCAAAGTGGCCCCTCCGCTATGAAGGAGCTGCACCCGGGCTCCGCCTGACCCAGGCGCGAAGCAGGGGAGAAGGGACGCGGTTCCCTCCGTCAAGAAATTTCCATTTAAGTCCGAGAAAGTCATAAAACTGCGAAGTAGAAAACTCTCGGGTGGCGGTGACAGCCCCTGTGTCTGGGAGAAAAATCCTGGAGGTGCAGACCTTAGAACGCTCGCTTCTCCAGGTCCCCACACCACCCTTGCGTACTGAAACTTACGCGGTGGAAGACGTGTTGATAGTTACGACTGCCTTGGTCTCCTAGGACCTCGGAGACTCGCCCGGCCCCCAAACCCGCGCCCTTTGCGAAGGGGGAGAGGCCACAGGGCCACGGATTGTGGTCTCTAGCCTTCAGCGATACTGTAGCATAAAGCTTTAGAGGTCAAACATCACAGTCAATGAAACAGAAAGGAAGCTAGGCTTGGGAACTTCTTTCAACAGAGCAGAGCCCTCCCTCTGCGTCCCCCAATTTGAAAGAAAACGATCACCCACTTTAAACTGAAGGAAGAACTAAGGTTCCATCACAAAGTCAGAGCAAATCGTTGCAAGGTGGTGATTCCATATGGTTTTTTTGTTGCTGTTATTTTCCTTCCAGTAGCCTAAAAAGGAGGCAATACTAAGGCAAAAGCCTAATTTCAACTGTCTCTGCCCCAAGGAGATACTCTCCCAGCTCGCTCCTGTGCACACACCCACGCCCCTGGCAGGACTTTCAGCCTTGGCAGCAGCTTCATTTAAATGCTTTGCTTGTACTTTTTATTGGTATCGCTATTATTTGCGCGAAGCCCTTCGCCTGCTCGCGGCCACCGGCAGGACGCTGCTGGCAGGACCCTGCTTGCCTCCCTCCTTTTCCCCAAGCCTCTTGGGAACCGGCTCTAGATCCCAGCCGCTCCACGCAGCTGGCAGCGGTGCCACGTGACTGAGTGTGCGCCAAGCACCAGTACCGGAGTCATTCTCGCTTTCCTCTAATACACTTCACACCCACGCATTGTGGAGGTGCAAGGAGAGATTGCTCCGTGCCCTGCTATTTGAGGCAGATGCAGAGAGCGCACTGGAGCAAACTCTCCAATCCTAGAGCTGTGAGAGACCCTGACTGAGGGCGTGGGGAGTTTGCTGTTACTATATTTAGATTCCCTGCGGAGTTTCTGTGCAGGGACTTTCAGGATGAAAGATCTAGAGACTGAAAACGACTCGTGTACATGCTTTAAACTTGAAAACCTTGCCTTTCCTGCAGACAGGAAAATTAAAACTACTTCCTTTCCACCATGTGGTTTTCCTTCTTGCAAAACACCGTAAGGTCATTTCCATCACACGGTGCACCTGTGCCTGGAGTGGAAGCAGAAGACTCAGGAATGCAGGCGGGCCACCGACATGTTACCCCCTGAAAAAAGCCAATTGCTTAATTTTCGGTGATGCGTTCCTAGGGGTGCAGGGTTCATAATCATGAAGTCATGGTGTTGATTAAACGATTACCATTAAGCTTTTAAAAAAATCGGATCGGTGATCAGTAGCAGTTTAGTGTTATTAAGCATCTTTGGGATAAATTCTTCTAGAACACCCTCCAGTTAGAGGGAGCGCAGAAGAGACCTACCCAAATATTCATCAGTGTAACTAGATATGAGGGTTACTAAGAACTCAGCAATTTCCCCATCCCAGTTCAGTATCCTTCAGTATCCTACCCAGCAGATGGCATCTCAACTAGAGTGTGTACCAAAGAGCACATGGTTTTATTTATTTATGTCTCTACCTACTTCCATTCCCAAGGAGGCCTTTAGCTGCAAATCCTAACCATCCTGGCCTTGTGTGCCCTGGAAGGAAACACCAAGTGAGGCTGCAGGCCTCTTCTAGTAGATTCTCTGCATGTACCGTCCTTCTTTTACTACCTGCTAACTTCCTTTAAAACATAAGAATTAACTGTTGAGAAAATAAAGTGTCATGATTAAACTTTGTTGTTGTGCCTTGGAATACAGGTGTTGCTAGGAAACAGCCTTGTATTCTTTTTTTCTGAAATTTGAAAATCTAAGTATCAGAAGAGAGGGTAGGCATATTTCACAGATGTAAAACAGTATTTTGTCTAGTCTGCATAATAATTATAAAGAGGTATAAAAGATATAGGTAGATAGATAGAGAGATAGATAGATAAATATGCAACCACCCCTTTTGAAGGCAATGTTTATTGCTAGTGTAGAGCTTGTGACTTAACTGGTCCCCAAGGACCTTTGGAGAAGGAATACTTTCAACCTGTCATACTCTAAGTATTGTAAGATGCCTACTTGTAATGGATGATCCTGAAAACTTTTATTCTTTCTACTTGGAGATAGTTTCTGTTGGAAAGTTACTAGAAATATTTTATTTCAGTGTGTTTTTGATCTTCTGAAGATTACTCTAAAATAGAAGTATTGAAACTTTTACACAGGAACTAGTGATATAAATGAAATAATTTTAAGACAGAGCAACTAGATCTCAGCAGGTTCCTCAATATGTCAGTTGACTCATTACATCTCTCCAGTCCTTCTTGATGCCTCCCTGTCTCACCATTAGCCCCAGCCCTACTACTTCAACATACTCTCCAATTTGTTCATGGCACATATCAGCTAGTGAATGATACAGTGCCACTTGTCAGTGATGTGGATGCTCTTTAATCCAATGTGAGATTTCTGGATTAGTCAGAGTGGTGATAATAAATAAAATCCTTGTGCCTTAGAGCAAAATGGGAAGTTTACTGATAAAGATGTAGAAATTCATTATTTTCTGCTGTTCAGCTAATTGCCAGAGGTGCAACTATTTGCCTTGTAGGCCTAAAGGTAGAACCAGTTTTCTAACTCGTGAATAAATGTCCTTTTAATTCCTTTTTATGTTAGCTTTTTCTCCTATCCAGTTATAACCAAACTAATAAGCATTGCAAGTATAATTGTGCTTTTTAGGCATCTTACTATATCTGTTGGTTCAGTAAACATACCTACGTTTTATTACTTTCAGTGTATCATCATAGGGTCATTTTTAGTCAACCAAGAATTCTTTATCTGTAATATATATAATACAAAATGTCTCGAAATTGTTCCTCCAATAAGCAGAAGTTAATCAGAGAATCCAGGGCAATATCAAAGATCATCTGAGCCTGTCCAGACTACGTGAAGTTCCTAAAGCAGTAGCGAGATGCCAGTCCTGCCCCATAGAGAGAAAGAAGCATGGTCCTTTCTAACAGCCTCTGCCCAGGGCTGCAGAAAGCGTGGAGATGTAAAGAGAGGTTGATCCGGGAGCAAACAAATAGCAGGCAAAGGGCTCAAAATGGTCTCGCCATTTTAACTCTAGCAAAATTAATTTTCCTAAGAATTGCTAAAATAATATGCTAATCACCACTGTCAAAGTAAATTAATAGTAAATATTTATCATGTGGTTGTGATGTACTGGCTATTGTGGTTTACATAATTATTTCACTTGATTATGACAGTATTCCCATTATAAGCACTGTAATCATAACTAAATTATAGGGAAAGAAACTGAAGTGTGAACAAGTTCATAATTTTTCAAAATTACTAAGTGATTGAGCTAAAACCCACAGATATGGATTCTTAATGTGAAACAAAACTAAGCCCACAAAAACAAAAAAAAAATCAGATTTTTGACTATTAAATTATCTTAACTTTTGAAATAGAAATTTAATCTGTTAATTTATGTTAATAATGTCTTTCCAAAAGAGAAGAGTTGGAAAATTTTTATTGGTTGCTTTAAAGCAGGATTTTGGATTTTATTCTAAACATAGAAATAGCCTCTATATCCCTCTTCACTTTTCCTGTAAAAGAAAGTTTGTCCCTGCACGAAGATGTTTTTGTATCAAAAATTTTTAAACAGTTACAAATCTTGTGGTATCAATTTCTTGAAACTGTATTTACATTTTGATGTTTCTCCTAGTAGCACCTTCAATTTTATTTATAGAACCCTGTTCATTTTATTGGACTATACCTGGCTTCATATTTTCTGATCAGTATGGCAACATGTGCTCTTTCAGCCAACTACTTAAACAGTTCTTTCTGGGAGTAAATGAATATATTTACTTGAATTTTTAAAGGATGTTAATATTTAGAATGAAATATTTAGAATAATATTTAGTATGAAAAATTTGACACGGAAAGAAAACATCTCCTTTGAGCTAGTATATTGGAAAATTCTGTTATAATTCTGTGCCCCCTAGTGGTACTGACATTTTACCATATCTTTCTGAAAGAGGAATTAAGAATGCATCCTTTATGAACATCCCAAAACCAATTCATCTTTTTAACAAGCAGTCATTCATCATCGGATGCTATGGTAGCTGGAGTGGATACAGAGATGAAAAACACTTCTGTTTCTTATCTTGGTCATGACCCAGTAGGGGAGATGAATAAATAGGCAAGTAATTATAACATGGTAATGAATTGAAAAAGGTTTGCTCGAGATGTCATGGAAAGTTACAGAGGTTTCCTAAAGAATGTAATAAGCAAGCTAGAACTGAAGGGATAACTGGACTTTCATGAAGATTTGATGGCAATGTAGTCAAAAAGAAAACATTAAGCAAGTGTAAAGTCCGGAGAGTTGATCAAGCTTTTAGAATGTGAAAGTTCCGGAGTTTTGATACCTTGATACTTTGATAATTCTGGAGTTTTGAAAACTTTTGAAGATGACCGTAAGAAGGGAGAAATAAGGTAAGTCTTCAAGACAAAGGGATTCAGCAAGAACTTTTTATCCTGACATGAGCAGGGAGCCACTGAAGAATGTGAAACAAGAAACTACATATTCCTACTTAACCTTTCAAAACAAAAACAAAACAAGCAAAACACTTTATAGCAGTTTAGTTTAAAGTAAAAAAAAGAAAGTGGATGGAGCACCTAAAAGTGGTCCTTGCTATTTCAAGTTGAAGCTCAAAGATGAAGTATCTGTGATGGAGATCAGTGAAAGTTCACAAGCCATGAACAGGTATTAAACCTAACCTACGGTTTTCAGGCATAAGTATCTAGATAGATGGTGGTAGTATTTGCATAACTAGGAAAGACTATCTGGGAAGGGGATGATGTTGAATTTTATATTGTATTGTGTTTTGTCTGCCTTTGAGACAGGGGAGCAAAAAACCAAAGTTTGAGAAATATGTGTGTATGTGTGTGTATATGATATGATATATACATATATAACTTTCATGATATATCTCATTTGTATATATGCATGTATGTACATACATATAATAAAAGTGATAGGTTAGATCAGATTACTTGGAAAAATAAGTTGATTGGTTTAAAAAGAAAGGGAACTAAAGACCAATCCTGATGAGCAGGAGCGCTTAGGGGATGGGAGAAGGAACAAGGGGAGGAGAAAATAGAGAAAGCTGAATAGCCTCTGAGGATTGCCATCACAGCCAAAAAGAAATCTAGAATATGAAAATGTTAGGAAGAGATCAATGATAAAAAGATTTGGGGTGGGGCAACAGGAGGTCATTTGAAGAAGTTGTTTCTGTTTTACTTGTTTACAGAACTATAGCTATAGAATCAGGTCAGAGTGGAGAGAAAAAGGATTCAAAGATGTGGAAATGGAGATAATGATTCTGAAAGGTAGAAAAGAGGCAGCAGCAAGGAATGGGTTTGAGTTTGAGTAAAACACAATACTGACTCACTTGAGACTCTAAGTGGCCATCACTGGCTCTCACATAGACCTGTAGCTGAGTCTGAGCAGGCATTTGGACAACTGAAATGCAATTTGGACAGACAATATTTCACTGTCAGTGTCAGGTGTGGAACAGCTTGAATAACTGCTACTGATTTTACTCTGTACTTGGTATGGCATTTTAAATAAAAACTATCTTTTATAATATCTTACATTTCCAGAAATATTCAATTTAATGAAATAAGTTTCCATATTTAGTTTTACTTGGAAGGAAGATGCATGCTGGATAAATGATGCATTCTTATTTGATTTTATTCATAATAAAAGGCTAACTAGATCATCCAGGAGAAACTACATATATATGTATATACATATATATATATATATATATATATATATATATATATATATGTGAAGGCTGATAGCTTAAATATCTGAAATAGTTTTTCAAACAGTGCTTCTGAGAACTATACAAAAATGTCTCACGTCCTTAGATAGGGAATTGACAGCAGTGGTGGCATTCATGTTCCTGAAGCTTTAATGAGAATTTTTTTTTTATATAAGACATTTGAATAAAATCACATTAACAGAAAGGATATTGAGATTTTTTTCAAGATGTGTTCTGGTTTGGTTGCCACCTCCAGACAAGTGCAGTTCAGGTACATACCAAGAACCTGGGTTCCGGTGCCGGGGCTGGGAGGTGGCGGGCGGGAAGACAACCAAGATGAAAGCTAAATAAAAATAAATAAAATGAGTCTAAAAATTATTTTTTTTTGAAAACAAGTGACATACAGACCAGTCCTGTTAGTTGGACAATTTATAGAGTAATGCTTCTTGCTTCTTTGAGTCATGGCTATGAAATGGTAAAACTCAGGGCTCACTGGGGAGGGGAGAGAGGCCAGTGACAGCCAGAGCTGACAAGCCTGGGGTTCTGATCATCCTGATGTGTGCAGCACTGTGGCTGGGAGGGTCTAGGTTACAGAAATGGTTAGAATAAAAATGCTAGACACTGGACCTTGGGAAAATGTCTTGAAAGTATAGTTAATTTACGAGAGAAGAAAGTGTCCTTAAAAAGTGTCCTTAAAAAAAAAAGATAGAGGGAAGATGGAATTACAACCAAGTTGTTTTGCTTTTCTACCTAAATACAACATTTTGATGAGATACAATATAAAATCAACAAAACAGGGAGTATTACTTGGTGTATGTTCATAGTTTTGTGCTTTGTTTTAGTGTGTTATTTTGTATGTGAGACTAAAGTATATTGAGAAAAAGGAGCCAAAAGAAAATTGTTTTAAGGAAGGAGATATTTCCTGATGTGAACAGGAAGATTAAAAATGAGGAAAAAGAACACCTTGATAGCTCAGGTGCTATGCTGGTAGCTGGCGTATGGGCCATGTGAAGTCCAAGGATCCAGGTTTGAGGTCGAGGTGGGGCAGTGAGGTGATGGGAACAACCCAAAATAAATGAAATAAAAATACTTCCTCCTCCTCTCCCTTTTTATAAATAAATAAATAAATAAGAAACTGGTGTCTTAGGACCCAAATTACTTTGGGGATGAGAATAGAAATTGGAGCAATGCATATCAAATAATTACTTTAAACTGTTCAGGATTTGGAATCAGAGAAAAACTTAGACTGTGGGATTCTGGCTCCTGATTAAGTTACTGAATTTCTCTAGTGTTCATTTCTTTCATATTTAAATTGAGGATAGATAATATCCTTATCACAAGGCTTTTGTGAGGATTAAATGAAATAGTTCAGGTAAAGTTCTTAGTGTAACTCTGACTTGCAACTAATGCTTAATAAACATCACACTATGTTAGTGTTCATGTATATCAAGTTTCACCTTAGGCTTAATTTGTGGTTTAGTATGTAATTTGAAAATAATTGTTCATCAATTTTCTGAAATATTAGCTTTTGTAATTGTAAATATTTAACTAAAGTTAGTAGACCAAAAGTTATAGGCATACGAACTTGTAAAAAATTATTTTTTGTGAGTAAATTTTTAGATAACCTCAAAGTAAAACTTTAAGTTTTGCAAATGACAGATTTCAGGTGCACTATTTGTGAAGTTTTAAAGTAAATAGAACTGGCATGCCCCAGTGACCTAGCAGTTTATTTCACCAAAGGTGTAGTCCACATGCATTCTTAGGTTCCTGGTTCAAGACCTGGGGCCAGAGAACACAACCAAGATGAGCAACAAAATAAAATAAAGTGCCTCTTCCTCCTCTCTCTTTTTTCCTGCCTATCTACTTGCCTTCATTTCTGGCTATACTTTTTCTTACTAAAAAAAAAGACAAATGAGACCTACAATATCTGATAATATACTAAACTATGCATTCATAACTTTATTAAAGGTAATTAAACAATGCCAACCTTAACATACATTGTTTTGGATGTTATTATAGTTCTAAAAGTAATATTTAAATGGTAGCAGATATTTAATTCTTTAACTCTAAAATACATGTGATGTTTTTAATGTGCTAGGTATTAAATTCATCACACTAGAATATCTATGAATTTATGATTCTGGATTTTTTTCTGGATGACAGAGTTTTAAGAATTTGATGAAAGCCTTCCACAAAGTCAAAAAAGCATACTTATAATTTTACATGCAACTTCTAGGTTTCACAGAGACTCTGACCAACCCTGGAGTTTGTGGGTTTTAGGCTGTAAGTTCTTGGAATGTATTCTTAAAGGAATGAATTTTACAAGGATTATCATATGTTCAGGAAGTTTTGTTTTGAACCTCCAAAAATATTCTCAGTAGCAGAAACTTCCTTGAACTCCTGGAATAATCTATGTTCTTTCATAAGATGCGTTTAGGAATACCCTGATGATGCTTACATCAAGAACAGCAAGATCTGTCATCACCATAAGGTCCCTGAATTGTCAGAACTGAGATTTTGTATCCTGTGATGGTTCTTCCAATATTAAGTGTCTGAAAGAGTCTTTGAACTCTCATGGCTTTCTTCATATGGTTGTAACATAAAAACACATTTACTCAGAATAATATTCCATTTCCAAATTAATTTTCCAGAGTTTGGATATTTTAAATCCATGCATATAGAAGCACATGTACATATGCATATGTTAATAGAATTCATATGAATATTTAATATAATTAAATCCAGGACTTCAACTCTCGTAAATGACTCACAGTCATGTCTGTACTTAAATTCCTTTCACTATTGCCTAATACCCTGGCATGGGCAATTCTTAGCTTGTTTCTTGTCAGTCACTCCCAGGATTCACAGGAATTAGTCTTAACCCTGTGCCTCAAAAGGATGAGTGGAGTCTCACTGCTAACTTACCAACTTCTGCAATGACAGTTATCTATCTGCTCCTGCATATATATATACACACACATACAAATAAATACATGTATTGTATATGTATATACACACATATACACATGTATATGTATATATGTGTGTGTTTGTATGTATATATGTTTAATGCTGTAGAACCATGCATAGGAGAGAAAGAGGTTATCTGAGATATGTACATACATACATCTAATATATCTGATACATATCTGATACACATATATATACACACATATATATATATATGTCTCAAATAACCTCCTCTCCTACTGCATGGTTCTATAGCATTAGACTTAAATGCAGTGATTATTGTCTAGCAGACAATTTCCTACCCACATATGAAGCCATTCTCCTCAGCCCTTGCCTAGTTCCCTAAGTGGGTCTTTTAGGGTTTGGTTCTGTAGCTGTCAGCTGAGTCATGATTAATCATACCTGAATTGAGACAAAACCCCTATCTTGCTAAAAAGCAGGCAGCAATGTGAAGTAATAAATCAATTATAAAATAAAATAAATTAAAAATCCCATTAAATTAAAAATCTCATTCTCTTAGTGAGAATTTATTCATTCATCCATACATTCAACAACAGTTAATTGAATGACTATCGGGTGTCAAAACACTAGAACAGATATTCTTGCTAGGCTATGGAGCCTTTAGTTTGCTCAAGTTTTCAAAAGCTTCAAAACATTTTTAGTGCAAACTTAAATATATAACGTAGAATGATAGGATTATCTAAGATTTGATAATCCAAGACTAACTAATGTCTTTAAATATGCATTCATCCAGAACTAATTCTTTATGCCAGTGTAATTTTTCTTTGCGTGGGATGTTTGTAATATCTGTGTACATTTTGAGTGAAAAGGAAAAAAGTATGGGGAGGTTTTGATATTGATGTTCAAGGTTTAGAGGTCAAGGACAGGACAGCCCACACAACAGTGAGTTATCCTGCTCAAAATCTCAATAGTGCCAATGTTGAGAAACCCTGCTTTAGACAAAGTCTTTAAATCAGTCTTTGAAGCTATTTCAGTGAAAAGCTTTGCATGCTGATATTTGGTAATATGTGTTGGTCTAATTAGCATCTTTTCTATATTTATAATTTTAGCTCTTAGTATGCTTCTGGAGAAATATTAAATATTCATATGAAAAATAGTTTCCCATTTAAAAAAATCTTTCAATGTATATAATATACAATACTTGTATAGTCAACAGGCAAGTAAGCATGTTTGTCTCAATAATATTCTAAAATTTTAAAACAATCTCAGTATTACTTATGCCTGAAAATTAGCATATTTCTGCTTTTACTGTAAGACATGAAATACACAGCAAGAATCAGGGAGTAAATGAACGGCCTGTTGTTTCAGAGCTTTGAGGGCTCTTAGAGATATTCTTTCTTGATTCCATTAAAATATTGATCCTTCAAATGACACCATAGTTTTATTCAAGCCTTATCTATATCCATATAAATTTATACAAGAGCTCTTTAGATTAGGATGGTAATAAAGCACCAATCAGCAAAGTAAAATAACTATGATTTATAGTTGCCTATTCATCACTTCACTAGAGGTATTTTGTGCAGTTCAAGTATGAATATTTAATCTTAATGTCATTTTTATGCAAGTATTTCCATTGTGGGTTACTGCATCTTTTTTTCATAAATTTAGTCAGAACATACATTCCTTGTGGCAATCATAACCTTAGAAGAGTCATATGAAACAGATAGTATTTTTTTTTATTTCAGTTAATCAGTACATATTTCCAGGTATAACTAAGTAAGTTATGCAATATATAGCATGGGAACTATAGTTAATAATATTGTATTGTAAACTTGAAAATTCTTAAGAAAAGGTGATAAAATAGACATTTTGTAATGTGTATAAATATCAAATTATTATGTTGCACACCTGAAACTAATATAAGTTATATCTATTATATTTCAAAAAATAGATATAAATGTATTAAATGTTAAAGTATTACTTGTAGCTAATGATTTTTTTGTATAACAAAGATCTCTGAATTAGAAGGAAATCTGTTAAAATGGGAAAATATCAAAAGGAATGAAATGACAATATATTTTCTTACTGTTGTTTCTTACTATTTCTTGCTGTTGATACATAAATAAGTGTATCTCAATTTCGGTGATAAACTTCATTTTTATGTTATCTTTTCTTAATAAAGGCATGCTTCTATAAGTAGTGTTTGTTTATCATACATCTATGCATATTTAATGTGGTTATAGACACATACTTACATAAAGTCTCTGAAATATTTGGTTTATTTCTACATTCACTAATCTACTAAGCCACTTAAGTTTCCTTGTTCTGGAAAAAAATGCTATTCATTTAAGAAAAATAAAAACTGCCCTTCCAATTTGGATTATGGTGGCAGTCTTAGTTCCTTAACATTTCTTGAACATTGTTTCAACTTTTGATTTAAAAATGATGAAAATTGTGCCGATTATTTCTGGAAACATCATACCTTTCATCTGGATTAGTTTAAATCACAATGTCTTTATTGAACATCAGTAATGTGTCCACACTACATAGTCTCTTTACTCTTCAGTTATCTCATTTTCAAAATGGAAATAATACAGGGTTACTGGGAGGTGAATTATGTTATATAAATCATGGAAAGTGCCTGGTGTTTGGGAGATGCTCTGTACACAATAAATAACATTTAGAGAAACACCTTTTAGTTTTGTTATGAGAAAATAGAAAAAATACTTTAGAAGATAATATTAAGTGTTACAACATATTGGAATGTTTATCTATGAAGAGTTTTTTCTTGTAAAGGACCATGGTTCATTGGCAAATCCAATCACTCAGCTATACAGATCAAAATATTTTTAGAAGATCCAAAACTGAAGTTAAAGATATGAAAACAGCTATTTACATGAATTTAACTAGCTTTAGTTTCTCTATCTTCCATGTTCTTTTTTTTTTAAACTTATGTTAACTCTCTCCTGGGCTTTTTCTCCCCTGAAAGAATGAGCTACCAATCCAAATCCATGATGTAAAATGCTCAGACTCCCTTTATTATTTTTCCTAGAGCAAAAATTATCAGCTCATAGGAACTTCCACGCACAAATTTCTTACCTCATTTGGAACACTCAGATGTTTGTTTGTCTCTATTATCTTATAAAAGCATAAATTACAAGCAATTGTAATTTAAAGATAAACAATCACAACAACATAAACAAGAAAAAAAAAAGACTAATAAGCAGGGAACTTCATGACATTACATACTCTCTCAAACTGGAAAAGTTCACAAGAAGCTAAGTTTTATTTCATCTCCTTTCCAGAAGAAGGTAAAACTGCTATATATGATGTTGTCAGGAATAATGAAACTACACAGCAGATTTTCTTTCGTAACTCCCAATAATTCAAATGCAATGAAAACTAAAAGCAAAATTCAAAACGGCAGATGATCAAAAATGTTAGTTAAATAAATCCAAGTATCTTAATGCTATCCTTAGACATAGAAATTGTATGTAATTCAGATAATTATTGACATAATGAATAGCAGAGGGCAGATATTTTTTCATAGGTGGGTACATGCTCGCGTGCACATATGTACTAACTGAAGTACTGAGGAAACAAACTATTGGTGCTCTGTTCCTGACACTGTAGAAGAAACACTCTGATCCATTACCCTGCAGGGATCAAAACATAATAAAAATGAGAATTCTGATAAGTAAGGGAGACTACCACCCTAAAAGTATTTCCCCAATTCAGGGGAACTTGAAACTAAATTTTCACCAGATGACCGTTTTGGGGGCAAAAATAGTAGGGAGCAAATGACTCAGAGTGGGTGGGTGGGGGTCTAATGAGTGGTTCTCTCTGCATAGAAGCTCAACCAGCTAGATCTTCAATTAAATGCTAATTGGAAGAAGACTGAAAGAAAAATTACCTGTCTTAAAAAATGGCACTAGGTTTATGAGAAAGGAGGTTTTCCCAATACTTCTTAACAGATCAGTTGACAAATATTTGCTGACTGAAGTCATATCATGGAAGTAGTTCAATAAACTATTAGTAGTATGATAGTGAAAAGTATCCCAAGTTATTAGTGTCCTGAGGAATCTGGAAGCAGCTAATGCAAGTATGCTATACATTATCAAGTCAGGTCCCAAGGAATCCTGCAAATGATGCTTCAATGAATGAGAGTCCTTTGTCAAATATCGCAAAAACTCAAGGAAATAAGAAAACCTGAATGAGTGTATCAAAGTAAACAACTGAATTAAACTAGCAAAACTTTTATATATTGAATTTATTAAATAATGGCATGATTGTGTTAAGTATTTAAAATATTTTCTTAATAAGAGGGGATTAAAATATTGAAAAAGTGCTATAAAATTAACCAAGTAGATTTGAAAAAATAAAGAACTTTTAGAAATGAAAAGATACTGAAATAAATCAATGGTTAGGTTTAATTGATCATTAGATATTTCATGAGATAGTGAACTAGCTGATAGATTTAAAGAATTTATACAAATGCAGTACATGAAAAGGAGAAAATACAACAGAAATTTATTGTTCATTAATAAAATTAAGCACCTGGGTTACCTAGTTTCCAGTACAAAATGCCATAGACTAATAAAAAACAACCAAGAGGAACAACTAAATAAGATAAATAAACTGCTTCTTCTCTCTCTTCCTGCCTTCCTGCTTGCTTGCCTTCATTCCTGCCTGCAACTTCCCTTAACACACACACACACACACACGCACACACACACACACACACACACACACACAATCTTTAAAGCTATCAGAGAGAAAGGAAGTAAAGGAAGTTTAATTAGGCCGATAACTGATTTTTCAGCAGCAACAATGGAAGTCAGAAAATGGTGGACTATTTCAGTTGATGTGAAGAAATACCTGCCAATTTAGAATTACATATTTAGCAAAAATCTTTTTAAAGAAAATATATAGTCAGATGAGAATATTGTCAGATGAGAGTTTGAGGCAAAAGATACTCTCTTTCAAAAATTCAAAAATGTCCTCCAGATAACTGGAGACTGATTCTACATGAAAGATACAAAAAAAGATTAAAGGACAAAGAAAGTGGTAAATATGTGTGTAAATATAAAAACACTGAATGCACAAAAAATTTTTTGGAAGAGAGGGTTTAAAAACATTGTAGAACTGTGACATTTAATAATGATTGCATAGAAGTCAGGAAGGCATAATCATATTTAAAGGTTTAACATGATCATTATTTAAAATGAGTAAAAATTGCAATTTCAGATTTTGAAAAGTAAGCACTACTGGAAATAGTAAGGTAATAAATAAAAGAATAGATATGAAATGTTCAATTTAAAATCTGTGGAGAGAAAAATAAGTGAACGAAACATCCAATCAATACTTAAAGGATTAAAAAAAGTAAACTAAAAACAGATAAATAGAATGCAAACAGATAGGTTAGCAGAAGTAATTCCAAATAGAGATATCCTTCACTTCTGAGCTCTCATTATTCAGACGTTTGCATAGTTATTTGCATATGTTTTATTAAAAATTTACTACCTGAAATGAAAGTCAACCACAATAAATCTACATATGTACCTGCAAACATCTTAAATTCTATGTTCAAGAATAAGGTTTCACTTCTTACAGAATTATCTCAGCTGTTTTTCTGATATCTTTTCTCTTGTTAACATTATTTTCCTGAGGGAGTGGTTTCTGTGTTTTCTTCTGTCAGTTACCTTGGGGCACTAATACCTAGATCCAATTTAGAGAGAATCCCTACTATATTTAGCATGCTATTTATTTTTTATTAATATAACAGTACTTACATTATTTACCACAAAAGTCAATTTAATTTGCATGTAATGTTGCATAGAATTAATATACACTAGACATAATACACTCAATAATGTCCACGAAGCACTAAGTAATTTGATAAAATGTGTTTAAAATGTTTTATATAATGCAGAAATCTTGGTTATTTTGTTACATGAGCTTTAGAGCATTTTAGTGGTATTTGGGGATATTTTTCTGAGTCTTTTGTATAATTATTATTATGTTTTCAATTTTCATTTGCATGAACATGAAACTATAAAATATAATTTAGAAAACAGATAAGTGACAAGAATTTTAAGTCTTGATTTAAAAAAAACACCCCTTTTTAAAATAAAAAATAATTGGTATGCCGTGGTGGAATAGAAGTTTGGTGTTATTTCCCAAAGACCCCGGTTCACGTCCCAGGTCTGGGAGTTACAACCACTGTGAACAACTAAATAAAAATAAAGTAAAGTGCTTCTTTCTCCTCTCTTCCTACTTGTCTGCCTTCTCACATTCATTTTCATACCTTTCCTTCAAACAATTTTTAAAAATAAAATAGAAATAATTTCTCTAAAACCGTATCTAAATGAAAGACCCACTTTTAGAACTTCAAGACAGCATGAAAAGTGCAGGATGGCACATACATTGGGTAAATAATAGTAAAAATAATACTGCTATAACTATATAAATATGAGAAAAGTACATTTTAAGCATTTAAAACTTTAGAGATAAAATTATTAATAAAGCAAAGAACATGTCAACTTAATAAGAAGATTTAAGAATTTTAATTAGTGCGCATCTATTTAATAATAGAATGAAATAAAATGATAAAATGACATGCACTGTCAGAATGGAAGATTTTAACATTTTTTTTTAGTAACTGAGTGATCAACACATAAAATCAGTGAGCTAATGGAAGATCTGAATAACAGAATTCACGAGCTTAACCTAATGGATCAATTACAAAAAGCTCATTCTGTTCAAAGTCTCTTAGAACTTTTACAAACTTACATACTGTGTTATAAACCAAAACAAAAACTTAAATGCTTGGTGTCATGCAGAACACATTTTCTGACCAAAATGAAATTAAGCTAGAAATAATTAAGCATAAGGCAAACTCATATTTTTGGAAACAAGATATTTCTTTTTTTTAAAAAGCACAAAGGTTAAAGAAGAAATCATAATGAAAATTAGAAAACACTGAAAACTGAGTATCAAACTTATGTGATGATGTTATTGTAGGTCTTAGGAGATTATATAGGTTTTAAGCATGATGTTAGAAAATTAAAAAAAAAAAAACTCAAATTGAGTGAAGATATTAGACAAATATTCATTAAAAATAGAAAATAATGGAGACTAAAAGGGAAAAAACAAACATGCAGTAGAATCAAGAAAGCCAAATATATTATTTGGAATGAATGCCCAAACTGAAAATCTCTGGTAAGACTAAAGAAGAAAAAAGTGAAAAAATAATACCGATAATGAAAGAAGGCATAACTAGGCACTTTGTACAGTTTAAATGATGAGTTATTTTTAAATCAGGTTAATAAGGTATTAATTTTAGGTAAAACACATACATTGTTAGAAAAATATAAATTAAGCTAACTTAAGGAGAAATGAGGGAAAAACTAAATAGAATTTCATTATTAAGATACTGAATTAGCAGTTAATTCTTTCTTCCAATGCACCTTCTTAAATTGATCCTCTGTGTGTGTGTGTGTGTGTGTGTGTGTGTGTTAGTGTGGAAACCTCTAAAGCAATTGTGAAAATTTTTTAAGGCTGATGGAAATACAAATTAATGAAAACCATCAATATGTTAGCGACAAAATTAGAAATGGAATTGAACCAATACAACCTTTTCCACGATATTCAAAAAAATTGAATAACTCAGAATAAATTATTAAAAATATGCAAGACAATGAACTGAATGTTTATTCCCACCTTTCCCAAATCATGGGTGAAATCCTAACTACCAAGGAAAAGGTAAAAAGCCCTGATGAATGGGATTACTGCCCAACTGAAAGAGACTCCAAAGAACTCCATTCCCCCTTCACTTATGTGAGACTACAGTGAGAAAATGGGCATCCATAAAGAAGTGAGTCTTCACCAGACATTGAATTTTCAAGTACCTTGATCCTGGACTTCTCGTTTTTCCAATATTGTGAAAAATAATTTCTGTTGCTCATAAACAAAAAAATGAAAATAAAAAATTGCAATACCTTCATGGGGAAAAATAATAAAATTTAACTGAAGAACATTAAGATAAATTAATGGAGAGAAATGCCATATATGTGGATCAGAAGATATTATTAAAATATCAGATTTCCCTTTAATTAACAGTAAATTCAATGCAATTCTAATAAAAATTTTGATAACTATCTCTTATTTTTGTAATTATTATTAAGAAATTTAAACATATTCTAAAATTTATATTGTAAGAGTAGAGTCCTAAATATCTGACACCCTGAAAAGAATAAACTTGCCTTACTGTGATTTAGTATATAAAATTATAAAACTATAATAGTTAAATCAGTCAACAAAACAGAAAAGTGAACAGAAACAGAATAAAACATATATAAACTCAACTAATGATGAGTTGGTATTTTGTATTAATGGTGATAAAGGGACTTTTAAAAAGCATAGGGATAATTATGGGGAAAATAAAATTGGACCTAAAGATAAACAGACACAAGATTTCAAACTGAGGTAATGATAGAGACGATCTTTATACCTACAGCATAGAAAGGGCTAAGACAAGATCCCCTAAAATGCAATTAATGGGTACACTAAAATGAAGAACTGCTCAAAATATCTGTAGATTATATAAAAGACATATTTTCAAGAAGGGATTTGCAATGTTTATAACAAAAAGATTTAAATTCAGGATATATAGGGAAATCATAAAAATCAACAAGAAAAAGAGGAACAATTCAGTGAAAAAATATCTGGAGTCATTTCACTTTAAAATACCAAGGGTAGGAAATATATTGATCTCATTAAGAATCAGGCAACAGAAATTAAGACTATAATATGAAATTCATTTATACCCACTAAATTGGCACAAACATTTTGAAGTGTGAGTACACGACATTTTGCATAGTGTATAGAATGACTAGACGCCACTCTGAATTCTTGGTAGAAGTACATATTGAAAAGATAACCTTAAGTATATTGAATGTTTTCCAATGAGTTGAAGATTCACCGAGCCTGTATACAAATTTCACTCTTATCTGTATTCCTGAAAACCACATCTACATGGCTATCAGGAAGTATATACAAGAATATTTTTAGATACACCCACGATTTGTCAACAGCAAACAAAAAGGAAACTTCAAAATTGTAGGTGGAATAAATAAATTGTGGCCTATGCATACCTATGAAACACTACATACAGTGTTCATGAATTTCAGAAGCAGAAAGCCAAATTCAAGATGCCACTTGATAATACCATTTATGTAAAGTGCTAACTGACCCAGGGTAAAAGTAAACAGTATACTATTTACATACATAAATATTCTTTGTTATAACGTTTAAATGCGAAGTAATGATACAAAAATATGATTATGCTTACTTGGATAGGAATGGATAAGCTGGGAGTACAAAAATTAGATACTTAGAAGGTAATTAGTAGGACTGGGCTATAGATAAGCACATAGCTTATTGAAGTGTTGCATTGCTATTTTCAAACTTTATAAATACTTTATACATATATTCTGTATCTAATCAATATTTAATAATATTATCTTCATAAATACTCTGGGGTAAATTCATATTTGTAATGGGATAACTGGAGCAATGTCTTCTAATAGTTCATTTCCTATGAAATATTAGCATTACTAGAACATCTCAGGGGCTATAGAGTAGAACAAGTTAACCACATTGTACAAATTCCTAAATTTTTTTTAAAGCAGAGCTCTTCTGATTTTGCTAAGAGGTTTTTGGTAGAGAGCAGAGATGAAAAACAGAATAATAGTAACTCACAAGTCTTTACTATTCTTGGTCTTCTTAAAATGGCTGTAAATGGAGGCTTAGAAAATCTTGAGGATAAGGCACAACTTGATCTCTAAATGAATTTATTGTCTGGAGATACTTCAAGATTAAACGGAATACAATTATAGACAATATTAGATGTATAATCATACATTACTTATAGACATTTCATAGCATCTTTTGTCTTAATTTAAACTGCAGCACTTTTTATATAAAAGTGTCTTACTATTTTTCTTTTTTTTTTTTTTAAGGAGAGGTGTAAGCAGGAATCAAGGTGAGTAAGCAGGCAAGCAGGAAGAGTGAGGAGGAAGAAGCACATTAAAAAAAATTAGGTCATATTGGTTTTTCCCCCCAGGCCCAGTTCTTGAACTCAGGACCTTGGGTTGTATGTGGACTGTGCCCAGAGTGTACTAGACCACTATGTCACCAGAATGTGCCTCTTACTGCTTTTCAATCAATATCATAAACTGCCAACTATTGCTGCTTTACATGTTTCTAAAGTGGGAACATCTTTGTCAAGTATATACTCTTGGGTTTTTATTTCCCTTAAGTTTTATGTGGGTCTTTGTGTCTTTCCTTATTAGTGTTATCTTAATTGTTCCCCTCTTCAAGGAATTAAAAATCTATAATGATTTGCTTCAGACATAATTGCTAACTAAGGAAATACTTTTAAGAGGCCCTTAGCTATGGCTTTTTGAGCGTATTGCTGCCTCAGGTGCCTCCAATTAATTGTAGAGCAAAGCCTGAGCTTTCTTGTGCAGGATTCCCTTTAGTCTCTTATCTTCGTAGATTCCATTTAGTGACTACCAGGCCTCAGCAGAGTCCGAAGACAAATTTGATATAACAGCACCAGTTACTGTCTTTCCTTTTAGCTTAATTAGAAGGCATAATTTTTAAAACTAAAAAACCCCAAAACAAACATAACAAAACTGATAAATTATTTTAGATTCCCCTGCCTCAGAAACTTTCAGTAGTAAGCAAACTTATATGATTAATATGGAAAGGAAGTCTGCTCTCCTTCACCCCCATGCTCCATTCTGTGTTTTACTTGTCTTTGTGCCAAGAAGTCTTGGCATTCTGTACATCTTTTTATTAACCTTAAAAGTAAATAACAAAACACAGACTCCATGGTCGTGCGACTGATTTCATAGAGTATTACAGCATGCATGACTGATAAAATTCTCCCAAAGTTTCCTCCTTCCACAAGTGCATTTTTGAAATCCTTCCATGATGCGAGTGTAATTTCTAAATTGACATTACATTTACATAATTCAAAGACACTCAAAAAAAGTAAAACAATATTTACTGGGTCTTCAGCATCCTGAAATAACTAGATCAAGTTTTCATTTTAGTCATGAGAATTCTAAAAACATAAATGTGCTAACAATATAGTGAAGAATTAAATTATCTGGACAAAATGTAGGATAAAGTAAAAATGTAGAAGGTTAAGTCCCAAACTAAAAGTTGCTTTGCTCTGAGGGTATTTGTCGATTGAAAGAAGCAGCTGTGGAACTGAGCTGTGGTTTTGGCAGCCTCCTGGGCAAAAGAGGACAGATTTCAAAAATCAATTCCTACCCAGCTGCAGTGTTGGAAAAGAATTACAGCCTCAGAGGAAGGGTGAATCTGAAGCAAAAACCTCCGACTTGAATCTGCAGTCTTAGGAGATGACACTTTCAGAATGACCCCCCCAGCCCCTCACAAAAGCAAATGCAAATTCTCTTTTTGAGGCCCCCAATTTTTTCTGCAATTAGCTTTTTTAAATGTCATGAAAAGACACCGAAAAATCATAAATTTGACCCAGTAGGCAAAAAGGACTATAGAAAGATGGGATGTAAAAAATTCAGATATTTAAATGGGCATATATAATATTATAAAACAATATTTTTATTGAGGTAAAATTTATATATAACAAATTAGCTTCAAGTGTGCAGCATAATAATTTGATGTCTGTATATACTATAACGTGACAACCACAGTAATGCTAGTTATCATCCATCACCAAAGTTACAGATTGCATGGGATTGTATGTGTGTGTGTAAGATTTACTCTCTTGGCAGCTTTCAAATGTCAATACAATGTTATTAACAATAGTTGCCATGATGTACATTATATTCCCATAATTTATTTATTTTATATTTGATAGAACGGTGAGCTTAGGGACAGAGAAAGGGGGAAGGATGACTGGGCAGGCAAGATCCTAAAATACTCAGATAAAATTCTGACCAATGGGAGAGCAGCACATACATTCTTGCAGTCAAGAAATGGAACCAAAAAGGCAGTTCAGCTGAACAGGCTCAAACCGGTTGGCTGTGCAGTTACATTGACTGCTCTAGTCATTTTGGAGTAACCCTTGCCTCGTTACAATCTGTTTAACATAAAATTGTATATGGGTCCATACATGAAACTTTATAGCAGAGTGAATTACGGGTAAGGAGCATGTATAGTAAAGGAACGCCTATCTTCAGAAATCACCATCTCTTTCCTAGAAGTTTCTGCCCAGGAATGACCCAGAATACCTCTTAGGCAGCAATGCGGAGGGACAACAAAAGGATTCCCTTTACAAAAATATGCGCCTCGCATGAGATAGTGCAGTGCCGGTGTCCTCTTGAACCCAGCCTGCTTCTTGTCACCTTGAGACTTATACTCTCTTGCTTGCTTCAATAAATTTTCCACTTAACCTTTAGTCTGCTGTGTCTTACATGGTAACCTTACATGTGGGATACAAGAACCTGGATTGAGGTCCCAGTCTCTTCGGAAGTTCTTAGACTAACAATATCTCTATTTCACTTATTATCATAAGTGAAAATATTTTTAGAAATATGATTAAGAAAAAAATTATGAAAAAAGAGCATATGGACTTTCAAAAAGTCAAATCAATATTTTCATCTGAAAATGTAATGAAAATTAAGAACTCAGTAGAAAGGTAAAACAACTGACTAGATGATCTGGACACTAGATTAGAATAAATAAAAAATCAAGTGGCAAAAATGGAAAATGAAAATAACACGGTAAGAGAAAGAACATTGACTGAGAAGATAGAAAACAAAATGGATATAAATTGAGTTTTGTAGTTCATCCCTCTAGACTCAAGAGGCTGCAGGAAGAAGATGGAGGTGTTTATATCAATGCAATATGAAGGATCCTGACAGTATTGGAATTACTGTCTATTTTGACTGGGATAGGGACACACAAACCAACATAAGTGATAACATTGTATAAAAATAAACACACACAAGAGAGATCTAAAAAAGATTAGAGGAGTATATAAAAATGTCAGTTTCTGGGTTGTGGTATACTGTAGTTTTACAGAGTTTTAGCCATGTAAAACTGGAAAAAGTGATTGTACCTGAGATATCTTTGTATTATTTCTTACAATTACATGTGACTACAATTACAACATTAAAATTAAAATGAAAAGCACACATCTTGACACCTGAAAATGAAAATGCAGAATGCCTAAGACAAAGAAAATCTTAAACACAGCAAAAGGGGGAAAAAGGGGTAGATTATCCCTAAAGGAGAGCGACTTGATTAATTGCCTGCTCCTTAACAGCAAGAAAAGATGCTAAATGTCTGAATAACATTTTCAGTATTTTAAAGTAGCCAGTGAAGCAATTTCCCAAATGAAGGTAAAGACGTCTTCAAATAAAAAAAAACACTGAGTGTTTACTATAGACAAAACTATAATAAAAATAAATTCTAATGCCTTTACTTATAATAACAATAATGACCCAAGTGAAATAAGAAAACAAAGGGGCATGCCCTAGTGGAGCCCTGATCAGTCACCTCTGAAGGAGCAGGGCTTGAAACCTGAGTCCGGGTCAAAACCAATGTGAGCAACAAAATAAAAATAAAATAAAAAGATGTTTCCTCCTTCTCTTTCTTCCTGCCTACTCTCCTTCATTCCTGCCTACATCTTTTTTTAAATTAAAAAATAAAGTAGTAAATGTCTTGGTTTGTGAAATGACAAATTATTGGATAGCTCTATCAGATATCCAGACGTAGTAACAGCAAGACAGTGTAGAAAAATCAAACCGTTCAATGGGACAGAAAAGAGCCGTAGAAACAGAGTCATGCATGCATGGACATTGGCTTAAGAAGTGGGGTGCAGTAGAAAAGGGTATCTTTAAAATAAATAACATGTAATAAATAAAAATGCAATAATAATTATCAAGGTAAAAAATATGAAAGTAAGTTTCTATCTCGTACCATTCACAGGTGGATGAAGCACCAAAGTGAGACTGGTAAAATAATAAAATATGGAAATAAGTTTGTATAATATATTGTGACATCTGGGAAGGGAAATATTACTCAAATAAGATATAAAAAGCACAAACCATAAAGGAAAAGATCAATGAAGACTGTTAGAATTATGAATTTTGTTCATCAAAACATACTACTAAAAGGATTAAAAGATAAACTAGAGTGGGAGCAGTTATTTGCTAAGAGATGAAAGACTCGCCTTCATAACATACAAATGAGCTGGTACCAGTCAATAAAAAGAAAAAACTCAATAGGAAAAAATGGATGTAATACATGAATAGGTATTTCCCAATGGCAAGTAACCCCTGTAAAAGTATTCAATTTCATTTATAGTTAGGGAAATGCCACTTGAAATCAATAATACCTACCATCAGACTGGCAAAATTTAAACTCTTAAAACACTCAAAAATGAGGAAAACAATTCAATTTTAAAATGGGAAGAATTTTTTAACAGACATTTCATCAAAGATATTCAGATGGTAAATGAAATCATGAAAAGATACTCAGCATCACTATTCATTAGGTAAATGCAAATTAAAATCACAACAAAACACAACTACATATCTGCTCGAATGTCTAAAGTTAAAGAGACAGACTATTAAATTGTGATGAGGTGGCAGAGAGACTAGAACTCTCATACATTACGAATGATAATCTAAATTGTTTTTTCTTTTGGGTATCCTTATTTTATTTTGAGTTTTATATATATCTCCTGGTTTCATTAAAAATATAGGTATCAGATTTTTATTACTTTTCTAGGTTTTCCAGTAAAAGAAAGGGGGAAAATACTGCCTTTCACAGCTCTGTTTACAGAAAAGCATTCCTTATATAGTTAGGCACATCAATCAGTAATTCAGAAAGGCTGATTACAGATGCCTATTTAAATACTAAACTTTAAGTGATTGTATTGAATTGTATAGCACTATTAAATAACAAAATAGAGAACATATTGTCCTATATTAGGCTACTTCTTATGTCATAAAAATTAATCTGATACAATTATTCAGTAAGACAGAGCAAATATTACAATCAGAAAAATGTGTGGTAAAGGAAATCAAAGCTACTCTACCATTCTAAAGTGATATTCCGTACAATAAAATAGATAAAAGAAGTAAACAGACAATCTCACCCAAGGCATGTGAGTGTTTTAACATCTTTCGTGGGCAGAGCATGTTTACCTTGCTGATAGCTCACAGAGGAGTTTGCGATTAGTCTCCCGCTCCTTGGGTCAAGTTTTCACCTTATAAATGCCCAGAGGCAAACTGAGTGTATGCCACTGTTGTGGCATGCAATAGCACTTTAATTTTTAGACTTTGAACCTGACCTGAATCCAAGAGGGCTTTAAGAGTGCCTTCTCAAATACTTTACTGATAGATACTGGACATTTAATGCTTGATAAAACACTAAAAAGACTTTGACAGAAGCAATTCGTTTCCATGTGCTGGTGTCGGTTCACATGGCTTTTTGTTCCTTGAGCCACTAGTGTCTGAGAGAGGAGTTAGTGTGGGTGGCCGATGTGGGCGAGTCCAAAGGGAAAGGCAAAAGGAGGTAAGACTGGCTAAACAGACTGAACTAAGCGTTAAAAAGGGGCCTAGACACGGATAACAGAAAATTTTATTGGATAACATACTCCATGATCTAGACCAGATGGTACATACGTCCAGATAGAAACCATCATACAGCTATGGTCAGGTTTACTCTGCACCTGCATGTTATTTGAAGGTATATAACCTTACTCATTTGGTTATTTCTTATAAGGTATAATCTTCAATCAAATGAAACTCATCAAGTCACTGTTGTGTAAAGAGAATTGATTTACCTAATCACTTGGATCTGGGAGAGGAGGCATCAGGACAGCAGTAAAACTTCCATTTAGTACCCACTAAATGAAACCCGAAAAAGGGAGATTTAGGATAGAATACGGAAGTTTACTCATTGTTGTATTTACTAATCTTAAATAGGCAGAATCGTGGAGAGAAATAGTTACTCCAGGTCAAGAAGTACTCTTTTTCTCATGATGGGGCTATTGACAAGAATTCCTAGGAAAAAGCATACTCACAATTGCATGCAATACTATATCTATCCCTGCTGTACACAAAATACATTTACATTTAGTGCCCCCAAAAAGAAAATCTAAACATTCTTTTATTTTCATAGTGATTAGTATAGATATTGATCACCTAGTGACTGTTTTTTTTAGAAATGGTTTTCTAAATTAACTGACACTGCCATTTTCTTTCAAAGTCTTAGCAATCTAAGTCTTTTCGCGACATATTTAGTGGCTTGCAGAGTCTTTGATCATATTTGTCCTTTCCGTCTTTTAATCCAATGTCTCTAATTTATCATTTTGCAACTGTGATTGTTTTATACATAATTAAACACCTTTTGCATTACCACACAGTCGGCTTCATTTCCAATAGCGAGAAAATGGCTTGGTACTTTTTAGAAGGGTATCATCTTAAAACACTACAGAGAATAGAATTATTGAGTTAATTATCTGCCAGATGACAAAGGTCTGCTGACAGAATGAAAGAAACGTATAATTCTCTAGAACAAAAAGAAAATCTAGTTCAAGAGCTTGTCACAGAGTAACTGTTGCTAGTAGATAGTTCAAAAGATTAAGGCTCTCACAGTCTTTGGGCATTTGATATTCACATATTTTAGGTAATAAACTCACCGTGAGAGATTAAACTATATAATTATCTCAGCAGAACCTGTTTCATCATGCTTGTTGCCACAAGTGTGAAAATCTAGTTAAAATTTCATACTTATTTTATACTTACAGTGATCCAAAGAACCACCCCAGGTGAGGTGAGACCTTGAACTGCATTCATTTAATAATCTAGGCAGCAAACTTCCTTGAACCTTAACGACATTCAGGGCCCTCAGAATAGGAACAGGGGAACATATTAGAATCAGAATAGACACTAATACTTGCTTTTAATTGGCCATCACCTTAACACATCAGATCTTTCAGTAGTGAATTTTATATCAGAAAGCAACAGCCTAAGTAAGGACATAAACTACAAAGGAATATAATTATATGATATACACCAGATTTCAGAAGTATTATATAGATTGTTTCCAAATAGTATTGTTGGCTCAGGAATCATGGGTTGCATATTTGGATGCAAATTTCCCTGTTCCATAAAGCAATCTAATCATAGCACACTTTTGCTTTCCATTTAGGTAGTAATTAGTATCTTTGGAAATACTCTTCAGAATAATAGGTTCATCTCATTTTTTAAATGTCTTTCTATATTTGTCCTTATTTTTTAATCCAAAAAATGAACAATTTAATTTAAAAATACCAATATAAATGTCCCTTAATAAACTATTATTACTACTATAAAAATTTTTTTTTCTGAATCCAAATAGAATAAATTGATTATCTTTCTAAGGAACAAACTAAAAAGTTATAATAGCTTCACTTTAGAAAAATGATATTAAATCAATGAATCAGGGATTCACTGACCAGCTGAAGCTGATGCTAAATACTCTAAAATGAAATGATTAAAGTACACCAAAAATTATTTGTAGAGTAAGAGCCACAAAGCTCATCATTATTGTTAATCATATCTGTTAGTTTCAAAAGAGTTTCCTACGCCAGAATGCTATAATAGAGACTATTCTTTCTACACATAAATTGCAAATTGGAAAATATGTCAACGTTTTTTTTAGATTCATAAACTCCTATTAACTAGAGTAGTTCCCCCTACAGTAGCCGGAAGCATGCAGCAGATGGCACTAAGAACATTTAGCAAAGCACCCAGAAAGACGTCTTTCTTAATTGCTCTTCAGGGTCAGAAAATTACCTGGAAAATGAGATGCTCTTAACTGAATATGGATGGCTCAATATAAGTTACACAAGTCAGCTGCAAGTTCCAGACCCTGGTCTTTCTTTTCAGAAGAACTTAACATTATTCAAAATAAACAGAGATGATACCATATTGAGTCTCTCCAAGATTTAGAATATTATACTTTCTAAAATGTGAACTATTACAGTCATGACATTTTATTTTTTGAAATAAACACACTTGTTTTATTTACCTTTGGAAACAAAATGTATACACTTTTTATTACAAGAAAAACAGTGACTCGCATAACAAATGACAAAGGAAATATCTCATTGTTTCCACAATATATTGTCCATGATTTTACTTTGTTTCTTCTGTATTTCCACTGAAACACTGCTGTAGAATTTTCTTTTATCAGTAATGATCATATTCTCTGTTCTGTTCTTTTATTTAGCAAACTGACATCCATTGTAGGGTAGCATTGTCATTACAATATTTTTACATACTCAATGATACATGACTAAATCACTTATCAGAACTGAACAAGGCCAATGCCTGCAATAGAAAATTAAAAATCCTGCTAATTTCAGAGTGAGTGTTCTGTGTTTAAAAGTAACCTCTGTGATAGGTTGTTTTGATTTGGTTTTGTCTTGTTTTGATTTGGTTTTTGTAATGTAAGTATAAATTTTCATCAATCTTTGTCATATATAAAGCTTTTTTAACAACAGCATATTTTATACCAAAACACTAAGATGTAATGAGTATTTAAATATATTTATTATAGATGGGAAATAAATTTTTAGTTTTCTTCTTTTAGTAAACTTTTATTTAAAGAAAATCAATTCCTTAGAAGATATGTATATACAAATCCTGGAACATTCAGTGAACCCATATCACGCAGTGACATGTGTCTTCATGAATAATCTGTGTTCGCAGTAGTCTGTTATTTCATTTGACTTCTGTTACTCAGGCAATCTGAAACTAACAGATATTACATCTTTCTGTGCTGTTACTAAATGACTATTTTAATCAAATTAATTCTACATGTAATACATATGAGAATAAATAAAACACATGTCATAGAATATGGAATAGATCTTGTATAATTTTTATGTAGAAAATATTCCCTCCAGAATGGTTATATCAAGGAATAAAGGAAATCACTGGTCAGATTAGTTATCCTGAAAGCCCCATATATTAAATTAGAACTTAAATAAAATACTAACTTTTGAAATTAGTGTTCATCATTTCTTAAAGATTCTCCATCTTCAAGAAGGTTTTAAAAGTACCTGTGAACTCTAACATGCATATGTTTATCAGGAGACCACCAGTTTCTGAATAATAATTTCCCATCAGTCTCTCTTAAGAAATGACATTATGGCTTAGCAAACATTATAGTTAGCATTTTTGTCAATATTTGACAGGATGAAAACAGATCATGTCTGTTCACGTAGGGTCTTGCAATATACTATTTCTCCTTCATTCTGTAGCAGCTTTATCAGTGAAATTCTCTTCAGTAGAGCACCTGTGTTCCTCAAGATGTTAATGAGTGCTCTATGTGAAAATATTAACACCTTTCCTTTTAGATGTATTTTTAATGTAAAAAACAGTTTAAGATCCTTATTGGTTTGTTTTTACTATTATGCTGGAATCTAACTTTTAACAAAAATTCCCAAGAGTGTTAGAAAGTCAAAAAGGTTGCACCTGACACATGCTCTTTGATCAGCATGCTGAGCAGAGACAGCATCCCACCAATACTTGATACTGAAGATTGACATTGACCATCTGCTTATGTTGCTTCTCCTTGTTTTGTACCTTAGAACAAAATGGTGATAATTTTAACGTTTAAGGACTATGAAACATTTATACATTACCAAATTCCCGTTGAGTTCCTGTTAATACATCATACTTTTAAATTGTTTAGGATCAGATACATTTGAAATATGCAACTCTAGAAAGCAATTTTACAGTTGTTAATGGTCCATGAATAACAATTTTTTACATTATTTCAAGGAAATAATGACATAAATATTTTTTATTTTATATGATAAGCATTTTTGCATGTCTAATAAAGTCATTATTTTCAATTTGCCACAGTTGATTTGACAATATTTCCAAAACTTAAGTCCTAGTCTACAGAACATAAATGACATTGCTACTTAAACATTTTTAAATTAATGACCTTCTTTTTTAGATGTTATGAGGTAATAGCAACATGAGCAGAAAATGTAGAGAATGTCCATATACCTCTCTCTCTTTTTCCCCACGACAACCATCTCCAGTTTTGGTATCCTGAACTAAAGTAGTAAACTCATTATTGATATGCCTATTTGACACTTGGTTATCACCCAAATTTTATAGAATACATTAGTTTTACTCTTGGTGTTGTCTATGAATTTTGACAAATGTATAATGACATGTATCCACCATGTATTTATCTTACAGAATTTTTTCAGTGTCCTAAAACTCCTCCTGTGCTCTGCCTATTTATTCCTCCCTTTCCTGAAGCCCCTAATCATCATTAATCTTTTTACTCTGTCATTTGACTTTTTCCAGTATGTTATATAAAACTGGAATCATACAGTATGTAGTCTTCACAGATTGGCTTCTTTCACTTAGAAATTTCTTTTTTACTTTCTTCTTTCTTTTTTAAGAAAATGTGCAGGAAGGAATAAAGGCAAGCAGGCAGAAAGAGAGAGGAGAAGAAGCACTTTTATTTTATTTTCATTTAGCTGTTGATCCTGGTTGTTGCCCCATCCCTGGAGGTTGAGCCTGGGTCTTTTGGATGTATGTAGACTGTGCTTAACCAGAGACAGCAGCCCTAACCACCAAGTCACCAAGGTGTGCCAGAAATTTTTTTAAGTTTCCTCCATGTTATTCATGGCTTGATAGCTCACCATTTTTAGCACCATTTTCTAGATGCACTATATTTATTTATTTAGTCATCTATTAAAGGATGTCTAAATTTTTATTTGGTTTGAACTTTAAGTTTAACATCAGTTTTTCTGTTAGGAATCAGGTCTTTGGTGTTTTATCTAGAATATCATTGCCATACCGAAGATCACCTAGATTTCTGCTATTTCCTAGAAATTATATTGTTTTGCCTTTTATATTTAGTCTATGATAAAATTCAAATTAATTTTTGTGAAAGGTCTAATGTCTAGTTGCATTTTTTGGTGTGTGATTGTCCAGTTGTTCCAGTACTATTTGTTAAAGAAAAAAAAATTTTTGCTATTTTACCAAAAATCAGTTGACTATACTTAGGGGGATTTCTTTATAGGATCTATATTCTTTTTCATTAGTCTGTTTATTCTTCGGCTAAGATATAGTTTATTGTAACTCTTCAAATTGCTTAGTGTCAGTCTTCTGACTTTGTTCTTCTTCAATATTGAGTTGACTACTGTCTTTTGCCTCTTCATAAACTTTCAAATCATTTGGTCAATATCCACATAAAACTTGCTGGCATTTTGACTGACACTGCAGTAAATCTATGGATCAAGTTGGGAAGAACTTACACCTTGACAATGTTGAGTCTTTCTATCTCTGAATATGGAATATTTCTGTATTTGTTTTTATTCTTTTGTGATATATTTCATCAAAGTTTTATAGTCTGTCTCACACAGATCTTGTACATACACATATTTTTGAGTGCAAATAGCAATGTGTCTTTGATTTCAAATTCTGCTTGTTCATTGCTGATATGTAGAAAAACAATTGACTGTGATATTATCTTTATTTCTTGCACCTTTCTTGTAATTTATTATTAATTCTAGATTTTGGGGGTTATTCTTTTAAGGTTTTCTTTGTGGACGATCAGATCCTCTGTAAAAAAAAATAAGAACAAAGTAAGTTTTATTTCTTCTTTCCAGATCTGCATACTTTTTAATTTCTTTTTCTTGTTATATTAGCTAGTACTTTTAATGTGATATTAAAAAAACAGAAGTAAAAGGGGAATTCCTTGCTTGGTTCCTGAACTTAGTGGGAAAGCAAGTTTCACCATGAATTTATCAGATATAAGGTTTTGTTCTTTCTTCACTTCAAGAAGTTCCTATCCCTAATTTGCTGAGAGTTTTACCCATGAGTTGGTGCTGGATTTTGTCAAATTTATAATGCATCGATTAATATGTTCATGTAATTTTCTTCTTTTGCTTATTGATACAATGGACTTATTGAATGAGCTAAAAGTGTTGAAAAAACTTTCATAAATCTCCTTTGTGGTGTATGATTTCTTTCATGCGTTATTGATTTGGATTTGATTTTCTAATATTTTGTTGCAGATTTTAAACCTATGTTCAAGAGGTTTAAATTTGTATTTAAATTTTTATAAAATCTTTGGTTTTAGTACCAGGGTAATGTAGTATGGGTAATGTTGTCCTTATGAGATGAGTTAGGAAGTATTCCTTTGCTTCTATCGTCTAGAAGAAATTATAGAAAGTTGATATAATTTATTCCTGAAATGTTTGGTAGAATTTACCAGTGAACCCATCGATGCCAGGTGCTTTTTATTCAGAAAGTTATTATATATTGATTCAATTTATCGAATAGTTATAGGCATATTCATATTAGTCTATTTCTCCCAGTGTGTTTTAGAATATTATGTGTTATGTAGAATCTGTCCATTTTATCTAGGCTGTCACATTTGTGAGCACAGAGTTGTTCATAGTGTTCTTATATATTTTTAAAGTTCGTGGGTTGAAGGATTAAAGTAATGAAAAGACTAACTGGTGTGCTTTCACTAATAATTTTTATCCCTGCACTCAAGCAAAAGTGAATAAGGATGCTTCCCTAGTCTATAATAATTTTGAAGACACTTTAATGTATACAGAAGAAAGTTTAAACATTTTCAAAACTTTAAATCTGCTTGTATTACTTTATTTCTTATTCATAACTAGAAGATCATCTTTTTATGAAATTAAATTTGTAAAAATGACAATCACTTATCAGAGATGATGGAAGTTAAAGCTCTTCTAAGTTTGGAATTGAAAAATAGAACTACCAGTTGAAATGACCGATTTCAGTTTAAGTGTACAGAGATAAATCATTTTATATAAAGTTTAAAATAAAAACCAACTTGCTTAGCTCCAAAATTTAGTTATCTTTCTCTGCAATGCTCTGCAAAGTTATACTATGTTGAGAATAATATTGCTGCAGTAATATCCCATGATGTTTATTGAAACTTGAAGTTTGAAAATTGAATTACATTCAGATTATTTTACTTTAGCAAACTTTATCTGGAATATGATGCCAATAAAATTTCTACAAATTAAAAAAACAAGAAGTCTACAGGATCTGTAGTGATGTCCCCTTTTTATTTCTTATATCACTAATTTGTGTTTTTTATTTTTTCTTAGTCTAGCTAGAGGGTTATTAATTATATAGATCTTCCCAATGAACTCAGTTTTGTTTTGATAATTTTCTGCATTGATTTCTGGTTTTCAGTTTTATTGATTTCTGCTCTAATTTTTATTATTTAACTTCTTTTGGCTTAATTTATATTTATTTACTCTTTTACTGTTTTCCTAAAGTAGAAGCTTGATTTTAGCTCTCTATTCTACTCTAATACAAATATACAAATACAAATACTACAAATTTCCCTCTAAGCACTGCTTTCACTGTATCTCAAACATTTTGATAGATTCTATTTTCATTTTGGTCAAAATATTTAAAAATTTCCTTTGATAGTTCTTTGAACCATTTGTTAATTAGAAATATATAATTAATCTGTACATATTTTGGTATTTTTCAGTGCTTTTCTGTTATTAATTTATATTTTAACTTCATTGTTGTCTGAGAGCAGATATTGTAGGCTTTCTGTTCTTTGAAACTTGTTATGATATGTCCTATGGTCCCAAATGTGGTCTATTTTGGTGAATACTCTATGTGAGTTTGAGAAGAATGCTGTTTTTCTGTTGCTATTGCTGGATAGTCTATACCTGTCAATAATATCCAATTGTTTGATAGTGCTGCTTTCAGCTATGTTTTTACTGAATTTCTGTCTGCTAAATCTGTTGATTTCTGAGAGAGGGTGCTTAATTATCCATCTAGAATAATGAGTTCATTTATTTCTCCTTGCAGTTCTATCTATTTTTGCCTCATGTATTTGATGCTCATTGTTTGGAACATAGCTTTAGAGATTGTTATGTTTTCTTAAAATATTCACCCATATATGATTGATGTTTTCTTGAAATAGTCATTCATCTATCATTATGTAAGTCCTCTTATTTCTGATAACTTTTCATCCTCTGAAGTCTGCTTTGTCTCAAATTAATATATCTATTCTCTCTTGTGATTGGGGTTAACATATGTTATCTAATGGCATCTGTTTCCTTTTAATTGATACATATCTTTTTACTTAGATTTCTTATAGACAATGTATTTTTTGATTCACTCTGACAATAACTGCCTTTTAATTGGTGCTTTTATACTGTTCATGTTTAAAGTGATTATTCATACAACTAAATTAATGTCTGCTGTATTTCTTATTACTTTTTATTCATTGGCCTGTTCTCTGTTCCTCTAAAAGATTTTTAAAGTTGTCAAATATCATTTTTTCTACAGTGTTATGCTTTTGCAATGTTGTCAAACATATTATGTCACAAATTTGTTTGGAACATTTCTCATGCTTAAATTTTAGTTGCTATGGGAATATTCAGATTGTATGGTACTATTTAAATTTTACAAAGTCAGTCTTTGGTTTCAGGAAAAGAAACTAGAATGCTAATATGTAGTTTCCCATAATATATTTGAAAGAAATCATAAGCTCAAGAATTACAGGTAAGGATATTTTCTCTGAAATGGTATCAACTTACTCCTTAGATTAAAAAAAAACATTAAAAAGGTGCAGGCAGGAATGAAGGTGAACAGGCAGGTAGGAAAGATGAGAGAGGAGGAGCACTTTATTTATTTTATTTAGTTGTTCATCTTGGTTGTTTTCCCCAGTCTTGGATCTTGAATCTTGAACTTGGTATGTATGTGGACTGTGCTATAGGGAACTAAACCACTAGGCCACCAGGGTGCACCTAGATATTTCAACAACATATTAAACAACAAAGTGAAATTACCTTTTAAACTCCATTTTCTAGTTGTTCCACCTAAAAAGCAGAGTTAAAATTGAAAATTTTTATTTTTATTTGTTATAAGACTAGTTTAGGTCTTTCAAAATTCAGTAAATTTTATGATTATTAAACTTCAGGAATTTTGTTTTCATTAAAACATCAAAAATCATCATCTACTTGGAAGTCATTAGTCTTCAGAATGATGGATGGCACATTTTGTTCTATTTCTGAGTAGAGTATATTTTGGTTAAAATTCAAAACTAGTTAATTTTAATTTGGCAAGAGCTTTGTAGATTCAATTTTATTTAGTATAAAAGCTGGAATCAGTGACAATGGAGAAATTAGTGACTTCTTATTTCTCCTACTTTTTCAACTATTAACAGGTACTGTTAGTCTAATTGCATTATTTTGTATTGATAAGATACACTTGAGAGTAGAGTGCTCTTTTCTTTCTACATTTGAAGAGATGAGATATACCTTTTTTAAAAAGTTATTTATTTACTTTATGGGACCTTTATTTCTTGACATTCTTACACAAAAATTCCCATGTATGTAAACAAAGTATTAGATTAAGACAAGCCACGAATAATTTTTTAAAAAGCAAGTTTTTCAAAAGACAATTGAAGTCTGATATGTGTTTATACCTACTAAGTGTAAATTAATACTCAAATTGTTTCTGCTAGTGGCATTGACTTCATATGACTGTAAATATCATAAATTATAGTTTTCCTTTTTTCTTATATTTTAGAAATACAAAATGAAGTTTGAAATAATTTAGGTCTGTATCTTGAGAATTTTAGAAATGGAACAAAAAGCATATAATAGTTATTGCTGAAGTCTTGAGTAGGTAACGATCTTTAAAGGCTAAAGAGAATTCCTCTTATTTGTTGAGAAAAGGATTAAAAGACCATTTACTGATGTTTTATATTCTTCTGTGCATAGTCTTGGAACAACAAATATCAAGAGCAGATAAGGGTCCTAAAATGGTACTCAAAGCTGATGTTTCAAAATGTGACATTCTCCGGGGGCTCTCAAATGCCTAGTCACTGTGGCATTTACTGTAGAAAATCAAACAGAAGTTCTGATTGTACTTTTCCATCCATAGTGGCTCTTCAAATGCCAAATAACATTGCTGGTTAGAAAGATTTTCAGTATTTTTATTCCCAAAGCTTGTATTAGAAAGCTGTTTTTCTACAGTGCTATGTTCAATAAAGACAGGTAAGCTATGGCCTCTGTCCTCAAGGTGCTTACATGTTATCAAGGGAGAGAAACACATAGACAGCTAGCCAGTTAGCCAAGTAAATACTGTATTCTTTATGGAAATACAAGAAAAGAAGCTAGTAGTTCTTTTGAAAGGTTAAAAACACTTCTAGATATCAGATAATTTAGATTCTTTACTTGACCATTGGATTTATTCTGCAGAAACTACATCAGGGGACAATGAAAGAAAAAAAACCCTCACAAATCTTCGAACTTATGATCATATTGTTGGTGTGGGAAGCACCCTCTACTATGGATATTAGAAAATCAAAAAAAATTTCCGTACTGGAAGAAAGAGAGCCACAAGTTAGGACATTTGGGTATAAGGACCAATTTTCTTTGCTCCCTTCTAATTAATATAAAAATAACCAAAGGTGATTTTTCATAAAATCATAAAATCGCACTCTAGTAACCTTTGAAAACTGACTATATGCAAAACATAGGGTTAATTTCATTGTATACAATATCTCAATTGATTCTGTCAACAGCTCGTACATTTAGGCTTTATGTCCATTTTATAACGAAAAAAATTAAGATTAGTAAAGATTAAATCAACTTCCTATGGTCACTTGACTGGTAGATAGTATAACAGGGATTCAAATCCATGCTGTCTAACTTCAAAGTTCATTCATAATCTTAGCTGCTACAGTATACTATTTCCATTTTACAGGAAATGTGCTGAAAAGAATATCAAGAAAGTTAGCATACCTGATCTCTTACACAAAGAGGGAAGCACTCAGGGTGTGGGCTTAGCCAGAAGGAATTTGCAGAGTCTGAGTTCAGAGTCTGAATTCAGAGCACTCACCTTGTCAGTATTTTTTTAAATAACAGAGACTCCCAAATACCTCCCCCCATCAGAGAAAACTGACTTTAGCAATCCCAGTATTCTGTTTTATAATCTAGGAGCCTATCACTCCTCGTATTTTTGTTAGAGGTATAGGATAGTCTTAGGAAATTGTATTTCTTTGGCACATGACTACAAAATCCTAACCTATACAAATGGAAACCAATACTCTTAGGCACTCTTAGGTTCTACTCTTAAAATTTTCACTGATTTAATTATTTTCTTCTGTTTTTAATTCTTGTACTCTGTGTCAAACTTGAATTCTCTACTGTTAATTACTGTGATTGCACTATTAGGGACAGTTGAGACCAGGTGAGTTGAAGAGAGACCATTAATTTTGACTGAATGTTCTTGCTAGCCAGCAGGAGACAAGTTGCGCTGGCAGCCAAGGGCGTTTCTGTCTCAGTTTTCATCTGTGGCTCACAGGCAGCAGGAAAAAAGTGTCTGGTAGACTCTCTGGTAGTTGATGCAAAGGTTTGTGGTTCATAAAAGACTAGGTGGGCATTAGCTAAATGCCTGCCTTCTGGAATTGACAAAAGCTAATTTGTAATAGTTAATTATTTTTCCTTCCTCAAACTAATACTCAGAAATATATCAGTTAGTCAAATTTCTCATGACTTTTAAAAATTATACAGAATTGATTGTGCTTGCATTTTGGAAGGACCAGGGAAACCCATTTTTAATTCACCTAAAAAGCCATAAAGAACATTCCAAGTTATCCATGAAAACTACTTGAGTTTTTCCTTCCTATTAAATTATCTTATGAGAATGAGATCGGAAAGGACAGTAGATTGCAACTCTTGATTCAAATTTTTCCATCATAAATTAGACTATAAAATATCTTCTCGAAAGTTTTAGTTAAGAGGCAAACTTGAAGTGGGAAATGACAAATTAAAGTATCTCGGACAACCTCTGTTCACAGGCAGGTTCCAACAAGTCTTACTAGGAACACAGTGGAATTGATGTTTTGCTGTTTTTTTTTTTAATATTAAACTCATGAATCAAAGAGGGAGAGTACACTGAGTGTTTTCGTATCCGGTATGCACAGTATGCATATTAACTTTTAAACAAAAGGAAATTATGACATAAATTGATTTAAAATCGGAGACATGATTTTAATATGACCAAGTTAATATATTCAGTAATGCAATGACTTCATTTGCAAACCTGATTAGATTTTTGTCTTTATGTAATTTCTGGAACACTTGCATTTTATTTTAAATGAAATGGTATGTCCACCCAGGTAATAATCACTTAATATTGAACAAGCACCTCTGGGCACATATCTCATATAAATCTGGACTTTGACGACTGAGAAAGGTGGTTAATTTATACATCTATAAGTTATTACAGGTATCCCTTACTTTTCATATTGACATTATGCACGTCTTTTTTTATGAAAGACCACACTAGTACCTGTTTCCACTGACAGGAAAAAAACCTGATCAGGCTTCTCACTTTTATGACAAATGGTGAAATGAAAATAGTGTTCAGTTTGTTTAAAGGCAGTAGTTTATAGGCAGCACATACCTGGCAGCACCTCTAAATTCCTTACGAGCTACTTTATACAGGCTGATGGTTATCTTATCATTCCTGGTTTTATTAAATGTTAATGATGCTGGTGTTATTTTAAGTTTTGTGTCTTATTTGGTAGATTATTTCTGGAGTCTGAGGAGACTCAATATTTTTTCCATATAAATTGATGGCACGTCTTCACTTCACAACATTTCAGCTTTTGAAATACATCATTGGAATAGTCTACTTTCAGATAATGGGAAACCTGTTCTCATTGGTAACTCCAGTAAAATAAATAATGGAATGCCATAATATTATTCTGCTATAATAAATTAAGATAAAAATTTAATATAATACTCTATTAACAAGAAATATAAACTATGAAAATACTTCACTAAAGAAAATAGTTTACCTATTAATATCACCAGTATCATGACTATTAAAAAATACTGTGAAATTTTAAAATTGCTAATAATCCAGTTATTTCTTTCAGAGTATTATTACCTGAAGGGTAACATTAATGCACATTACTTTATCAAAAATTGAGTCATTTAACAATTTCCCTTTTCTAAAGGCAGCAAATTTTAACAAAAGTGATCTCAGAAATGAGAAGAAAGCAAGAAAAAAATCCAATGCATATAATTAAGTCATTGGGAAATTATATTTCATTACTTAAATATCTGAAGCAGATAAAAAAGGAAGCAAAAACCTGAATCTACTAGTTCTGGGTAATGGTACAAGAGAATGATGAAATTTGAGAAATAACAAATCAAATATGACTATGAGCAATTTCTACTTTACTAGTATTCTGACAGAAAAACTATGCATAGGAAAACCTAGGAATAGGCATAGGATCTTATACATTTCTTTTGATTTCGGTTTCTATTAAAATAGTATTCTTAGTAACTTTTTTCTTTGTCATCAGCACTACAAATTCCTCCCTGAGCTAAAGAGGTGGATCTGAGGCAGGATGGGTTTACTTCACCCTCAGGCCTTGAGAAGTAAGTGATCACCTTGCCCTACACATTGCATAAAACAACAGGTCCTATGGACATGAGGGAATTCAGGCTCTTAGGATGTAACTTGTCCAGCATCCATGATCTCCAATGAAGCAAGTGGTGCCATTTGGAGTATGCAGTTGGGTGTGTGAAACTAAGGTTCAGAAGGGAGATGGCGGGAGATAGGAATCCAAGTCTCATTTTTCTTAGGGGCTGGTAGGTAATGTGGAAGTAAGTGAGAGGTTCTGCTAAGATTCAAATGTGTTCAAGAGGAAAGACAGAGAGTGAAGAAGGAACCCTGAGAAACACCAAAATTGCAAGAATGAGTCATAGAAGAAACTCCACAGGAAACTGTGGAACAACCAGATGGCATATTTTACAAAATGGAGAAGAGGTATAGAAAGTTTTAATAATAGTGTCAAAAAAGGCAAGAAGATCGAGTATTCAGAGGACGGTGGATTTGTCAGTAGAAGTTAATTGGCATCTTTAGCTCATGCAGTCTGAGTGGATGGTGAGTGTGGATGCCACATAGCCACTCTTCGAGGTGAATTAGAGGTGAGGAGCAGGGAAAAATCAACTTTGTCTCTGCTGGTATTGATTTATACTATTATTTCTACCACAGAAATGGTAGGAGAAACAGAATAGCCTTGTGCCATGGTTCAGAACATTTCAGTCACCTTGAGAAGAGTTTTAAAATTTTTATTATTTATACTAATGTCTGGGTCTCACTTCAAACCAATTAAATCAGAATCTCTGGGGATGAGACCCAGGCATTGATGTTTTTCAATAACTCTCCAGGTGATTCTAATGTTCAGCTAACAGCAAGGTCCACTAAATTAATCAGATAAAAATATGTGCTCTTAAATCAGCTGTAGTTTGAATGTCAGTCTTTCCTGTCTGCTGACTGCATGATTTCTCAGAGTCTCAGTTTCCTTATCAAAGAAGCAAAAATAATATACTGCTTTCCTCTTTGGATTATAAGAAGGTTTAAATGAAACAGGATTCACAAAACACTTGATATATCTATTATTGGTTATTAGTGTTTATATTACTAAAAAAGATAGTTGACCCCCTGGTTCCCCTAGTTTATGGGAATTTCTGTCTTTCTCTCTGTCTCTCAGTCTCTCTCTCTCTCTCTCTCTCTCTCTCTCTCTATATATATATATATATACATATATATATGTATATATATACATATATACACACATACATATATGTATATACATAATAAATACAGATACACGTAATACATAAATACTGGCTCCTACTATTGTCGAAAGTATCTTGATTTATTCTTTTTTTTTAAGGAAAGGTGCAGGCTTGAATCAAGGGAGAAGGCAGGAAGGCAAGAAGAGAGAGGAGGAAGAGGGTTTTCATTTTACTTTAGTTGTTCCTCTTGGTCATGAACGCAGGTCCTAGGGATGCATGTGGAATACACCTGTTGGAGGACTTGACTTAACCACTAAGCCTCCAGGGCATGCCCTCTTGATTTATTCTTGATGTTGCTAGAGTTTATTCATGCATCTTCGACCTTTTATCTCTAATACAACCATAGAAATTTATGATTCTTTGCTCAGAGGACTTTATCATATCTCTCAAGCTACTGCTCATTTTCTACTATGCATTAGTCATTTAAAACCAAGACTCACTGGGCTAGTAGACTATATTCACTGCATAACAGGACGGTGGCACTTGGTTTCTTGCCTGACTCTTTTTTCTCCTTGACTATTACCTGGCTACTACAGCTCAGAACACACAAGCAAAAGTTAATGCATAAGCAGAATTGCACAAGAGAAAGTTACACAGGCAAGAAAAATTGTACTCAAGACTATTGTAGTGTGGGAGAGAGATGGCAGTTTGAATTAAATTTCATGGAAAGGAAAAACAGGGAGGTTTTAAAGACTGGTTGTGTTAGTAGAAAAGTACTAGGGGATGTTGATGCAGACAATGAACAGTTTGCTGATTCGTGTTCATTGAAATTAGACTTCTATGGAGGCCAGGAGATAAGAGCATGATTTTATTGACTACATTTCAATGGAATGGTTCCCAGGTCCTTCAGAAAGACATTCCTGAATTGTAAAACTGGCAGGAGTCTGGGAAAAACTTTACATCTAGTCACTGAGCTAAGATTAATTTCATTAGGAAGCTAGAAAGACCTCTATGCATATGGTAATAACTAAAACCAACTAACGCGGGCCGCACTGGCTTTTACATCTAAAGGGTCAGAAATAATTTATAATTGAAAGTTTTCTAAAATACTCTAAGTAAAGGGAAGTCAGAATCCAGAGGGAGGAAGAAGTCTGTCTAAAGTGCAGTCAGGCTGAAAGAAAAGTTTAGGTTGTCCTGGTCACCGTTTTTGAATTTTCTATACCTTTGTATTTTTCTTAACATCAACTCCTTTAGACTTCTTGATTCTGGTTTTTGCTCTGCCATCCTGCTATTGTTTAGTCAAAATTTTACTGAGTTAATTTAAAATGATCTTAAAAATATGTTAATTGATAACAATACAAAAATTAGACATTACACTTACCCAAACACCCTTTAGATGGACATAATCTTAAAATTAACTAATATAACCCTGTATCAAATATTTGAGCCTCCTTTTATAGCGTTCTGCCAACTTAATTATCTCCAAGGAAGATAAATGTTAAGGAATTCTTTATGTGGCCATATTCTCACATGCAAAGACAAAAATGTACGAATCAATTTAATTACTAGCTCACACAAGAGTTACCAAAGTAATTGAAATACTGTTGAACTTCGATCTTCCATTTCTTATCAATATCATCTAAGTTCTTTTTCTCATCTGGTTGATAAATTTCATGGGTCAGATGTAGAAATGAATAAAGAAATGTATTCTTTGGCCAAAGAGGAAAAAGGGAGCTTATGTTTAAAAGACCATCTCCACACCAGGCTCAGGGGACTAGGTAACAAGATTTTTGCAAAGGAAAGGGAGGGATAAGGGTAGTATTTAAGTCTCTGACATCTGCATACTACAGAAAAGGGGTGGAACATTTCTGTACCAGGGAACCATGCCTACTTCCAGTCCTAATGATGTAGGTACAGCATAACTTAAAAATATATAGGGCAGTATACAGATGGATGAGCAGAAAATTAACTGGCAAAGCCTGAGACTTCTAAGACCAAAGACCCCACCTTAGCAACTTGGGTCTGGGACACACCCCTAGATACTCATGAGGTGGGGTTACTCCAGGTAATCTGGACACACCCGCAAAAGGAGAAGCCCCCCACACACCTTATACATACAAGAATCCATCTTGCCTGTGTGAGATGCAGGCAGCATCTGTGGATACACGCACGTGTGCGCCCTCTTGATGAAACTTTCCTGGCCCGCAGGATGTTTAAACTCACTGTTTGTTTTTAGTAAACACACAGCACTCTCCACAAATTCTTTCTGGTCGGACCCAGCTTCTCATAACTGTGTCTCAGCTTACTCTCACCTGTATCACTAATTTGTTCTGAAATGGAACTATCATAGTACAGAGGAATGGAAATTCATGTGTCCTTATTGAGTTTTGTTCTCTTCATTTCCATTTTTCCTGGCTAGTTTCCACAGCTCTTCATGTGCACATGCCAGGACTGACACAGCCCACCACCATTATTTTCTAATCGATGATAGTAAATTCCAGTGTCCTCTGTAACCTGCCAGTGATGCATTTCTAGTGATTCTGCAATTCCCTACAAATAAGTATAAACTGCCACATGTCAGCTTTAGCCAAACCATTTTGAGGGAATGACAAATTATCAGCAGACATTTTTTTCTGTCATGTTGTATTCTTTGGCTTAGATACCCTTAGTCCATATATGAGGTTGATTCAAGGTAATTCATCATCCTGGTTGTGTTCTTCAACATCTCTTTTAAGGTTTCCTATTCAGAATTGAATACAAAATGTCCTTAGTGGAGTTTGATCACTTCAGAGTAAAGAATATCACTTTGCTTCTTTTGAATATTCTACTTGTATCAATGCAGAAAGATCAAATTCACTGTTGGTAACTTTTCACAAGTCCTTTCTTATTATATTTTTTAAATCTAAGTGTGCTTACACTGATAGAGTAGCAGTTGGGTTTACTCCACATCCATTTCAAGGTCCTCGGTTTGTGTCCTGGGGCTGGTGGGAACAACCAGAATGATCAACTAAATAAAAATAAAGTGCTTCTTCCTCCTCTCTCTTCCTGCCTGCCTCTGCTCACCTTCATTCCCACCTGCACCTTTCCTTTAAGAACAAAACAAAACACCTAAATGTTGGACTGTACATATACTCCTAACAAATACATTTTGTTAGATTTGATCTAACATTCTAACTTGCTGGGTCATTGCGATATGGGATATACCTACACTTTAATAGCTAATTTTCCCATTTTCATATGACCTGTTACACTGATAAAGATTAATTCTACTTCATCACTGGAGGATGAGCAGAGCCTTATTGCTCACCATTCGCCAATGAGTTAGCACTTTTAACACATTATAAATTTACCTCATTGTTGCCCAACTCTACTTATATTTTTATGTTCATAAGATATTTAAATGTGCTGATGAAACACTTCTTCAACAAGTACATTCCTTTTTGATCTTTCTATAAACATAATTTTTATAAATCAAGAGTTTTTTTAAGGTATAGCAAATCCTTTGTTTTATTCCATTTTCAACTTTGTGGTGGTATTTACATGTTTATCCCAAGTAAAACACATACTATCCTAGTATTTAAGAAAACATTCCATTTGAAACCCATGTGGCCTATCTGGAAAATTTTTCTATAATAAAAATTGGCAAGAATTATTTTCAGAAAAAAGTTAAATTGTCATTCTTACATTCATGAAGAACCAAGAAACAGACGGGAGAGGTGTCCTTTGCTTGACTTCTTTCTCTGGCAGAATGATGTTGTCTCTGCTTTCAACTCAATTAGAAAAATATTTTCAGGCATAAATAAGCCTTCTTTAATCCCTCACATAATTAGTGTTCAAATATGTGAATTTTCATAATTCTGCTTTTGTTTTTTTTTGTTTTTTGTGTTTTTTTAATTCTAAATTGGCATTCTGTGGTTTGACAACATAATAACATTTCGGGATCATTTGTTTAAATTTTTCTCATATAATATTTCATGCACATAAGGATATGTAACATATAAAATATAATGACTAAGTAATAGATGAACATTCAGCACCCAATTTGAGAATTAAAACATCACCCAAACCAGTGTGCTTTTCCTTATTACATTCCACTGCCTTCTTTCTGAGATAACATTTATTCTTTTATGCTTAGACTTTGTTTCCTTAAAAAAATTATTATATATGTATATATCCCTAAACAATATATTTAGTTATGTTTGCTTGTATATTTTATCTATCAAGCTTGATTTGCCATTTGTCATCAGAAGTGCTTAAATGATAGTAGAGACCCTCAAAAACAAAATAGAGATTTATGTAGCTAATTTCTTTTCTGCTTTTGTTTGATTAAGAGATCAGATTATTAGATTAAGAGGTGCTTTTGAAACTATATATATATATATATATATATATATATATATATATGGAGAATTTGTATCCTATACTTGCTATTTGCTAAAATACTACTTTGCTTTTGCTTATGGAAATGTACATTACATGTAGTATATTCAATAACTTGGCTGATGTTAACAGAATACTAAAAAATAAACCAATTATAACTCAAATTTTGATATAATAATGACATTCACTTTTCCACCAGAAGGAATAGTCAAGTAATTTCACAATTGAAGAGTAACTATTATTTAATTTATAGTATGATTAAATTGACTTTAAAGTGCTATATTTCAGAAACCATGATTTGTTAAAAGTCTTTTGTTTTGATCTTATAAAATCCTGTGATCCTTTTTATAGGCTCTTTATTCTCCCTGATTTGCTATCTGGCTGCTTAGGTATTTATTGATTCATATTGCTCCTATTTGAATTTTTGTTTCTTCTTGACATGTCTTTCCTGGCCCCACCTTTGTTTGGCATTAGACTTCATGACATGTCTATCTCCACAAGTCTCTCATTCCCGCTTTGTTCCAGATGCAGAATGAATTTAAATTCTGGGTGCTAGGAGTCCAGAATGAAACCTGCAGAAGGAACTCTGGCCAGATCTAAAATAACTTGTGTGATCACAAGAAGAGGAATGTAAAAACTTCTGGGACATTGTAACAGATACACAGACAAGGAGAAAGTGAGATGTGGAAATAGGTAGCGATAAACTTTTAGTACAAGATAATGAATCAGAAGAAAATTGATTTCAAAGGTAAAAAATAATCTACTCTAATACCTTTTGAAAAATTGGAAATTTTAGTTACTGGATTTGCTTGTAATCTGTACAGAAGGTACTTTGTTCTAGACAATTGAAACTCAAGGTTTTTAAAAAAATTTTTATCATGGGTTGTTTACTGGGGCTTGCTCATAAATAAGTCAACCAGGTTCTGTTTCAAGAGAGCTTCCAACCAGCTTTTTACGTAAATAATTGGTGGCTTTCACAACTTCTTGTTTTATTTGTATAATCCTCCTATAGTTTATTCATTCATGGATGAGAAACCCTTGTTTGGCAGAACAGGATGCTGGCACTAAAATTAATCTCTTGAATATTAAATAAACATGTAGGGAAAGATGTATTTCTCCTGAGCAGCCAGGAGTGCAGTGAAGGAATGGGAGGCTGGAGTGTGGCTTCCCTATCACAAATCTGTTCTTGAAACAGATTTTGGCCATCTCACAGTGAATTAAATTCTATGTAGTTTTTGGGTCTCAACTTGGAGTGCCTTGATACAGTGAAGTATACCAGAGCCAGAGAGTAACTGGGAACTGTGATTCCAAGGTGAAGGTTTTGGTGTTACTGATTTACTTGGATATCTTAGGAGAATTTTTTAAAAACCATGAAATATACAATTCTATAAAGAACAGCCATTTTCAAGTGTAGCTATAAGTGAAAACTACTGTATCCAGTCAGGGAAATCTCTAGTCAGCTGAGACAGAATGGTTGCCCTAGATTCCTCTAAGAAATGCGCATGGGTCCCGGGAGACTTCATGGGAATAGACTCTGCAGATAATCTAAATATGTGGAAGCAAGATGCCCATAAGATGTTCCCAAGTTGGTGTCTTTCTCCAATTTTAATGTGTTTACGAGTCATCCAGGGATCTTGGTAGAATGCAGATTCCAAAGATACTGACCTAGTAAGTCTGGAAGAGGATTTGATTATCCATCTTTCTAGCAAGCTCCCAGCTGTTGCTTCCTTGCTGTGTGAAGCACTATACTTTGAAGAATTGCCCAACATAGTCACTGAGCTAAGATTAATTTCATTAGGAAGCTAGAAAGACCTCTATGCATATGGTAATAACTAAAACCAACTAATGCGGGCTGCACTGGCTTTTACCTGCATCTCTGAGTAACCAAATATTTATCTCAGCAAGCAGAGAGCCCTTTGGTGTCAAGAAGTGATCAAGACTCAGGTTTTTTTGTAGCACAGCCTGGGGGTCAAAGACCTGTAGACCTGTACTCTCACATCCTAGTTGTGCTCCTTAGAAATGTCTTAACCCTTCTGTGCCTCACTTTTTCCATCTACAAAAAGAGATATTCAATAGATCTCTTTTAGGGTTGTTGTTAAACATATGAAAGTATTTGCCACGGTGCCTGACACTTGCTTAATAAGTATTAGTTACTATGCTTCCAGCAAGATAATTCTTACCTTTGATGATCTCTAGTGATTTAATCAAAATACATTTGTAAATTTTAGTGTGCAAAATTTTCACGTGTGTTAACGATTTTTTAATGTCAATTTGATCAGAGTGTATTAAGTCTCCTGTTAAGATTAGTTCAGTTATTGGCTTTGTGATAATAAATAGGCAGTAAGCTAAGATATCCTGGGACATTTTTCCTAAATTTGGACTCTAATATGGAGACAATTTATCTCACAAATCAGAAAATTCTAACCAATTTAGAATGCATCATTCCTGATTATCATGTTTCCTGGATATCTTTCTGGCACATACTCACAAATGTCAGTATGATTCTAAGTCACTTCAGAATACATTTTGTGTTTACTCTCTCTTTGATCATTTCTGTCCATTTTTTCCCCCCAAGGAAAAGTGCAGACAGAAATAAAGTAGAGTAGGCAAGCAGGTAAGAAGAGAGAGGAGGTAGAAGCATTTTATTTCATTTTTATTTAATTGTTCACACTGGTTGTTTCAACCAGGACTTGGGACTCCAACTCAGGAGTTTGTGGCCTGCACTCCTTTGGAGGTGAATGACCTAACTGCTGCTCTACCATCTTTTCACTTTTGAAAGTACAAGTGCTATTCCTATTGCCATGGAGATATCTAGTCAATGACATTATCCTTTTACTTCATTTCAGTTAGCTCCACAGTTACTATTATGACAGTTTTATCCTTGCTTTGATGCTGATGAAAAGGGAAAAAAGAAAACTTATTTAATAAAGTGAATTTTTTCTGCTCAATTTGCTTTTGCGTCTATTTATCTGTGTCTCAGATGTAGCAAGTGAAACATTTGTCCCAATGGATTATCTGAAATACCTTGTTGGCTGTCACATGCATGATTGATTTTAAATGTATGCTGATTTCTTTCTACCAGAATAAATCCCTAGGACAGCAAAACACACTTTGAAAAAAAGTTCTGTCATCATCAGATACACTCGTCCTCTATGACTTAACCCTCAATACTGCAAACAAGTAGGTGCTGGCAAGAGATTATAGACAAAACCTGCCTCTGTGTCTCTATTTTCCATAGTCTCGCCAGAAAAGGTATCTCTCTAAGACATCACCCCATTTCATCCTCCCTTAGCCTTTGACTCCTGTTGTCCTTCCCACATGGCACATTCTCTTTCCTGTTTCCATTTTGAATCCAGCTCTATGCCACTCTGATTCCTTTTGCTCAGAAATGAGTCATGAAAATCACTCAAGACTTGTCTCTCTCAATTTCTCCTACCAGCCAATCCTGTTATTTGTCTTCATTTCAACTGCCGTTATGTAAGAAGATGCTTTTAAAACTTGTCTTTTCTGATGTTATCTCTGTTGTTTAAAAGTTCTATCATGTTTAAATTACCAACTCCCATCTTTAGTTTTAATTTTAAATATTTTCATTAATTTCCTTTTTGAAATTAGTTAGCTAAATGATAGTGTCTCTATTATGAACTATGTAAGTACATTGAACTATTTAGTACAATGTACAAAATTTAATTTGTTCTAATTAATGTTTCAAACCCAAGTGATCATATGATTATTCTTTTTATCCCTTTAATAGCAGACATATAGTACAAATTTTCAGAGTATATGTGAAAAAGATTAATTTCCATTTCCTTTAATAATTTTTCTGTCTTTTATGATCTTTGGAAATCCACATCTATCTAATTGTTTAGACTGATTTTCCAGTAAGTTATATTTAATGTCACTGGAATGCTGGCTAAGTGTCAGATCAACTGTAATATGAGTTGGAAAACTATACAGCTTAGGGGTCAAAGCTGACCTGATCTTTCTTTTTTAAAATAAACTATTATTCGAATATAGCCACACTTAATTATTTATGAATCTCTGTGGCAGCCTTCACACTGCAAAGTATGAGTTTGTAATAGAGACTATATGAGCTGCAAAACCTAAAATATTTTGTTTTCTCTCTAAGAAAATGCTTACCTACAAGTAGGTATACTACTAAATCTGCCAAATTTCTCTCATTAGATCTTGAGACAGGTTTATAAGATGGTCACTCAATGAATAGCTCCTTCCCCCAAACTTGTGAAAATCACATATTAACTCATAGGAAACATCAGTTTGTCCTTAGATAGCTCAAAGATATTTGCAAACAAATAAAGTTACCAAATAAAATACACAGGATATAGTTACATTTGAATTTCAGATGAAAAACAAGTAATTTTTTAATATTAGTATGCTCCAAATAATGCATGGGGTATACTTGCACTACAAATCATGTGTTGTTTACCTGAAATTCAAATTTAACTGGACATCTGTACTTCACTTAGCTAAATCTAACAACGCTATATATAAATAGATGAAAAGAAAAAAAAAAAAACTGAAGAGAAGCTAAAGCAACATCCATAGCGCAGGGTGTGAAGTTTTTAGTTTATTAGCACCTACTGATGTATTGTCTGGTAACATTCCAGCATTCTCCAATTTGCAATCATGCTTTGAATCAATAATGAACAGCTTCATTCTTTACATCCAGGTGTTTGGTACATAGATGGTCTGCTTTTTGACCTAGGAATCCACGCTGTTTATTAGCAGTTTGAATTTTTCAATTGCACATCAAAATGCAGTAGGAAGAGCACTTTTCAACACAAGATGAAGAGGAATTACACAGTAGGACTTCATAGGCTTGATTCAGTCACAGGAGGAGAACAAAAAATAGAAGGTTCACAAAATGAATGATCAGGAAATTGGCAAGAATTCACTTGTTCAACACTGCTTTAGCTGAAAGGAAAGATGTTAGGAACTTAATTGTAATTATGAAGACTTGGGCAATGCTGGATATTAACTGAAAGCAAGAAAGATTTGTTAAATAGAAAAATAATGTGTTAAAAAATTTCTATCTTAGAGGCAAACTTTTGCATAAGCCTTTCTTGCAAGTTGCAATGAACTCTTGTGATGACTCTCTTCCTCATGCTTGTTTGACTATTCTAATTTGATTGCATATAAGAAAGCACAGTTGTATAGGCTGGTCAGTGTATATGTTTCAATTTAAATGACTCCTAACCTGCTGAGTGTTTTTAAGGCAATAGCCTTATCTCTTGATTCTTGATTTCTCACCTGAAGGAAGTGAATTAGATCTTGAAGTTTCTTACCAAGTCTAAAACTCTCCTTCTATTGCATGCCTATGACATTAAATTAGAAAATGATGTCTATATTGTGTCAAAAAAAGCAAAATTATCAAAATGTAAAGATGGACACTAGTCAACTCCGGTAAACATGACGGCATCAGTAGTCAGCCTTAATAGGTGATACTGATTTCCTTCAAATTATCAAACTACATGGAGCATTGCTTTAATGTCCTGGGTGTCTATATTTCTAGCATAATTTCAGGAAATTTTTTTTGAAATTTATTTCTCTCTTTCTTTGTAAAAATTCAGAGAAAATATTAATGATAGTAATATTCATTATGTGCCTGGTTTGGTAGTAGGTAAATAGAAATAAATAATAGAAAGAAAGTCTATCTTTCGTGGAGTTTGTCATATCTGAATTTGTCAATTAGACAGTGAAAATACAGTTACGGTAAAAATTGAAAGGGTAAAACTGCCCCTTAGCATAACTTCTCAAAATATGTTATTTTAGATAGCACAAATAGAGAGATAATATGTGTTCTCTGTCTTAAGTTTGTTTGCTTTTTAGGAGAGGCTCAGGGAGGAATGAAGGCAAGCACAGGCAAGAAGAGAGAGAAGAAAGAAGCACTTGCATTTATTTGTATTTAGGTGTTAATCTTGGTCGTCCCTTCCCATCCCCTTGTGGGACCCCCCCCCAACCCCCAGTGACTGCTTGCCTTCATTCCTGCCTGCACCTTTCCTTAAAAAAATTGCCTTTTATCACCACCTTAATTCTTCTTCCTTCACCACCTCCTTTGAGGTCAATAATCTTGTTAGTTTTATGTGTGTTCTTTCAGATAATTTCAAATGTATTTTCACATAGAAATCTGACTGTTATATGTGCTGACAAATTTAGTCCACAGTGTTTGTTAATGTTAAATGGGAAAACATTCCTGTTTGAGACCTTTGCACTATTGGAAGAGGGTAGTCACATGAGCAGCAAAATGTGTGTGTGTATGTGTGCCTATGTACATATGTGCATATGTGCGTGTATGTCTGTTTTGTGTATTCATATACACACACAGATGTAGATAGTTCCCAAGCCAACCTGCACCTCAGTTTTCTTACTTGAAATTCAGAATATGATGATAAAAAAAACATTACTAAGCTTTTGTTCAGCTGTTTTTATTAGTCTGTTATTTCCAGCGCTAATATTACTAAAAAGATGGCTAGGCAACAGGACTTCTGTTTTTTGCCCATGGCACTTAGCTATAGTTTCTGGTTTTGCAACTTAATACTATTTGCAAAAGCTAGATATGTAATCTTTAATCAAGATAGATTTAATTCATTCCTGGTCCCCACACCAGGATAGAAGATCCAGTAATGTAAGTCATCTTTCACAGCACCTCATGACTATTCCCTATGAATTTTCCCAACTCATTTAGAGTTAATCCTACTAAATTTACACAGTTATGGGTATCATTGAAATCCTCTCATCACATTGAATTTGGCAAGCAGCACTGATAACTCCTATCAGTTATTCTGTAACCTCTTATTTCAGAAATGCAAATTAAGTTTAGTTCCTAAATCCTTTTCTCTGAATCTCACCTTTTTTTTTTTCAAAACCACTCTACCCTTATTAAAGCACCAAAAATAGGTTTTGTGTTTTTTTAAGTCTCTTTCAAATCTGTGATTTCTACACTTATGTGAAAGTGACCTTTAATCAGCTAATTTTCCTTCTCTTTCAAGCTTCTGATTATGCTAATATCTGGGCATGGGTATTCATTTTTAAGTTGTGTGTTCTGGCCCTGCTTCTATGGCATCAGGATTGTATGGTGTTTTCCAACATTCTTTAAGCCTCCCTCAGACTAATTTGCTGCTACTGTCTCCCTGATCTGAGGCCTGATGAGGATGAGAGGTCAGGCAGAGTGAAGCAAAAGATTTGTGCAGAGTTGAATACAGGGGAACAACGAATAAGGGTGCCTTGCTGTTGTTGTTTCCAAAACTAGGATAAATGTAAAACAAAATGAAATAAACTTCAGGAAAACATACATTTATCATATCAGAGTCCTGTGGAAAAATACTTCTGCACTTTTGTAGCCTCTTGATAATTATGTCTTTGTTATAAATAATCCTGAACAGTTGAATTGCCAATTAATCTGAGGTTTTCAAAATAGGCCTGAATAATACTCTACCTAATAATAACATTCGTTTGTAACTACTGACAGTTGCCCACTGGCTGAGGTATCTCCTTTCTAATTATACAGGTGTCAGTTTCTGGCTTGCTTCAGCCAGCCTCTTTGCCAATCTTATCACCTGAGAGATCCAGTTAAAACCTGATCACAGCTTGATGATTGGAAAGCAGCTTAGATATATGAGGATGAGATGCAACTTCTGAGACACAAATGTTCCTGAATAAGTACCAGGAATTTCCAGAGGGAACACATTCAAAACATCTAATGACATTTTCAACCCAATGGGAATTTAAATGTGTCTGTTTTAGATTTAATTTGACATTAATAGATATTCTTATGGTGTTAAAAGACAAAGTTAATGTGGTATCTTTAGACAGCATGGCATATATTGCTTTATATAGATGATATGCAAATTTTTTGTTTTTATTACGTCAACTATTTAGTCAAGTTGAAGAAAATCACAGGCATATTAGCTGATACCCTTTTACAAGCCAGCAATATCCTAGAATTCTGTGCTAATACTTAACTCAGATGTTTTTACGGTACTTGCTTTTAGATTTTTCAAGGAAGTTCCAGCAATTCTACAGAATTCTCCTGTTCAGGTCTTAGTTCTCTTAGATGCAAGGAAATAATGCTTGCCTCTAATCTCTGTGCCAGAAGGCAAAACAAACAAAAACCCTCCATATTATTAAATATTTGCTGAAGAGAGTTGTAGCTAAACATTTTTTATACTAATAATTTCCTTTTTCTTAGGTTCTACTTCTGCACCAGTCCTATATTAATATTGATACCTTTTTTCTGATATGCAAAACTATGGCCTTCTTGTAGTGCATTATACTAATGACAAGTAAGCCTGAAATTATTTTCTTTCCTAAGGTCAGTAATAGAATTCATCTCCTACCCCACTTCCTTCTCTCTCTTAGGGGCTTTTTTTTAAAAGGAAAAAGGTAGGCAGCAATAAAGGTGAGCAGATGGACAGGAGGAGTGGAAAGAAACACGTGATTTTATTTAATTATTTATCTTAATTGTTTCCCCTGGCCCTGGGTCTTGAATGGTGGACTTCAGGGTGTATGTGGACTGCGCCTTGGTGGGCTAAACCACTAGGCCACCAGAGTGTGCTTTGCTTGTTTAGATTAAGTACATTGGCTAATGTCTAGTCTTGTGCCAAGTGGCTTTGTTTCTAAAATAACCTTTATGAAACTGCCTGATATTCTTTGGTTTAATACATACAAACCCTCTTCATTTTAGGCAAGAGATTTGGAATACAAAATCTCTGATGCTGCCAAATAATAGAGTCATGCTATACCTAAAATAATACCATTATTTTCAGTGAAGGTCTTAATTTTCCATCAGTATAGAAGTTTAGTAATAGAATGATGTGTAAATTATATTAAAAATCTCAAGCTTATATATAAAGGCTAGTCAGCAGACAGTTCACTGGAAAGTTGGTTTGTCAATATTTTCCTTAAAATATTTCTCGTTTACATTAAGAAATGTCCTCGCCACTTTGAGATCAAATAAATACAATTTAGTAATACAAAATAATCCAAAAGCAGATGCTAGCCCATGGGTTTTAAGAGGTTACCTGGTAACTTTGGTATCTTATAAACAAAGACAAGATTTCATACTGTCTTTTCAATTGTTACATCTTTTCTATGATTTCTTTTTTGTGTGGTAGTATGTACCCAGTAAAAAAACTATTGAGTGAAGATATTAGTTTATATCCTATGTTCAATCAAACATATTTACATGTGTAAGAAAAACCATCACAAATAGAGGGCAAGAGTGACATTAGCAGAATGGTGGAAGAGGAAACCCCAAGAACACGTCTTACTTTAGAAACAGAAAACGGTTGGAATTATCCTTGTCGGGACTTCAAAAAATAGTGAAAGATTTACAGCATTCTGTTGAAACTTCAGTCAAGAAAAAGACAACAGAATATTAGTAGGAGAACTTTGGAACCATTTAGCTTACCCTTGGCTCATCTCCACCTCCCTCAGCTCAGCAGCAGCCTTAAGATGGCAGTCCATAGCTCTACACATCTCTACTGTAGCTTCTTAGAAATAGAGGGAACAGAGAAAACTGTTCTTGAAGAATTGTGACTATTGTGACCTCTCTGGGAGTAATGTGAAGTTTAATATGAAGTGCTTTCTTTTATTTCTTTATCTCAGAATACTTTCAGAGCGGAGAGGCAGTGGCATGGCTCTGTAGAGGCAGTGGTTGAAAATACAAAAGCAAATATAACTTACTTGTTACCACTTAAGGCAAATGATATTAGTTGCGAGAAACAACATCACCAAAACCTGAAAGGTTTGAAAGTGAAATGATGTTAAGGAATAGGGGCTTTGAAAAGTTCCCCCATGTATAAACCAGGGAATCTATAAATCCATGTTCATGCCCACTATTGGAAGCATGCTCAAAACAGAAAGAAAGAAAGAGAGGTGTGTGTGTCGGGGGTGGTGGGGGGGGAAGGAGAGGGAGAGGAAGGGAGGGAGGGAGGAAGGAAGGAAGGGAGGAAGAAAGAAAGAAGAAATCCATGAACCCAGGTCTGAGACCCAAACAATTTAAGAAGAACCTGAAGTCTTATCGTTGGCTGACATTTAAGCTACATGTAAGTAAGAAAATATGGCAATGACAGAATTGCATATGTGGCACAACGAACACACGGCCTAGTTGCAAAGACTGATTCTATCTATATCTATATATCTTTTTTGCTTCAGACATCTAGAGACTTCAGTGACCATATGCAACAAAGCATATAGGCTCACCAATCATTGTCTGGAAAATTCACTAAATAAGCAACTGAAAGCAAGAACAAACTTTGATAAGGGGAGAGAACTGAAATTCTACATTACCACATTTTAATATTTAAGTTGTCAAGTTGTGAAAAAAAATTATGAGCATTCAAAGAAAATATGGTCTATACACATACAAGAAAAAATAAATGGTAAGTGTCCCCGAGGAAACACAGTCCTATTTAGAAGACAAAATATATTTTATTTATTTATGTATTTGAAATAACTGGTTTACAACACAATATGTTTCAGTTGTTTAGGTTCACTCTTCATCAAATATATAACACAGCATGCTCACAACCAAATTTCTAATAATCCTGCACCACTGTCCATTAGACCTCCGCTACCTCTCGTCCCATAATCTTCCCCTTTCCATCTGGCAACCTCAGTTCTGTTGTCAGTGTCCCATGACTAGTTTTTGCTGTGTATTCTCTGCTTCTTTGCTTTATTTCTTTAGATTTCACATATGAGTGAGATAATCTGGTATGTCTTTTTCCTTCTGATTTATTTCACTTAACAAATCCCCTCTAGTTCCATCCATGCCACGAATGGCAAGATACGTCTTTTTTTTTTTTTTATAAAGCTAAGTAGTAATCCTGTGTGTGTGTGTGTGTGTGTGTGTGTGTGTGTGTGTGTATAAATCTTTATTGTGTCTTCTGTTGATGAGAATTTCATTTTTAATTTCATGGCTACAGTACATAGTACTGCAATGAACATAAGAATGGATGTATCTTTTTGAATTAGTGTTTTCATATTCCTCAGATACTTAGAAGTGGAATTGCTGGATCACATGATGGTACTATTTTTCAACTTTTTGAGAAACATCCCTATAATTTGTCATCAAGTACTAGATTAAACAAAGTATCTGGAGAAATTAAAAAATGGGATATTATTTAAAGGCTAGAGATAATATTAGATTTTTATGGATGTCTTGTTTTCTTTCTCTGAGACACTTTAGTAAGTTACTTCAAATATGTTGTAGGGGAGGTAGACCAGGTGCGGTGGTTTTGTCATTGAACTTTTGTGAGTGGTAGATGAGCACTGTACCATTCACAGCTTGTAAAATTATAATGATTTGGATTGCTTAATGGTCAAAGCAGATAAGGGAGTTAGTCTCACTTTTTCCAGATAGTTACAAATACCTTTGAGATTTCTCCTAAGGTAAGTCAGAAGAAGATTTTAGTAATTAAATGGCTATCTGACCAAAATAAGACAGATGGACTTGAAAAAAGACACTTCTTTGAAATTGAGATGATAAATACAACCACGTTTTAGACAGTGAGTTTTCCTTTGGAAATCTTTAAATAGAATACATCCTATTCTATAAAAAGCAACTTCTTTATCACTTTCAGGAGAGACTAGAATAGATGACGATGCAAATTTCATTAAAACGAAGTAGGTGAATCATGTTTTTCTGATTATAACTCTCTGAAATCATAAATTCTTAGAAACTGAAATTTAATTCTTTAACAATCTTAGTTAATTTTATCAATTTTTAGATGAGTAGTATCACTAACATAGTTCCAAGAAGCTCAGTAGCCTGACTAGATGTAAAAACATTTTATCACTTCTGATATAGACATGAAATCCAGCATCATTCTGGAACACTATGGAAATGTATCATCAAAAGTGTAAAATATCTGCTATATAGAGTGTATAAGTCACTAGACTAAAGATAGTCCCCCCAAACCTTTCCTGCTGGGCAGAATAAACTGTTTTCCCACAACATTGTCAACACTTGGATTAAACATAAATAAATGTTAATAAAGAACTCAAAGGTAACATTTACTTAAAGCTAGAATAAAGAACTCTTTCTGACAGCATTGTTTATTGGATATCCTAAAAACCCCTTCAGTTATCAGATTTAAAATGCTGGATTAAAATACATCTTTCTAAATGTCGTGCTGAAGGGCATGTTGACATGTATCTGAGGAATGGGGAAAACTGCACATATGGGGACCCTACATACATGAGTTTATTTTAATTTGTAAAAAAAAGTTATTGCAGTAAAATACTAAAAAAAAGTTTAAAAACAAATTTAAAAAGTTCTACTGAGCTATTCACAAAGAAAAACAAAAGCAAAGAGTAAAAAATTATGGTAAGGATACTTAGTTTAGTAAGGAATCACTGAAGCATGGCTACTCTGAACATCTTTCAATCCTCATTTACCTGGAAATGAATCCCACCTGTACTGTTGGTGTTAGGAGAGAAGTGAATTGCGGATATAATTCTTAGCACTGTATGAAGAAAGAAATGGATTAGACATCTTATTACAAAGCCAGGCCCATCAAGAGAAATACCTTTGCTTAAAGGATGAAGTACATAAAGAAACTTACCTACCAAGATTAGGCTTTACATAGAGATGAGGAAATATTCTTATGAGGGTTTGAAACCTTAATTCTTACTAAGTGCTGTTTAAAAAAAGAAGTTTGAGGAATCCTGAATTGGAGGACCCTTTTCCATGTCTACCAAAAAAACAAACCGAAAACTGGAAGTAAAAATAGAGTAAACATATTTTTTCAAGAAAAAAGAACATTAATGTAGACACTAAGGTATAAAAAAGTATCAGCAAGTATGAAGCCATAATAAAAATATAACAAATAAAGAGAACAAATACAAAAAATAAGAGAAAGAAGAAACAATAGACCTAAATATATCAAAAAATCAGAATGAAAAGATGCAAATGGAAAATAAATTTTTAAATATGCTTAAGGAAAAAAAAATGATGTTAAGAAAGCATCAATAAAGAAAAAGAATTGTGATTATTGGTAATGATAGATTACCTTGATTTGGGTTGAATCTCCTGATATCATGCTATAGCTCCTGCACAAAGTACTACTTTTACAGGCAATCATTAAAAGGCATGGGAGTAGAACAAAAGCAGGCATAAATTTTAGGTGACTTATTTTTGGAAAAATAATGATAACCAAGAGAGTTTTCATTTATATGGCATTTTATCCCAGTCTACAGTGATATGACAGTCTACTATAACTGAAGCCGTGGTCATAAAACATATGTACCAAGGAAACCATTCTGGGACATAGAACAAACCTCTCAATAAATTTAAAATAAATAAAAAAGTCCTACTGAGCTATTCACAAAGAAATCAAAATATTTAAAAATATGCTTTAGTACCACGATTGAATCAAATTAGAAACCAATACAAATGTGTCTCATTTTACTGTGCTTTCCTTTATTCCTCTTTGCAGATGCTGCACTTTTTAAAAATTAAGGACTTTTGGTGACCTTGTATCAAGTGAATTTATTGATGGCATGTTTTTCCAATAGCATGTGTTCACTTTGTTTTTCTGTGTCACATTTAATTAAGGTTTTACATTGTTTTTATAATAATACTTTTACAAAATTTAGATAGGCTATAATAGAGTATAAAAATAATTTTCCTATGCACTTTGAAATAAAAGAAAGTTGTGCGACTTGTTTTATTGAAATATGTGGTTTATTGCTGTTGTCTGGAACTAAACCCACAATATCTCCAAGGTATGCCTATAACAGAGAGATAACAGAAAAATCCAACTACTTGAAAACTAAGCAATAGACTAACAAATAATCCCATGGGTCAAAATGGAAATCTCAGGACAACTAAAAGTACATTTAACTGAATAAAAGGTAAATAAAACAAATTACAACTTGTACTATGGAGCTAAAGAAGTTCTGAGAGGGAAATTAATATATACATATATAGTAGAAACGATAAGTCTCAAATCAATAATCTAAGTTCCCATATCAGAACCTAAAAAAAATAAAAATAAAAAAGCATAAAGAAAGAAATAATAAACTAAAAAGTAGATTAAATAAATGAAGCATAAATTAAATTATCTGAAAATATCAAGTTTTGAATTCTTTTTGCTATGTCCCTGTCATTATTTTTGCCTGCTTCTGACTTTATGCAAAAATAAAATGTTGCAAGCACTTTCTCTAGTCCCAGTTCTAGAACCAGTCTTTCCTCCAAGAAACACTGATTCATTCTGAAAAAAATATTTGCAAAACCAATGATAGGATATTAGATATACTTATTGCTACTAGCATGTCATTGTTTCTGGGGTTTCTTGACAATAGAACTTTGTGTGTGTGTGTGTGTGTGTGTGTGTGTGTGTGTTTATGCTAATTTGATTTCATTACTACTGGGTACCTTATAGCATTTTTCCTTTTCCTGTTTATGTATCTCTTCACCAAAAGTGGTAAACCTGACTCAATTTTCCTCAAAATATATATCAATTTACATAAGCATAAGATACCAAGAAAGTAGATTGAGAATTTCTAGTTAATAATAAATTTGCAACTAAAACCTCTTTGAACATTTATTTTGTCTTTTTGGAAAAGGATATTTCTACTGGATATAAAAATGTAGACTAACTGCTTTTCCTTAGAGATTAAAAAAATTACCTCATTTTCTTCTGAACTAAATTGTTTCTGAGATGTCTTCTGTCATTTGAACCATCCACTATATGCTTTTTTTCTGGTTCCTTTTATATTTAATACCCACCTTGGTTTTTGGTCATTTTATTGTTATTTATAGATGTCCTTTTCTTTGTACTAATAATGCTTAGTATTCATTGAGATTTTAAATCTGTAAATTTATATTTTCAACATATATGGGGCATTTTTAATACATTTTTCAAATAACTTTCTGCTTTATTATTTCCTACTTCTTTTGGGATTCTAACTGTATGCACATTAAAACTACATGATATTGTTCCTTAGGTCATTTTCTCCCTGTCATTTTCTCTCTTTTTCATATTTTAATTTCTATTTAATGTCATATTTACTAATTCTAGTTTCTATCATCTGCAATTTGTTGTCAAACACATAATTGATTTTTTTCAGATATTTCACTTTTTACTTCTTGAAGTTCTATATTTTTATTTTCCCCTTATTTACAGAAATCTGCTACTTGTTTAATTTTTCCTTTTAGTTCTCAAATATATCCATTATACCTTTAAAGTACTCATCTACTAATTCTAATGTACAAAGCATGTTATAGTCTGCTTCTATTAACTGTTTTTACCCTTTAACCTTAAGCACATTTTCTTATTTCTTTGCATAACTAATAAACTAAAAATCTTATACTATGTGTACAAGCCATTGTAAAGACTAATCTCTATTATCTTCTGAAGAGAGTTGATTTTTTTTTAACAGGAAGTTTATTCAGCTGAATACAAACTACAAGCTCTGCTTTACTTACACTTGGCAGTAGTTCTCTCCATTGTTCAACTCATTAATTTTCTTGTATTATTTCACATATTCATAATTCAGTTTCAAACATGAATTTGAATTCTGCATTTTGTAGTTTTTAGCACTATTACTCTGTAGATTCCTCCTTTTCAGAATGTCACCTTAACTTTCTGTTCATTATGGCAGTATCCAACTCCACCCATTGATTCTTCTAACCAGTAAGACAGTGGTTTTCTCCTTCAGAAAAACTATTATCAACTTAAATAGAGCATATTTTCCTTCTCCCTTCTTCGGTAAAGTGGTTTCATAAATTTGTAATAGAATTAGATTTTTGGTCAAAATCTGAATTCTTCCCTATGTTCCCAAAACTCCAAAATGTTTATTAATTTGCATATAGTTCAGCTCATTCTTTATATTTTTGCAAATGTATGGTGTCATGTATCTACAATTACAGTTCCCAGCAAAATAGTTTTATTGTCCTAAATAATCCCTTGTGCTTCACCTGTTTAACCTTCCTGCTTTCCCCAGAACTCCTGACAATAATTTTTTATGGTATAATTTTGCCTTTTTCAGAGCATCATAATTAGAACTATACAGTAAGAAGCCTTTTCAGAATAGTTTTCAAAAAAGAAATATGCATTCAAGATTTATCGATGTCTTTGTGTGACTTGAATTTTTATTTTTTAAACAGGAAGGAAGAAAGAGAGAAGTAGAAGAAGTGCTTTTATTTATTTATTTTTTTTTATTTTGTTGTTCACATTTGTTGTTCACCCTGGCCCCGGTCGGGAATCCTGGACCTTGTGATGTATGTGGGACTGCTCCCAAGTGTACTAGACTGCTAGCCCACCAGGGCACATCCATGTGACTTGAATTTTAAAAGTCATTTCAATTCTTTGATTAATATTTGACTACATGTATATACCAGTTTGCTTATTCACCTATTGAAGAATATCCTATTGCTTCCAGGTTTTGACAATAATGAATAAAGCTGAGAAAGACATCTACATGTAGGTATTTGTATGGATATAAGTTTTGAAGCTAATTAGGTAAATACCTAAGAACATGGTTGCTTGATTATACGGTAAGATTAGGTTTAGCTTTATAACAATATCTAAACAGTCTTCCAAAGTGTTCTACCATATTTCATTCCCACCGGCAATGAAAGCAGGTTCTGACTATTCTCCTCCTCATCACCAACAATCGTTATTCTCAATTCTAGTGGGTATGTAGTGGTATTTCATTTATTTTAATTTATAATATTCAAAAGACAAATGATTCCCCCAAAACATAGCAATTTGGGAATAGATGAATAATATAAAAGACAGAGAAATTTACATTAAATGAAAATGATTAAGCACTCCAATTAAAAAGGCAGAAACTGACACAGTGAGTATTTTATAAAAAGATCCAATTATGTGCTGTCTTCAAGAGACATTATAGATTTAAATACACAAATAAGCTGAAAATTGAAGCGTGGGAAGGATACATAATGCCAGTTGTATCAAAAGAGAGCTGGAGAGTTTAAATACCTAGAAAGACACAAACTATCACTGACAAACTATCAAAGAACTAAAAATACTATAAATATATGAAAAATATTGACTAAATAATCAAAAAACTCACAATGAAAACTCCAGGCTCTGCTGACTTCATTAGCATACCTCCAGTTTTGTATGGTTTTGGGTTCTTGGCAAGTCATATTTCCTTCTTTGACTAATTTAAGTGTTGCCATACTATCTTAGATCTTCAAACCCATATGCATTGCCAGTCTTTAATAAGTCAGCATTTCTCATCCCAGAGAAAGTTCCATTCACTCTGGGCTGCTTTTCTGGATGTCAAAATTGTCTCTGAAACCAGTTAATATTTCTCTTAGTGTTATGTTACATGGGTTTGCCTGTACTAACTCTGTTCTTTCAATAAACTCTATTATTTTTAATGTATAATTATGCAAAGCATGACTCCATCTCCTTCCCAGGACCATATAAATAACTATGTTTATTTTCTATGATTTTTGTGATATGTAAGAAAGTTAATAAATATACAATACCTAAAATATACCTGCATCAAAATATAAGCATCATTTATGTGCCAGTAGTATTAAGGATTACTTTTTTCTAATGTTCCTTTTTTGGTTTCCTATTTTCCACAAATGAGTACATTAACAAAAATCATAGAAACACATAATTTTAGTACAAATTGCCTTCATGAAACTAGTAAATGTTGAAAATTTCATTTGAAGTTAATATTATAAATAAGCCACACATAGAATCTTGGATTGAGATTAATAAGAGACCTGTGTGTATCTGTTATGATGCAAAGTCCACAGTTATCATACAAAACCCAGCTCTGACATCTGGACTCATCATACTAACTAAGTTGGGGACGGCAAATATTTCAGATATTATAAATGGAAGATGTTTAATCATAGAAGATGTTTCAAAATATAAATTTTGAAAATATGAACTCACCAAAACAATTGCTACCCTAATCATAAACATAACAGTATGGTAGTGATAAACGATGATGATTATGAAGAAATTTTTGCAACCTTTGGAAAACATAGTCACATTTTCAGGAGATGAGAGAGTGTGCTTTATAAGTACCTAGATGAACTTCTATTTGACATTAAAAATTATGTAGAGGGGTCAAAAATTTAAAATCTGCCATGCTGAAGAACAATGTGAGTCTAGTTATAGCTGTTAAAGTTCAGAAGTTTTAGTCCCAAAGGACAAATGTTCAACTCGAAAGTTTTTTGTCATCATGAAAAACTCTGCAGGAAAACATTTACAAATATGCATATTAAGCACTTGACACACACATATACACGATGTATAAATGATTACACCACTATGCAGATTCAAATTTGGGCAGAAATAGGTAGAAAGACACCAAGATCATGTACTAGTCTGAACTCCTCAACAACTTAGGAGCTAAAATTTAATGATGCATTCAGAGTATCTACTAGCAGCTTATATAATGATGTTGAAAACCATACCAAGAAAATTTCTCCATCTATTTTCATCCACCCATCCACCCACTCGTTCTTCTATCCATCTGTGAGAAACGTAATGGTTACTAATAGAAGCATGCATGCTCATACTTTCAGGGACCAAGGAACTATGAGGGATCCAAATAATTCTTAGTTTAGGGATGTAAAGCCAAGAATTCAAGAGTCTTCTTATTTCCATGGCCAAGTGGAAACTGGAGAACTATTGGTTACACTTGCATCATTCATTTGCATTGTATACTCGGTTACACCAGTCATTTTAGTAATATCTAATTTGTGCTTCTCTCCTGTCACCCTTTCTCAGTCTGCATGACCTAAACTTAAAGAAGCTGAAGGCAATGAGATGAGTTGTGTTGGGATAAACATTTAGAATCCAAACTTTCTTTTTTAATATACCTTCAAAAGGAGGCTTGTTTTTGTCCTCAGTTATTATTCTTCCACTCTCTGAGAAATAATCTAAAGATGTCAACTAACTCTTTCAAATCATGTGATAAAATAAGCAAACAAACAACAATAAAGAAAACAGCAAGAATAAGAAGCTAGGACCAGAGATGAAAATAAGAGTAGAAGGTTACAAAGATCAAGAGGTAGTCCAGGGATATGAAAAGAAAGGTTCAGGGAAAGGATTAGGGGCTGCTTTGGAGCCACTGGAGCAGCACAGCCTGGTGTGAGGGAAGGGGTAGGGGACATGTGGAATCACCCTTGAACTTCATATACCTAGATCATCTTCATAGTTTTAGAAAAAGGTAAGTTAAAGATCTTGAGTGAAAATTAAAAAAAAAAAAAAATTTGCTGTTTTGATCTTTCTTTCATCAAAACATTTCTCTGAGATTGAGCCATGTGGATCTCTAAGATTATAAACTGTTATTGATGTCAGATTACAATGACATGAACTAGGAGGTGGTTAGTAAAAGCAATTTAAACCTAGATCTAGATGTCCTTTCAACGTCTTTTTCTATAGCCTGCTTTATTTACAAGCTCATACTGTTTCACTTATACTGCAAATTTCTCCTTTCTCCTATCATCTTGTCAACCACCCTCTTTTTTGTTCAATAACATGATTTTACTGGAGACTCAATAATTTAATTTCCAGCTTTTATTTCTTAGCAGCTCAGTAGACATAAAGATAAGATGAGAGCACTATTTCGGCAGCTTTCCTGTGCTATCTTTGTGTCTGACTTAGTATCTCTCTTTGGAAAAACTCTAGACTATGGGGTTTGGCTGAGTTGAGAGCAGCAGGGTTTTTAAACCTTTAAGCATAAAGATGTCATTTTTTTTTCATTCATTCATCCAGTATTTATTGAATTCCTCTTATGTGCCAGGTACTATACTAATACACTGATGATTCTGCAGTGAAAAAGACAATTGAGATTTTCATGGGACAGAGTCTATAGGGGCTGTAAAACTAATATCAGTAAAATAAGTGAAGTCAGTAAAGAATACTACAATAAGGAATTGTGAAGACTTATTAAACTCTATCTATTGGCATCAAAGACTATTAGATTATTGAGCAACACTGAGTCACTCACAATATGCCAGTTGGAGACATCTACAAGATCAAAGGAAGTTGCTTCACACTTAATATACAAAGTGGCCTGTGCTATAAAATGGCACTGGAGGATGTTTGAGTCACCCAGTAGAACACTGCACTAGCAGGAAGACAGACCTGGATTTTGAGGCCCAAATAGATATGAAATGCACTTCCATGCTTGACTGTGGAGTCTTAGTTGTCAATGCTGAGGAAAGATTCATATTGCTACCTCTTTCCTATTTCTTACTCTTTCCCATTTGTTTTCTAATAGCAACTTCACTTTTCTTTATGTCCTTAATTTAGGTTTTGGTCAAAGACATAAATCCATAAGAAAAGAATTAAGAATAATTAAAATTATGATGTTGATGAGCTGCAGAAAAATATCAAAAGGCAATGGAAAATAATCTCCAGGAGGAAAATAATCTTCAGTAAGGAGAACCAGTCACTTCAAAGAACCAGGTTCTTTCTAGACAGTAGAAGTACAACTTTTAAAAGGGGAGGGGAGGTAATGATGTGTGAATCTCTGAAGGGTCTAAACTCATGTGGAACAATATCAGGAGAAGCATGTGCTCTCTGAGGCAGCCTCAGGGCAAAAATTAAAGCAGTAGCTCAAACAGAGGGACTCAAACAAGCTGGTAGTTACCTGGAGAAGATGGCACATATCTGGTAGTCATGTAGTCAGGTGTCAAAATCATGACATGGCGATGAGGGAGCCACCATTGAGTGGCTGAGTCCTGGGCTAGGACCATAGCATAGCTCCTCTTCTTGACCACTTGACCTCTTCTTGAACATTACAGTTAGAAAAGAAAGAAATTCCAAGACCTGGAGGAGAAATAGGAATTTTCTTAGCTTGTGATTATGGTAAGAGAGATCAGTTGGATCAAGAACAAGAGAGAGGGTTCTGTTGTGAGTTACTGTGGGATTTACAGGGGAGGAAGGGAGGGCATAACATAGATTTGTGCTGCTGGTGTGCCACCACTGCCATGCCTTGCTTAGGTAATCTAGGAAATGTTATGTACATATACTGTTTTCTATAAAGTCCATATCAGAAAGACAAAACAGGTAACAACTATTCAAGATTAAGAAATTTTCTTCACCTTTAGTGTCTTGGAAATTTTTCTATCCCTTGATGTCAGAGTAGCATTATTCAATCTGGTGATATATTCCCCATTCCATCTGGTAGTGATACACTTCCAACTGCCGCCCACTTGTGAAGAGGAAACTCATAAAGGTTTTAATGAGTAATTGGTTTAATAGAGCATCTTGAAAAGTAGCCATGTATTCTATTAGAATAATTACAATATGTCTGCACAAGAGCTGCACTTTGGGTGAATACATAAAAGCTTAAAAGCAACTACATAATCACTCCACACAAGGCTGGCAAAGGATGCAATTTTTTTTTCTAAAATCATCTAGACATAAAGTAAAATGGTATATACTCATACTATTGGGAGATGGAGTTGCTGCTGGTGTGGGTTTATGTTTGAGTTTGAAAACCAAGATTTTGGGTAACATAGAATGCAAATGCAAACTTTCAAGGAAGGCACAGTCATCTTGCTAGTTACAATACCAGCAATCTGTTATGTGAAGTTAATATTAAATAAACAGGTCTACTTTTCTTCCCAGCAAAAGAGCCCCCATGGCTTTTAACATTTGTTTCTACGTCTTTTTCATTAAGTTTTTAAGGTACTTATTTAAATAAAAAATTTTATTGAAAGAAAACTGCATTGTAACAATTATAGGATTGAGGTATACATCACTGTAAGTCAACAAATCAACATCTGCTTATAATACATTAAATATACAACCAACAGTTCAATTCTATCCTTAATTATATAAATGACCCCTTTTACCTAACTTGGCTTCCCTCCTTTCTTTCTAGTAAATACTTATGCGACTCTATAAACTAAAAGTCTATTTTTTATTTGATTTGGTTCATTCATTTGTTTTCACTATATGCCTCTCTATATGAGTGAAATAATAAGATGTCTGTATTTCTCCTTCTGACATTTCACTAAGCATAATTCCCTCTAGTTTCTCCTAACTTGTTTCAGATGGCAAGATTTCCTCTTTGGCTGCATTAGTATTCCATTGAGTATATTGCATATATTCTTTACCCACTCATCTACCAAGGGGCACTTAAGTTTAGTCCATATCTTGACTATTGTAAATAATGCTACTATAAACATAAAGGTGTATCTCTTCAAATTAGTGTTTTTGTGTTTTGCAGGTAAATACTCAGAAAAGGGATAATGAATCACATGAAATTTGTACTTTCAAATCTGTGATGACTTTTTATACTAATTTCCATAACGGCTGCACCAATTTAATACTCTCCACTTAGTGAAGCCCTACTGAGAAGCTGCAAGACTCCATAACTGCAAGATGTGGGGGAGAGAAGAATAAAAATGCAGACTGTTATAATGAGCTTGAGATGAACTTGCTTTCCATTTAAAATAGGTTATAAGCAAAACAACAATGAGTTATCATCTTATACTGTGAGAACAACAATAATCCAAAAGACTAGATACAAGTATTGTTGAGGATACAGAGCAAAGGAAACCTTATACACTCTTGGTGGAAGTGTAAATTAATGAACTATTAAGGTTTTGCAAAACTGATAACTGCATACAGAATATTTGGAGGTTAGCATCAAAACTCACCAGGAAATACTTTTCATAATAAATGAAAACTTTTTTTATTAGGTCCTTGTTGAAAATTCTTGTGTTGAGTAAAACAATTCATGTCCATGTCCTCCCTTGCCTTGCCCCATGGATGAATAATATAAACTGAGTTTGGGACATCTTTCTCCACACATTTTAATAATTTCTATTATGAGATACTTAGCTCCCTTATTCTGTTTTACTGTACTTCTTCTCTTAGCAGAACCCTATAATTTAACACTTACAAGTTGAGTCATTATCCAATATATATGTATGTATATATAAATAAATATATATAAATAAATATATATTGATAGATCAACAATCTTAAACAAGTAATGAACAAACTTGCTACATATGTTCATCTCACCACAGATGCTTTCCCCCCTCACTCTGGTTTTTTTTTAAGAGCACCAAATATTAATAAATGCACTTGTAAATACTCTTACATATGTCTCCAAAATAATCTGATTATGTACCAAAATCCATCTTTCCTAGGCTTACAAAATCTTTATATAGGCAAATCTTTTGTGATTACAAATTCTGAGGGTGGCATGGCAATGTAAACATAGATTGCTAAGGACAACAAAGAAAAAAGATTGATCAGTGTTGTCTAGACTTAGCCAGTCTTATATTGAAAGGAATATAGCCAGATAGTTACTATTTAGGAAATTCACAATCAGAGCCAAGATGCTATTAAATAGCATGAGAGGCTGACTAAAATGATACTGGGGAAGCTTATCTGGCAAGTTATTGGCCAAATTTCTGTTGATCAACAGAAAGTTCAATGTTAATAGAACCAGTTTAGAATCTTCTAAAAATGCAAAAATAGCATGTAATTTAAAAGTCTTTCCTTCATCTGGAATGGGGAAATGAGTTTCAACCAATGATATTCTATATGCATGTTATCTTCCTTTGAGATGCAACGAACCTATTTTGCAGAGCAAATTCAACCCACAATTTGAAGAACACTGTAGCTACAATAAAAGTAAAGTGAGGCTTCAAACAAACAATTTATGATAAGAAATGGAGATGATGGGGGTTGTAAAAGTGCCAAGGTTGGAAGCCGAAAGCCTGACTTTGGGTCCTATATTCATATTTAGTAGCTCAGTGATCTGATTAGGCATTTAAGTTATCTGAAATTGTTTTCAGGAATAATGTTAACAGCCTTGTCTAGTGTACAGATTATTGTGAGAGTTAGATAAGAAATCATATTATTGAACATTTTATGTTCTCTTCCTCTGTGGCTGATGAAATGAGGACTTGGCAACAATCAAGTGAGAATCATTTAGCTAGACCATGCTGATTCCAGATCAGTGGTGCTTTTCAGTTACTAATTTAAGTGTTTCTCAGTAATGCTTGATTTATCTTTTGTCATGTTCTTGTATAGCTCAAGATAATATGTAATGGAGACAAATGGTATGGGGAAAAGCCTGGGACTTAAGAGTTAGAGGGTCTAGCTTAAAGCCTACATCTGACCCAGGGTATCAAATTATGAAAATGAAAATGAAGATGAAGAAGAAGAATAATGAACTAGCCTTTTGAAGTAGTTACATATGCTTTGGGCTAGTTAAGTTTCATACATCTTATTGCTTCTTCACATCAACTGTATTAGCATCTTTATTTTATGACTGAGGAAACAGAAACTTAAAAAGTATTTATGATTTGCCAAATTAGCCAGTATTATAAATGGTTATTAATTTAAACTCACACAATCTGATTCTATAATCCTTGCTGTTTTCTGTTGCCCTAATCACAAAATCAGATAATAACCAACCTAGAGTGGTGTGAAGATGAAAGCCAGCAATATCACTACAAAATACATTCAGTCATCAAATTGAAATTTACTGTTTTCATTAAAAAACCTAACGGTCTTCAAAAATAAACTTTAGGGAGAATGAATACTGTGAAAGTTTTTTCTTTTTCTCTGGAATTCCTACTGAACTTGAGTTTGAGTAAGATGTTTCTGAGTTCCTTGTATATCAGATAGAGGGTGCTGTTGTTTCCCACTTCATGGATATGAGGATTATCACAGAGGAGAGTTTCAGGAAGTAAGGGTCATTGCGATGTCTGTCAGTGATAAAGATTTTTCTTCTTCTTCTTTTTTTTTTTTTTTAAATAAAAAGGATGATGACTGCCATGGAAGTTCTTGGTTAAGAAATCTTTTTTTTCAAGTCTTCAAAAAAATAAGATAAGGGTATTCATCTTTCTGAGATTAGTTTAGCATTGACTTAAATTTAGAATGATAAGTTTAAGATAATTTTTCAAAATCCCTTCGAAGTTCTTAGGAAATTGTGATGCTTTATATTTTTAGTGATAATTTTTCTTTAACAAACTACCTGAGACAAATCCTTGAAAATAAGCCACTTTATTGTCAAACTTGCTGGGAGTGCCATAAAAATTTCAGAGACTAATACAGTTTTGACTGAAACTTCTTATAAGCAATAAAAAATGTTCATTTATGTTTACATACATATAAACTATTTTAATTTCAATTAAATTGGTTGAAAAGTATGAAATACTCAAGATCTGGTAAGTTGTTATCTGGGAACAGATGCTGTTATGACAGTTTAAAAAATCTGATTACATTTTAATGTGAAGATGGAATGCAACTTCAGTGGTAGTGTTTGAAATATTTTATAATGAAAGCTGACATTCCAGGCTGGTTGCTACAGTTCCTTGGTGATAATGATATTATTACTATTGTATTTGCAGATAACCGATTTGGGGGCATTGCTTTTGAAATCTTTCCTATATTTTGTCCTCAGTTAGAATGTTTAAAACCTAAATGAAACCTAAACTTTGAAGTTAAAGTTCTTTATAAATCAGGCAGGGTTTAAAATAAAATTATCTATTTAATTTTGGCTAGGGAAGGTTGACAGAATTGATCATTAATATATAGAAATCAGTTTGACTTCAGAGATATGCCTGCATCTAGATCTGTTTTCTTAGCCTGGTGGTAATGGCTTAAGGATTGATTTGCATGTCAGTGAAGGGATGTAGTTGCTTTTTTAATAAAATGTAAAGGATGCTGGAATGCTTAAGCCCACACAATATGTACTCTTAGGTCAGGGTGTTGATAGCTTTTGTTAAATTGCAAACATTAATTTGTTGATATTTTAATTAATGTCAACATTATATATGAGCTCAAATGCATAATAAAATAAATTCAGTAATATATTTTAAGAGAATATCAAACATGCATTTTAAGTTCCTTGGTTTGAATGTGTGTGGGTTGAACAAATATCTAGAGTATGAGAGAGTTCCTAATGTCAAAGGATTCAGATTGGATATCAGAAGTTGATGGGTGGGATAAGAACAGCCATTCATTTCTTTGGATGCTGGGAATGAATACAGAAATGAAATACATTGAGACTAAATTTTGTCTTCTTTCCCTGAAATAACGCAGTGTCTTTAAATATAAACAACATGTCAAATAACTGCTGTCTCACCCAGAAAACTGCCTCCAAAATACCTATGGTCATTTCTCGTAATGTGGTAAGATCTTTCTCCCGAAAATTGGGAATCATTAATTCTAACTTTGCCTTTTAAATTGCATACAATTTGGTTTAGGGTCAAAGGCATATAGCATTTGTTTTTTTGTACAGAGTACAGGGAAGTTGAGATGATATATGTACAGGATTTGTCATGCAAAAGATGCTGGAACAAAAAAGTATCCTCGTGTATTCATCCTATTTGTCATAACTCATAACAACCTGGGTTGTACCCACCACTGTGTAGGTCAATATGACTTTTAGTATCTGGAGGAAAAGATGGTCTATCTGTAAAATCTTGGTAAGATGTTGACAGATTTTCTATTTCTTCTCAAGTTTGAAGGAAATGGTAGAGAGAGGTGATTAATTTTGAAAATCAGTCTGGAGTAGCTGAGTCAGAATGGCCACACCCAAAACAGAATGGGAAAGATGATTGAACTGATGTCAATCTGGGTGTATTTTTGTTGGGATATGACAAGTGATGCTATCTTTCAAAATGTTCTATTTAACAGCTTAAAAAATTGACTTAGAAAAATATATTAATGGCCTATAAATCAAATCTATACATTATAAAATTAGGAAGAATAGTTGTTTTGTTGTAGGAAGAAGCAGAAATAAAAAATAAAAATTTTTAAAGTTAGAATGTTGGGGTCAATATCAAGAAATATAAGAGATCTAAATGCAAAATTACATGTTTGGTTCAAAAGTCATATTGTACAATTCTAGGATAGAGGATATTTGGCTAAACTAACTGAATATGAATAAAGAGCAGATGTGTTCACTAAAAAAGCTCCTGCGGTTTAAGCTACGTTTATAAAATGTGTCTAAGTGGTCTTGCTGGATTTTGTGTTGATTAGGCCTCACCAGGAATCATTTGTTCAATGATAGTTAAATTCCTTTAGGGCATCCAGAGGGAGGTGTTTGGAATAGCTAGTGGTCTAGAAACTATATCATATGGTTGTAGGAGACTGAGATGTTTAATTTATAGGAATGAAGACTTGAAGGAGGGCCCATGATGGGTGGTCTTTGAGTATAGCATTTTATACAGAAGATGGATTCGATTTCTTCTGTAAGCCATAAGAAGTTAGATATAGAATCAATGAGTCAAAGTATTAACGCTGAAGACACTGGTTCACTATAAGGAATGATTATAGATGATGTGAAGGCTATTTCCTGGGTGGGAGAAATGACTGGTTGACATGTTTACACTTAAAGGCACTGAGTTATTCCAGGAAAGTTAGAAATCCAAGGAAAAAAGGCAATCTTTGGAAATGGTGTTTTCCCATTGCTAGAAGTGGTCAGGAAGCCTTGAAGGAACATTTTCAGGGATGTGGTTATATCTGGGGGCCATTTAAGCCCTCCCATCCTGTGGGATTTCTGTGGGATTTTTCAAGGGCAATGTCTGAAAAAAATATAATTGCAGAAGTCCACTTAGGGAGAAAGAGTAAATATCTCTTTCTTGTAATTTGTTCATATGATCATTCTTCCCCCAATTTTGATCTAGTTAGTGGCCTTAATCTCTTTGTGTATGTAAACTTTTATTTGATATTTGCAATCCACAATTATACTTCTCTAAATACAAGAAGATATTTTAACATTGGAAAAACTGCAGTTTTCTGGGCTAATGTTGAATTCTCCTGCCGCCACACAAATGTTATTTGACTCTGTGACTACAGCTAACTTGTAAGAAGAGTTTTGAAAGGTGCATCATTAAAGTTAACTTCACAATGCAGGAAAGTCAGTAAACTACACGTTTTGTGACATGGCTTAAGTTCTGTGAGCAGCATTTCATTAGAGGCTGCAAAGATCTCAGCACCTGCCACAATGAAATAATTTTAGAACTCTGCTCTCACAGGAAAGAAGAAACAACTGTGGGAGTGATATTTTCTGACAAGGGAAGAAAAACCAAAGGATGAAGAAAAAGAAAATACTTCTTGGGAGTTAAAAGAACTGAATAAGTGAGAAAGAGTGAAGCACAAAACGAAATAAGAGGAAATCACAGGAGGAGCCGGAAAGCACTTACACCAGGAGATACAGATTTCTCAGCATTGCTTTTCAAGGTTCCCTTCCAAGTGAGGGTATATTTTGAGCATAAAGCTTTTCTGGTTCTTGTGAAGTATGATTGCTTAGGCAAGCAAAGTGATAAAGACCTCTTATATGTAAAATGGAAGGAAACTTTTGTTTTAGTAATCAGGTGAAACGTACTAAAGTTAAAGGCTATTAGTAATCAATTCCTCTGAGAAGTAGTCATCTTTCAAAATGTTCTCTCAAATAGCTCAGAAACTAATAGCTTCTGCCTCTTAATTGCCCTTCTAACTTTTTCAAGAGGCTAAAGAAAGTGCAAGGAAAAGTATGTGGGAACTCCAGATTCTTCTTCAGAAATATTTTCTAGCTGCTATTAATCATTGTCACAACTTTCTAACCATGTATCACTCACAAAATGTTTTTGCTGACCCATTCCTAAGATGATAAAAGCCTATTGCCAGGATAAGTTATTTACATTGAGTTTGCCTCAAAATAAAGTCTAATTAAATTTATTGGGAAAAATGTGTAGTAGACAGTCAAATCAAAGATAACAGTGACTTATAGTCAGCTAACAATTAAACAAAGAGTTGGCTTTTTAAAAAAATTTTCTTTTACTGCTTTAGCATAAGTCAATCTGCTCAACTTGGAGTTGAGAAACCCTTGGGACTAGTGAATTCTTAAAAATTGTCATTGAAGTATGGAAAAATTTCCCTTCTTAGCCCAGGAAAGGTATATCTCAGCGGCGTGTATATATGAGAGCAAGAGAAAGAGGAGAGAATGTATTTTGGGTGTTAGGGGTTCAATACATCATGGTAGGAGGAGGATAGACAGCACAATTGAAAGCTTAAAGGTCCCTTATCCTTTTAAGTAAGACTTGGAAAATATGTGGGACAGACCTCCTTTTGGCTCTGAATAAATTCCTGATTTGGAGACAGTTCTGGGAGCAGAGGCCATTGGGGAGTCATGGGCCTTCTGCCAAATTTAGCAAGAGGGGCAATTTCTTTGGGCATTTACTTTGGTGATAACAAAGACTTGTGATGGTAGTGGCTCCCCAAATGCTCTGGAGCTTCTTAACATTTTTGGTGCGAGATGAAGCAAAGTTGAACAAAACACACTAAATGGCAGCAACAGGCATCCGTATTCACTTTCACCAGATGGAATAAGTGGGAAAACAGCCATTGCTGATTTTTTCAAAAGACCTGAACATTATCAATTCTCCACTAATTTCTACCCTCTTACTCACCCTCCACGTCCTTTCAGGAGGCCTGGCAAGGAGACCTGAAGTGTCTCCTCATGCGCGCTGCCCCAGAGCGTTGGCACTGCTCCAGAGGCCTCGGCAGCTCTGTGGTGGCCGAGGTGGGAGTCGCTGGGCTCCCTGAACTTGCACGTGGTGGTTGGTTCCTGGGTGGATGAGCACAGCGGCAGGGCTGCCCCTGCTGCAGAAGCTGCTTTGCAGAAGCAGAGTCCAAGCAGAGGCCACCCACCTGCCAGTGAGCACCATTTTGGCAGCAAGTGTGTTCCCATCCGCAACAGCTTGGCCTGTGGGATTCTCGTCCAGGATGGGCTCCAAGATACCGGGAGTGGCCTGGCAAACTGCGGCTCCAGTTAGCACTGCGTGTCATGGCAGGCTGCGCACCTGGAAGGAGAGCAGATCCCTGTCCTTCATGCTGCGTCAAACTGAAGATCCCGTAGGGCATACAGGGGGCCCGGCAGGGCTCAGTCCCGGGGTCCTGTTTCCTCTTCCTCCCAGTCATTTCCAGGTGGGCTTGCCTACTTGCCAGCGTTTTTTTTGTTGTTGTTGCTGCTTGTTTTGTTTCTGAATACTTTATGGGACTTTTTTGTATCTCATCTTTTAAAAATCGAAGAAATTTCACTTTCTGGAAAGGCATATTATTAGATATGCATGAAGTGAACTCACTGCAATAATGAGTCAAGTTTCTCTGACCACCAGTGATATGGATAAGTTTTAATCACTTTCATCAAAAACGGTTTTGGCAAAGAGTCCTCCAAACTTCTACAGAAATGATCTCAACTCAGGAAGATTTGAGAGGATGTTTTGCAGAAAGCATAGTGAAGAATGATTTGACAAAGTGTTGTCCCAAATAGATCTCATCTTCTTGACAGATTTACAGTGGCAGGTCTAACTCCATAATCATGCTGATCCACCTTCCTTTCGGTGAATTAGAGATACGGTTCTCTCTCAGTTACTGAAGGTTCCAGGTTCTCTTTTTAATTGGTTCTTATGTCTAGATATTCTTGACACTAGATTCCTGGGAGACTGGAGACAAGAAAAATACTCCTAGTGGCTGAAGCCTGATCCCAGTACTCCTTTCTACCCCAACATGCTGTTTGAAACCATCTTTAAGAGCTCCTGAAACAGTTAAATGTGAAGGCACCTCTTCGCACTCTTTGTGGCTTTACAAAGAAGGACAAGTGATCCTAGTTTCGCGCTATGGTGAGTTATGTGCACAAAGAGTAGTGGTTTAACATTTGAAAACTCTGAGCTATTCCAGGGCAAACAAGAAACTAAAAATCAAAAGTAGTGAAATGATAGGTAACTCAGGGATTTAATCAGGAACAAGAATCAGGAAATGGGTGTCAGCTCTTCTGTTAATTGGGTTAGTATGTATTTGGGGGTTCTTGCCCCTAAGAGTGAATAATGCTTGCTAATAATCATGTAGAAATATATTCAGCTATACAATTTACAAGTTATTCTTTGAATTAAAATACTGATATATTTTTCAACTGTCATAATTCTTTTTTCAATGTACAGTCCTAGACCCAGGCTGCTTTAATAAATATAATCATGCTGTGATTTTAAGTATTCTATTCTGATACCATTACCTTACAAAAATTACTATATATTATATAAATTTTCCATATATAAATATAAACATGAAAAAACTATATAATTATTTCATATATACAGATATATAAAAAAATAAGCTTCACATGTTTCGACTCAACTTACTTTCTCACAAAGGATTTTTATACTATCAAAATTATCTTAAAATGATTTTATATAATAACATGAGAAAATACTTAAACCCTAAAAATGAAAAAAAAAAGGGGGACAAAACATGTAAAGCTCAAAGGTTGAAAGGAAATATATCAAAGCATTTTCAGGGTTTAGGTAGTGAGATTATGACAGACTTCTTTTCTGCTTTTCTTATTTTTTCAAGTTTTCAGCTATAATCATTATGAATTTTGTTTATTTGATATTATGTTTAAAAAAGTCTACAATGAAAAGGAAAGACCATCAGATGAAATTAATTACATAGATGCTATGATGCATTATCAAGAAGAGAAGTCTATATAAATATGCGATTTCAAAAATATAGGGAGTATTGTTTATTAGTAAGATCTAACCCTGTTTTTCAGTCTCCACAAATTCTCAACTAGAATGAAAGATGCCAAATTATAGGCAAAGAAAATGTTTATACATAAGTTGAGATTGCATGGAGTATATGGAATATAATGAAAAAAAACTAATGAATAACCCACCCCCCCAAAAAAAAAAAATCTCACAAAACTCAAGACAGTGACTGCCAAGGGGTGAGGGATATGTCAGGGAAAACAGGGTTAGAGAGAAGGGTTCAGGAATTCTGGTGGTCAGTGTCTGTGGTGTGAAATGTACACAGACTGAGGAGTGATTTTAATATTCTAAAATGCATACAATTAAATAAAAGAAATAAAAATAGATAATAATTTAAAAAAAATATTACTTGGAGTTTCTTAATATCAAGTTCCACAGTCTGCCACTAACTTGCTAGGCTAAGTGATGATTATCATGATGACTATAATAATAGCTAACATTTTGAAGTACTTACTATGTGCCAAACACTGTTCTAAAGCGCTTTACATGTTTTTCAATTCCAACTAATTATAATACTTTACAGTAACTACAATTATCATCCTTCTTTTAGAGATGAAAAAATTGAAGCTCAAAGATTCTATGAAACTTACTAAAGGTCACACATCTCGTAAGTGATAGATGTCTGTCTCAGAGTCCATGTTTTTCTTTAAGAAGTTTGATCACTTAATTCCTATCTTATGATCTAGAACCTTCTCAATAGTCCCTGATAAAATCTCTAACAGCTTTCTTATCCATGTGTTTATTTAAGTTGACTTTGTTTTTATAGTCTGACTACAGAAAGCTGTTAAAAAATTACCTTCACTACAATTTTTTTAATTTTTGCTCTGTGAAAGAGTCTATTAAGCACGTAAAACAAGCTTCACTAATTTTAAAATAATTGATATCATTTGGAGTATATTACTGATAATAATAGAATCAAAATAGATTCAATAACAGGAATATTTTGAAACTCATGGAAACTAAGCAACACATTTCTAAATGATTAATGGAGCAAAGTGAAACCCCAAAGAAATAAAAATACATTGAAATTAATGAAAATCAAATAAAGCAACATTTCAAAATTTTATTAATGAGGTGACTTTGGTAGATCCTTTCATCACTTGTATCTCATCTGTAGTGATACTTGCTTGCCTTAATTCCTGCCTGCATTTTTCATTTAAAGAAAGAACGAAAAAGTGTTTATCTATGTAAGAAACTATTCCACATACATACACACATTAGAAATTCACTATGTGATGAAATTCACTATGTGATTGCATTTGTATGACATTCTAGAAATAATGAAAGCACAGAACTAGAAGATAGATTAGTGCTTGTCAAAGCTTAAGTGTTAGGCGTGAGAAGAGAGAGTAAAGTTAGAAAGAGGTGGTACAAGGAGTCTGGTAATAAAACAATCTGCGTCTTGCTCCTGTGGTTAAGCAAATTTATGCATATAAAATTCTGTAAGACTACACACATATGCTTGTGCACACACACGATATTGATTTACAAACCTGGTAAAAACAGAAATTAGCCTTGTGAATTATGCCAATATCAATTTTCTGGATTGTCTATTGTTTTATAGCTATGGGAGATGTTAACATTAGAGGAAGCTGGATGAAGAGGACACAGGACTGAAAATGCTGGAGTGTGGGACCTCCTGATTTTAAGTGAAACTTAGACACCATCTGTTTGTAGATAGATATCAACAGTTAACAGTTTTTGAGAGCCCCCTATGTCACACACTGGGCTGTTAGCCATACATGCAGTTTCTTAGATACATTAACCCTCAAATTTATGAGAAGATGGCATTTAAATACACTTTTCAGATGATAAAATAAAAATTCAGAGAGTTTGAATTAATTTCCCATGTTTTCACAATGTTTCTAGTATGATATTCCAGGGAGCAAGATGGAATCTGAAATGTTTTCAGTAGTTGGAAAGCCTCTCTGTCTCTTTCTCTTATCATTGAAGCCAATACTTCCTATGTCAGAAATAAGCGCTTTCAATTTCTGATTAGAAATGTGTCTGATCCATGATGGAAAGAAAAGAAACGCCATATCAAGAGAAAATGAAGAAGACAAAAAAGTGAAGCTATCTAGAATATATTAGATCCTTGTATATTGCTTGTATATTGCTCATATATACCTTGTATATTGCTCAAGAAATACTCCAGTCTTAACTGCAGATTAGAAATGACCTGAAATTGAATTTTGTGTCCTGGACGATTTCACCTAAGTTTGGCCTTGAGCCTGATACTTAAAATTGAAGTACAGCAAATTCGATTAAAATCATTCAGCCGATTTGAAAGTTAGTAGGAAATAAACAGATGTAAAACACTAAAAGGTACAATTGATTTTACTATGTTTGATCAATACTTTTTTTCATTTACAATTCAGCGGGAAGCCTTCTTTTAAACATCCATGTCAACCCAGAATGACTGAAAAAAGTATTTGATTTTGCCACATACTGTTAACTGAAAATTAGCCACAGGGAGACAGAAGACAGAATATTTGATAGCAAATCTAATTCTCTCCTCCATATGAAAAAAAAGTCTCCTCATGTACAGCATATAAAAAAAATACTCTGCATTTTATATATTGAGAATTTAAGCACATCTTTGTTTAATTTTTAATGTGCCCCATAGGCAATTAATGATTCCTTTCTTGGATTAGAGAGCTTTTATGATCAAGTTCCAAAAATGATAATATAGTTGGAATCATTAATTTAACATACTTTGTTGAGTTAAAATATGACAGCTTAGTTTCTGATCTTCAAATACTAAATATTAGATCTTAGACTGTAACAATGAAGCCTTTATTTTTTATTCCTAAACTGCAGAGAAATCTCAAACCTCGTTGTCAAGAGTAACCTCAACCCTCCACCCAAAACCAGTGGTGGTAAATTCTGTTCTTACACAAAACATTATCAAAAATTTATAAGTTCCATATATTATGTTAAATACTGGGATACAATAAGCTAAATGATATGAAATTGTTATTATATGACCTAGAGAATATATGACGTAAAACAAAACTTTCATGCTGTTCAATTTATTGGAAAATAAAAATATGATTCTTTTTATTAAGACTTCACAATTTAATAAAAGAAATTTTCAACTAAACAAAATTACAAGTTATGGAAATTCTGGAAGATTTACCTTCAGAAGTATCCAAGCTGATTCCAGAAAGATGAGTGAGAGGAACCAGGTGAAGAAAGTATGTGGGGGAAAAAAGGTCTTTTCTGTGAGAAAAGAAGTGTTTATAGAGAGATCTAGTCTAGGAGGCAATAGAAAAAAATATGACTTGATTAGAGAGAAATGATCAAATCACAGTCTTTTATGTGATAAGATTTTTCCTGAGGGAATTGGGGGTCTTTGAATGACATGAGCAGGGAATGAAGGAGAAGTTTTGCATATTAGAATGATCACTCTACCTATATGATTGGGGGAGGCGTGTACAAGGAGTTGGACAGAACTGAAGGCTAGAAGATCACTTAGAACTAATGCATCTCTGTCGGTGAGCCCAACTGATGAAAGAATCTCTCAAGAGCAACAGTGGTAGAAATGGTGAGAAGCAGCAAAGACAAGGGAAGTATGAAGTCCTAGGCTGACTTCCTGTTACATGAATCAGAGGAAGGATGAAAATGGAGATACCTGGCTTAGAAAACTGGTATATAAAACTGAGATAGAAAATACAGAATTAGGTATGCATGGAAGCAAAGAGAAAGACAATAAACCCAGTTTTACAAGTCCATGTAGACATATCGATTGGCAGTTTGACATTAATCTTTTGAGACCATAAGATAAATCTAAACTGGAAATACAGATGATTCACTAACTGCATACAGAAAGTTAAAGTGATGGGACTATATCAAGTTGTTCAGGAAAAGAATAGAGGGAAATGTCAAAGGCAGATTGCTGGCAACACCAAAGTCATGGGACAGAGGAGAAAGGCTGGAGAAGGATACTGAATGGTAGGGAGGCAACTATGAGTATGTGGGGTCAAAAAAGCCCAAGGAGGAGAGAATTTAAAAAGAGGAAGAGTCATTAATAGTATCACATATCACGGTGAAGTTGAATAATAATGACAAAGGAATCCACTGACCTTTACTGCTAGGAAATAATTTCTTACCTTGGGAGAGAATTTTTATGAAGACTTGAAGATAGAAAGTAGATTTCACAGTGTTTAGAAGTAAACTAAAAAAAAAAGAGGGTGAGGAAACATGTTTAGGCTACTTAAAAACAAACCCAATGACAGTCACCACATGTTTCTTTATATGTTTATCATAGATCTAGTATATGTTCATCACTGGGAGGCAAAATTTAGATGTTATAAAAGTAACTGCAACTTCATGAAAAATATAACCAACATTAAAATTTTAGTTTATAATATCCCCAAAATTGTATGCATGTAAATGCATAGAAAATTATATAGATGATAGCTAGGTAGATGGATAGATAGCTAGGTGATGGATTGTTAAAGCAAGCATCTTGGCTGTTCTTATTTTTTATTTTTGTAAGTAAGCAGGTTAAAAATGCTGATTGCTAACTCTAAGTTTGTGAACAGTTGTTAATTGGCAGGCAAGCATTTCTTTAGAGCAATGGCAGTGGAGGCTATGTAGAGAGCCACTGAGGGAATCCTATAATGAATTTCTTATTTTGGGCAAACTTTAAAGAAGTTATTTTCTCTAAGACTATTTAACATCTTTAGAGAAATATCCACCAATATGCTGTAGAGAAATCTACCTTCCTTCCAGCATGCTTCATTTGGACATTGGGAAGATGTCTACGCGTGGGGCAGAAAATTGTTCCACATACAAGTATTCTTTTTCCTGCTTTTAATCTCTTGCCTAACTTTTCCCTCATTTGAATCTAGCATTTTAACACCTGTGGGTGAGGACGGTAAGTCTCTCATTGTATTCTAGACTAGAGGTTTTCTCTGACATAATTAATTCACCAGTTACCTCGTCTACACCTGTTTTTCTGTTTCCCATAAATGTGCTAGAATTTCTCATTTTTTAATGACCCATCTCCTTTTCTCTTTTTAAGCAATAGGTTCATCAAAGTTTATTGGGGCCTTTGGTTAGAGATGGAATAAAATTCATCTTTAAGTAAATGTTTCCTTAAGTATAGGCTCATTCTGTCCATCCTTTTCATTGATAAACTCTATGAAGGAAGGGATCATGAATATGTTCACTGTAGTATTCTTTGTACCTACTATCATGTCTAGTAGTGTCTTAAAATATATATGTGGAAAGAACAAATCGAACTTGTAAAAATACCATACGGGGATATACAAATACAAAAATAAAACCGTAGTATGTAAGACCTTCCCTCGGTTTATAGCATTTTGTAGCTGTACTGGCCACAGAGAGAGTTTGTCTCCCTGTGTTTCTTTTAATATACTTGCCATGAGCAGCCATGGAGCATCTCCTTGAATTTTCTCTCGGACTGACTCCGTGCTTCAGGACGCATTGCTGCCTTGCGCCCAGTCACTGCATGTTTAATCTCTCTGCTTCTCTTCATCAACTTGCCATGTCCTCTCACAAAGAATTAAAAAAAAAAAAAAAAACATTGTAGCTTAATCTAGTGGGATTAAATTTTTAAAACATTAAGCAGGAATTCAATCTACTTCATATAAAGCCAACATAATAATTTACCTTAATTACTTGCTTTTGAAGAATGAAAAGGGTGGCAGGGGAGCAATAATAGCAAAGAATTTGGCTTGTTCTGGAACTGGCTGCCCTTTAGAACTTAATATCTGTGTGGGTATATGTGTATACATGCATGATACCATTTTTATTCTTTTTCTCTACATTCTTTTCATTCACTAGGGTTTGAGTTTGTCATTTGTGGTTTTGCCAACTAGAGTGCCAACTAAAACAATGCTTACACTTGGAGAGGAAAAGATATACTGAAGACATGTAGGTATTATATTACAGCTGTGACCTGCCTGACTACTGAGTATTTATATACTGTAAAGTAGATTAGTAGTTCAGTTAATTTAATCTCGGCTTCCTGAGTGCTGAAAACCTAATGCCATCACTCATTCTCATTAGTTCATTTATGCATTCGTCGAATAACTATGAAATAGTTACTACTTAAAAGCAAAAGGGCTAAGACTTGGGTGTATTCAACCAGGCAAACAGCTATATAAAAACAGTGAAAGGGCACATGCTTTTGTAACTGAGAATATAATCTCTGCAGGCACTCAGCAACACTGGCGTCATAGTAATGACCATGAGGACAGAGGATGGGAAAAGTGCTGTGACTTGCAGCTACATGACCACTAAGGTATCAATGCTGGAGTAGAGAGATTAGGCCAACAACAATAGAGACTCTCAGAAAATGTGTTCAAGCAGGTTTGGACAGAACAAATGAATTCCATGCACCAATCCAAGGTTGCTAAGAGCATCCCAGCACACCTTCTAACTAAACTACAATTAGTTTGAACCTGGCTTTCCTGGAAGTGATGGTATTGGTATACCAAATTGCAAGGAAATGGGGAAATCTGAACAAAGAAAATAATAGAGTGGCTAGTGTAGAAGGTTGTAAAATATGTTGAATAATAAAACTGGCCTTTTTGGTCTATGTGCCTAATAAAAAGGTGGGTTGAGCCTATTTTTCATTATCTCTGATGCCTGGAACTCACCTCGGTAATTGCAGTCTTGAATCACTAGAGACATGAATTGAGGACAAATTCAAGCCTGGTTTGATGATTGCTAGGACTATCTGACTGTGAGGTTTCAACTAGTAAAGAGGAAGGTGGTAATATGGCAGCTCAAGCTCAAGCTGAAGGAGGAAAACATATTTTATAAGTAAAATGTCTGTACCCATAATAGACTAGGATGGCAAGTGGGAAACCAAGGGTACAAAATCTAAGGAGGCACTAATTCTCAATTTCATTTAGTGCCTCCCTGACAAGACCTTGAGAGGAAGCCCCTCTTTAAATTTCCTGTCTTTGACTTCTCACTTGCCTTAGACTATCATGGCCCTGTCACATTAAAATATTTCTAGACACTCACTCATTCTGTGCCTCATTTTCTTTCTAGGACAACCCATATCTCAAAATAAGTAGTGAAAGAATGATCAAGAGAAATGGGAAACACATGCCTGAACATGAGACTTTCACTCTCAATCTAAAGATATTTGTCCTTAGATGTCTCCTTTGGTGACTTTTATCTTCTTTTTAGTTTTGGAATCCTGTAACAAAACGGCACATGCCTATTAGCCATTTTTGGTGACTTATGCAAGGATAGAGAACATACTTATGCAAGTTACATTTGACGTGAATTTGGCAGGAATAGTGAATACGTTCCATGCCAGAACCAAGATTCTAAAAGATCTTGACAGGCTGAAATGATGGGCCAAATATAATAAGATAAAGCTTAACAGGGATGAATATTTGTACTTTAGTCAGACTTCCAAATAAGCAAGTGTAAAATGAGAGAGAAGACGTTGAAAGGCAACTCTTCTGAAAGATCTAATAGTTTCAGTTGAAATTGTTTCAATGAGTCAGTTGTGCAGTATCTTTAACCTAAAACTAAGTGCAGTTTTAGGCATTGCTGACAGAAGTCAGTTGTCTAAAATGAGAAATCATCTCTGCTCTGTTTACCTCCTACCTCAACCACTCAGGACAGAGTCATCAACTCTTTTGTTTAGGAAAATTTATTAATGCCACTTTTTAGAAGGAGATATGCAGACTTATTTAGAAAGTTTGCCACAAAGGAAGCTAAAATTTCTGAGTAATAAGATAATAAGAATTTTCTGGGAGAAAGATTTCTGTAGGCTGAGGTAAGGTCTAGCAAGCTAGAGATTATAAGGAAAAAGGCTAGTGAGAGTCTTCTTGCTTGAAGAAATGCCTGAGCTTTTGAAGCTGCTATTTAATATAGATTTTTTTCTGTTCTAAATTATACTTCCAAACTAAATAACCAAATCTTCATTACAGGTCAATTATATATAACATATATGTTCTTAATGGACTAGAGGAAGGTGGGTGGATAATAGCTGTAGTAAGTAAGACAACATGAAGACTTCAGGAATAGAGTTTAGGGCAGGGATTTTAAACAAGAGGTGGCAAAAGGTCTCTCATCTTCTGGCAAACACTTAATATCAGTAAGGGTGCTAGATTTCACTTGACATGGGTTTTTGAATTATTTTATAGTATGTGGGCAAAGTAAAAGATAATTCTAGAAGGATGGAAAACTTGGGAAAATTAAATTGCATTTGCATTTCCTGAGCTTCTATCACTGGACTGTGTTTTTCTCACTTGTTTTTATTGCACAGTGCCTTGGATATAGGAATACCTTGATAATTTATGTTACCTGAAATAGTAATATTACTGCCTTTGATATGTCAAAAATTATGCCACAAATACAGAGATTAACAGCATAGAGTCTGTCCTCAAGAAGCCTGCAATGCTATGGGGGACTCATTCATTCAACGAATTATTTACTAATGTGTTTTTCTTGTCATTGCAAATATGTAAAGAAAACTACACACAAGTTCTGCACTTTTCTGTAGTTTACCTGCTGTCTGGAGGAACATAGACAAGAAATAAATTAACAATTAAGAAAAATACTCACCAGTGGTGAGTACATGCAGAAAATTGAAATGGTACAGAGTGATAGAATTTGAGGGAGGGGATGCAGTAGATAAGGTGAAAAGAGAATTCTTTCTTCTGAGATAATATTTAAGGTGAGAGAGGAGGAAGCCTACCATGTAAAGACCAAGGGTTACAGGGAAGTCCACAAATGAACATGGCATGTCTGATGACCAGAAGGGTCAACAATAATTCAGACACTGAGGGAAGTAGACAATGGTACCAGATGATGTGGGAGATACGTCAGGTAACAGGGAGTTATGGGAACTATATAAAGAAATTGATTTTATTCTGCGAGAAATACAAAGCTATTAAGGGTTTAAGTTTGACTGTGTAATAAGAGTGGAGACTGAAAATAGTAATACAACTTGATAAATGCTCTGATAGAAATAAGAAGCAATCAGAGCATTCTGAGGGAACAACCCGTGGTTGAGGAGGGCCTGGCAGGGAAGGTTCCTTGGAAGACATAGTACCTCTTAATCATGCCTACCAGTTAGCTAGGTGAAGAAAGAAAAAGGAAATGAGGTGTATTTCAGTCTGGAAAATTGATTAAATATTATACTTCAAGGAGTTTGATATAAATAAGAAAGAATAAGGAAATTGGAGAGGTGGCCAGTTGGGCCAGTTGGGAAGGCTCATGCATATCTTGCCAAAATTTTTGCGTTTTTGCCCAAAGGCAATAGGGAGACAATACAGAATTACAATCAGAGGATTTTCATTGTCAGATGTCTGCTTTCGTATGTCTTCCTTGGTTTCAACATGAAGAGGGTCAAACTTCTACTCAGAAAACCATGAGGTTATAATCCAGAGATGAGATAATGGTGGCCTGAACTAAGGTAGTGGGAGGAGAGAAAAAGAAATATATGGATTTGATAAATAATGAGGAATTAAAAAAAAGATCTTGCTGACTAGTTGGTCACCAGGTAGACAATGATATGATTTGCTAAGAGAGAAATAACAATGAGTGCCAAGCCTGCTGGAGGGGACTGAAAGAGAAAATGGGAGATGGTGATAAATTCAATTTTATACTTACTGACTTTGAGATAATTAAGCAATAGAAAGCCAGTTGTGTTTATTAGGTAGTGGGCTGTTCAGATCAATACTCAGAACTGGCTGCAACAGAGATTTGAGGCCATCAGCACATGGGTGATGATCAAGATGTTTAAGAGAAAACCCAGAAATAGTTTGCATTAAAGGACAAACTAAGACATGAAAACAGATCCTGGAGAAGCATCAATATTTTAGGAACCATTAGAGGGGGAAATGTTTAAGAAAACCACTAAGAAGGAATTCCTGGAGAAAAAGGTGAAGTGCAAGGAAAACTTGTCATAGAGTCAAGTGACATGAGAATTTAAAGATGTCAGAAGACAAGAATGTCAGGTGTTTCTAAGACATGAAAAAAGGACACAAAAGTGCACTCCAAGTTCATTAACAAAAAGAGAGATAGATCAATCAAAATTTTTAAAGCAATTTTATTGAAGTGTCTTGGAGAGTTTACCATATGCAAAAAGGTCCTTGAAAAAGAGACTTATCCAAGGAGGAACTATGTGAACTATTTAGCTCTCCAGAGGACTAGATGGATGTAGGTACCACTACTTGAGAGGATTTTTGCATAACAAAACCTAATGTGAGAATCTTTTTAAGATTAAAAAATTATCATTAGTAATTTACAAGATTAGGAGTCCCTTTCACACCAAAATAAACAGTATAATCATTAAGAAAAACAGCACAAAATCTATATTCTCAAGGAAGCAAATGGTATTTCTGACTGCCAATGCAATAAAATATTCTATAATGCATATTTTTATTTTTTTTATTTTGAAGCAATTTAAAACATAGAAAAAGTTGCAAAACAAAACAATGAACTTTATCTTTCTGAATTTCAGAGTAAGTTGGTAACAGGATGCCCTATCACCTCCAAATACTTAAATGAGTATTTCTTATAAAGATATTGCCCTACATTACTACATACCCTCTCTTGGCCTGCCAAGTTTCATCACAGTTGCAGTGAACTTACAAGCAGATAGACACCACTTGGAGTGAGAGGGAGCACCACAAGGGAGCGAGTGATGTCATCCTTTGGGTAGTTCCTTTTGTTTAGACAGCACTTCCTTCCTAAAGATATATAGCATAGTAGTGTTACAGAATTCCAGGAACAATTAACATGAGACTCACAGGTACCCTGGCTTTAGCCTATAGTTAACAACTTTGTCTCATTCTGGCTTATTTATTCATGGAAGTGGGTTTTCCAGCATCTTCCTTGATCACTCCTTCTTTACTAACTACTTAGGCTTTTTTGATCAAGGGTTGAATATCCCCAAGGAACAGCTAGATTACATACCAGGGAGACACCAAGTCTTCGCCCCCCCCCCCACAACTACAAGCCATCATCATCAGATAATTTTAAAAATACATTACATCTATATAATCTCAGACTCCCACCTATGTTTTATCATTGTAAAATAATTTCTTACTAACAAGAGAATCCAGTTCAAAATCATGTTAATGATGTTAATTGCTGCATGGCTTCATTCTCTTTCAATTAATATAGATTTTCAGTAGTTCCTTAACTTTATGACCTTTACACTTTTGAAGATTAAGATCAACTATTCTGCAGAATGTCCTTCAGTTTGGATTTGTCTTGTGTACTCATCATTAGATATATACATATATATATATGTATTTTATTTTTTGTGAGAACACCACAGAAATGATACTACATTTATCTTTTATTCAATTAGTTAGTGCATAACTTGATATGTCATATTATTGTTAATGTTTATGTTTATCACTTGTTTAAGTAGTGCGTGCCAAGATTATCTACTAGAAAGTTACTATTTTTCCCTTTCTAGTTAATATATATTCAATGTGGATGTAATATGAGATTCTGTAAATAGTTCATTTCTCATCAAACTCTCAACTAATTTATTTATTGATGTGGGTATGGGCTCATAGATCCTTATTTTATTTGAGATCAGAGAAAAATACTAAATCACACATCTAGCAATAAAAATTTTCTGTTATAATTTGCTACTAATATTATTTATTCTTATGTTCAAACTGACCTGGCTTTGGTCAGTGGGTACCTCTTCAATCTGGTTTCTGTGTAGTTTGATGTGTTTTCATCATTCTTTTTGCTTCTTTGACATATGTATGTGTTAACATTGATTTACAAAATAAAATGTTTAGATGTACAAGTGCACTTTCCATCAAGTATGTGATAACATCACACCCACTACCAAATTTCTAACAGTCCACTACCACTGTCTATTGGACCTCCATTGCCCCTTACTCCCATACCCACCTCTTTCCTTGCTAATAATCTCAGTTCTGTAGTCAGTGTCCAAGGGTTAGTTTCTGGTTTGTTCGTTTGCTTTGCTGCTTTATATTCCACATATGAGTGAGAATAAGAGGGAATTCCTCTTTCCCGACTGCTTTAGAACCAAAAGTTTTTATTTCTGCCTTTGGACTCAAAAGGCAAGATTAACTCTTCCTGTGTCTTAAGCCTACCAGTCTTCACCATCAGGTCTCCTGGTTTTCAAACTTGCAGTTGCAGATCTTTTGACTTGACAGCCTCTCTAATCACAGTAGCCAATTCCTTATAAGAGAGAGAGAGAGAGAGAGAGAGAGAGAGAGAGAGAGAGAGAGAGAGAGAGAGAGAGAGAGAGAAGAGAGAGAGAGAGATCTTAATGGTTTTATTTCTCTGGAGATCCTAGAATACACAAATACTTCTATATCTATTTTACATTTATTTAAATATGTTGAAAGACATGAACTTAGACCCTTATCTCCAATTTGGATATCATAATATAGGAATCATCCTATTTTTGTTTTCTTTTTCCACACTTGTACCTCCCTTTTGTGATCATGAGAAACCTGGCTCCCATTATCCTTAATATATTTTCTTATTTGATTAGACCCCTGTATGTAATCAACCATGGGTCTCTGATGCTGCCACTAACCTGATTCTCTCTTTTTTTCTGCTGGTGCTCTTAACACTGTTGGCCAGGCCATCATCACTACTGCTCATGAGTAGTTTCTTACATATCCCACTGTAACCACAACTGTTAGCCTCATCGTACTCAGGCACTGGCACCCTGCATTGGACCCTCTGCAATCTGAACTCTCCTCCCCAATTATGTGGACACACTGCTTATTCTCCCACACCTTATGTCGGGCTGCCCCACTTAGCAAAAAAAAAAAAATCCTCTCCTGTTTGGAGATTTATATATATATATATATATATATATATATATATATATATGTGTGTGTGTGTGTGTGTGTGTGTGTGTATGTATATATATATATATATATATTATTTTTTTTTGCCCACCAAACAATGTGAAATATATTCTGTAAAGAGGTTTGAGGTTTTCTGATCTAAGCAATTCTTTAGAAAAATACCTATTTGAGTATGAATAACCTCCCATCTTTATATACCATTCTTGAGCCGTCAGTGTTGATGTAATCACCAATTGTAGTAAGGGAACATGACCTTGACACGTTACAAAAAAGTCCATATTCTATTTGAGAAATGGCATCTTATATCCCACTTATAAAAGTTGTGCATTCAAATTTAGGATTCATGGCAGCTGTGCTACTATACTTAGCAGGAGGGTAGAGATAGAAATTTAATTTTGACAAATTTCTCAACACAGCTTAAATCTTATTTTGAAAAATAAATTATTTAATAAACAAGAAACTTATATAAGTATGCTTTTTAAATCTCAATCTACACTACTCGCAACTTTAGCATGGAGTCATATATATCATGAGAATATTCTCATTTCTGTTATAATTCTTGTGACAGATTTTTTTAAAGAGAAAAATGTTTCTATAGCAAAACACTGCCAAAAACTTTATCTTTCTGATTTTTTTCTTTCTCTTAGAAAAACAATGAACACTCTCTCTTTTACCAGGCATGAAATGCTGATATATGAAGTGTTATATTTATTACTTTTCTCAAAGCAACATAAAAGTTGGCAGTTATGTGCTCCTTAAGATAAAAGAAGAAACATTGCAAATATCTCTGCTGAATACCATGGTGATAGGAGAATTCTATGTGATTTATTCACAGTAATAGAGTTGTTCAGAAATAGGAAAAGAAATAATACTCTGGAATAATTTTTCATACTTGATTTCTAGCACTAGCTTCATTTCAAAACTAACCCATAATCATATTTTATAATAAAGTATTTTTAATAAAAAACAAAGAAAGCAAGCATACCTAATAAAAATGGCGAATCAGAGAGCTTTAACTCTTGCATGCTAACATGTTTGGATTCGATATTTAAACTCAACAGGAAAGACTGAAAAGGGATTCTGATCAATCTAGTAACTGCAAATCCTGCTTCAGGGTCAACAGTCTGCTTCCAATGATTTCAATGAAATATGTTCAAAAATTCTCATAATAAGCTATTTGTTGTCACTAAAAAGTAATGGTTGGTACACCCTTGTGGCTCATATGACTCAGAGACTGGTGTGCAGCCCATATATAGCCCAAGGACCAGGGTTTGAGACCCTGGGTCAGGGTGAAAAGCCAAAATGAACACCTAGATAAATAAAAATGTTTCTTCCTTCTCTTCCTCCCTCCCTCCCTCCTTCCCTCCCTCTCTCCCTTCCTTCCTCCCTTCCTTTCTTCCTTCCTTCCTACTTTCCTTCCTTCCTAAGTGCCTCTTTCTCCTGATCCTTCCTTCCTTCCTTCCTTCCTTCCTTCCTTCCTTCCTTCCTTCCTCTCTCTTTATAAAAAATAGTAGTGTCATTGGTGGTGAGGATCACATATTTAGGAAATAATGGGTTTTGAGTAACCCCTCCATCTTAGAGAAATTGCTTATTTACTTTTTATATACAACTTTAATTACTTGTAATTGAGCAAATAAAAAACTGTACAAATCAAATATGATAAAACACTAAAGCAGTGCTTTCCAAAATGAGTCATAAAATAAATTTAGTGTTGTATAGCCAACAATTAAAAATGAAAACTAAAAATAAATCAGAGAGAATTCTATGTAGCAAAAATAAATATTATTCTATTAACTATTTTGTTTCACCATTATGTATTACTGGATGATGAAGGATTTATTATAAAATGTATTATATAATTGATTGTATAAAAAAACTGGGAAATCATACTTTTTGAGAGAGACATTTTTAAGTATTACTCTAATATCAGTACTAATTCAGCAAATATTTGTTGGTCACATCACATTTCATGTACTGGGGTGGATCCTAGGGGATACAAAGATAAGTTGAGCTGAATGAGAAAGGGTGAGGCATGAATAAATAATGAGAGTAGTCTGTGATCTGAATGTCACAATAGATGGGTAAAGTAGAATGGCATGGGCACGTGCACCTGCTACTGAAAATTCTGTGCAGAGAAGCAAAAACTGCTGAACTAGAAATCATTTGTCGCGGGAGTCTACCAGGAAGGGTATGGTGGTGTTAGGATATAGCTAACAATGACAGAGGACATTCCTATAGGGTCTATTTGCTATACTGAGGCATGAGTTTTGTTTGTTTGTTTTTTCTTATCCTAAAGGCAGTGAGGAAATATTCGTTTCGAAATTTTCAGGCACAGAAGCGATATGACTAGGTTAATGGTCATAATAAATGATCTTGGATTGGATAGATTGAATAGCAAAAGGGCCCCAGCTGGAAGGAGGGGAACTCAGTGTGAGCTCATTATATTAAAGATGACAAAGGAAGGAATTGAGGCCCTGAAAGTGAGGAAGGCAGGAAAAAAAAGATGAATTTGAAAGAGGTTTAAGAGTGGGCACCATAGGACTTGTGCCTGGACTGTAAAGGCAGGGCAGTGGTCAGAACATCCTGAATGCTTTGATGTCATCTGTAAAGGTTGGGAGAGATGGGGGCCAGGTGTTTAGTAAAAGGAATGGATTATGTTAACCTTCACTGAAATAGTGGCTACAAGTACAGGGTAGATTTGGAGAGGTTTAATGTCTAATTAAGTTTCAGATATGTGGATTTCAACTGTTGGAGGACTATATCATGGAGATGTTTGCTAGAGTTTGGAATAGAATAGACTCTCAAAAATATTTAACTGAATGAATATATGAGCAGTTGGATAAGAAAGTGAAAGACTCTAGAGGAGTATTCATGATTTGGGAATATCTGGTTTGGAATAAGAGAAAATGACTTTCAGTGTGATTCTGGGGTAACCAATACTGGAGGAGGCAGAGAGGGAAATGGGAAAGTAGAAGAGAAATGGAAGATTTTCAAAGTATATAACCATGGCAACATCATTTTAATCTAAATTTGAATTTTTAATTTTGACATAGCATTCATTTAAGAGGGAAAAAATTCCTATAGTGTGTCGTGTCTTATTAACTATCTTGGCTGACTTGTAAAGTTCTCCAGATCATGTTAGTGTAATGATTTTGTAACTGGAGTTTTATAAAATATGACATGCCTCAGAAAGTGTTCAGACATACAGGCACCCGGGATTATTGTATGTTTTTATATTTTGACAGTGTCTGTTAGTTCAGTAGGGAGCAAAGAAGCTTGAGTTAATAAATTTGGAAACTCAGGTGACAATTAGAGGCATTTGTACTAACTGGAAAGCCATAGGTTATGGACATTGTTGTCTTCAGAGATATTTATATCTCATGATAAAAGAGCGTGACTGTTATTGAATGATAACCTTTATTGAACTTCATTAGACAAACTGAGATTGGTTATAGATCTCTCAAGACAGTACAGTGAGAATAAAAAAATGCTTGTAGTCACTCAATGACTCAGAAACAATGTGTCTTTTTTCATTTTATTTTCAGTATCTCAAATTTGTCAGATCTTTCCTCTTTGACAATGCCACTCTAGGACAAGTCACTGTCTCAAAATTCTCTCTCCTGATCACTGTCTTAGTTTCTTGTTCTCACATCATTTTTACATTGACTTGCATACTTCTTCTCTACATATCAGCCAGAGTAATTTTTCAAGCGCAAATATGATTCTGTTTGTTTTTTCATAAGCTTAGAACAGACTAAAATCCTTACCTTATACAAGACTCAGCATGATTTTTTATGCCCAAAGTCACTTTCTCGCCTTACTCTCTATTTCAGTCATGTGGGGACTGTTAGACCCTTGAATAATAATAATAATAATAATAATAATAATAATAATAATAATAATAATAATAATGATTGAATGTGTGGTACAACTCAGTCTTCATCCTTCTTCTCAGCTCAGAGGCAACTTACTTTCTTAAGCCTCTGGAGTAGACCAGAAAGGCTTTGAGACTGATTGTTTAAAAGGGATCCTGAAAATTTCCTAATTATAGTTTGTACTGACAAATGCAAAATGTATTTGTGTAATAACATAATATCTATCACCCTCACTGGACTGGAAATCAGCAGTCAGGGGCCACATCTGTCTTGTTCATAATAGTGTCCCAGCACCTAGTGAAGTGCTAGGAATATGGCAGCTCAGTGACCTTGGACTGAATGAAGGAAGCTCTCTGAAGAAATCATCTGAGTTGGGATGTAGTTATGTCCACTTTCATGAACATAGTTCTTTAATCTATTTAACTGTGATATGTTAATGTGACTGTCTTCCTGGTTGTCTTGTCTTATGGACAAAATAGTAACAAAGAGCTTAGAGAAAATTTTTTAGATTTCAACGATTACTGTTATTCTGTCTAGCTGTGAAAAAATGGTACTTAATATGATATTAAGTATAACAATGTCTTTATACTCTGCTTGGAGTGTTTATATCTAGTAAAATGCCTTCCTCCTCACTGTGTTCTCTACTATTTTTAGCTATTATTTCAATAAATCCTTGATTTCCTCATATCTGGGAATCTTTATTAAAAGAAATTAAATGAAGTATTATATAACACTTCCCTGTCAGGAAGAATTTAATGACAATGTTTACAATTATGTGATTATAAATTATCCTAATGTTATCCATTGCTTCAAATTGAATAAAATACATTTTCAGTTCTGCACTCTGAATTAAAATGGGAAATATTTGTTAATGCCAACATAAAGAGCTCATTTAAGAAATAGCTAATACTGAGTTCATCACAGTTAGTTATTTCATTTAAAATTAACATGCATTATATAGTATAAGTTTCTAGATCTATAAGATTATACCTTGATTTATAAGGCCAAATATGAGATTAATTTTTGTCTGATGAGTGCTGGCAGAGGGTTCCAGGAGGATGGAATAATGGACTTTATAGTTTATGCTCCCTGCAGTTATCTTCCTTTTAGTAAATGGCTCCAATCTGCCATATCCGGGGGGAGTAGCCATTGGGTTTACTGCCTCTGGTGGTGCAACCCACACATAACCCAAAGACCCCAGTTTGAGTCCAGGATGGTGGCGAGGCAATCAAGATGAAAAATTAGATAAAATAAATAAAATGCTTCTTCCTTTCTCTTCCTGTCGCCTGCCTCTGCTCCTCTTTCATCCCTGACTGCAACATAAAAAAAAAAAAAAAAAAAGACTCCAATTTTAATTAACAGTTTCATTCTCTCCCCATCATCTTTCCTTTAGTCTGCATGAGCCTGCATACTCAGCTCTAGGAGTGGAACTTGGGATTAAGGCCCAAGTCTAACAGTCCATTGTATCCTCATATCCTCCTGGTCACAATAATTGGTTGAGGGATGGGCAGTTAACAATATGGAAACCGGGGCATTAGACGAGGTTGGCAGGATGTGAGGCTATAGATGCTGCAAGTATCTTGCTTTCATGAAAGAAAGACTCCACCTGAAGCAGCAGTCCAGAGGAAGCGTCTAAATGACATTAATGACCTCTTTATCAAAACACGCATGAAACTATCCTTGCTCTCTTGATTGGTTCAATTTTGTGTACCATTGAGGTTATTTTTATTTTTTTACCAATGCTTTTTAATTTGAGTTTCTTTTTGTTGTTGTTTTTTAAAGAAAGTTGCAGGCAGGAATGAAGGCGAGTTGGCAGGTAGGCAGGGAGAGAGAGGAGGAAGAAACATTTATATACTTTATTTAGTTGTTCATGTTGGTTGTTCCCCTAACCCCAGTTCTCGAACCTGGGTCCTTGGGATGTATGTGAACCACGTCCAAGCAGCCTTCTCTGCTAGGCAACCAAGACTTACCACGTTGAGTTTTGTCTCTTGTAATTCAGTACTAATGCTGGCACTTTTCAAAAGTTCTAAAAGGAGTTGAATGTAAATTATAAAGACATGGAATATTCATTGATTGTGTACACCTCTTATGTTTGTGAACTGTTCCTTAGAATTTTTTATATCCTCAGCTTGGAGGATCTCTACAACTTTAAGCATTTTTTTTGGCGGGGGTGGATAATTTTTCCAAAAAAAAGTTTTTAATCACTTTGTGAAAGTTTTTGTACTATATAACATGAGTTAATTTTTATTTGCTTAGTTTTTATTTTCACTATGGTTTCTTTTGTTTATATTTCACACCCACCATCAGAACTGGCTTCCGTCACCACTATTGTTTTTACTCCTTCTGCTTTTTACTCTTTGTAATTTTTACAAAGTCACACAGTACATGTGAGATTTTATTTTAATGTATATATTTTTTCCAAATTTTATTGCAACATTTCATCATACCATTGTATAGCCTTAGGTGTGCATCATGATAAACCAACATCTGTGTATAATATACTGTTTATCATCAACAGTCCATTTCCATTATTCATAATATAAGGTCAATTTTAATTAGATAATTCTCACCCAGGGCATTCAACTGAGCAAATGACTTGTTCTCACATATTACCTTTGAAAATAGGACAAGTCAACATTATCATTACACAAATTCTAAATTACAATGCCATGAATCTGCATGGTTGTTTTAAAGCAGTCAAAATTGACAAGAACTTCAAATGACAAGGAGAATTAGAATTTGTTTTACAATGGCCAAAAGTTTCTTGTTTATGTTCTTTCAGAAATTTGAGTAAAGCATTGCCATGTTGGTGTGTTTTATGCCTGAAAAGTCTATGATAAGCAAGTTGATATTTTAAAGTTATAAGCAAAGTTTGAATATGTAATAAGGTGTGACCTCTTGCTTTAATGAGAAAATGAATTTCATCTAGTAGATGAAAGAACATAAAGTTATTGCTAGGGAGGTGTCTTGTAGTGAGTCCCTTAGGTTCCCTCTTGTTGCAGCCTGGAAGCCATGTGGAAGTGTCAGGAGGGAAAGATGAGTTTCCGTTTTCCTCTGATAATGAGAAGTAGTTACTGTCTGGGAACTGCCTGTTCCAAAATAAATTGTGTCTTTCTGGATAATAAAATCCTTTGGAGTAGTTACTACTCAGATTCAGGACCAGCCTTTTATAAGGGCCTGACTTTGCAAATGTCCCCAGTTTATTAGCAGATAGGGCTTGCCAGGGAAATACTTCCACAATGGCCACCTTCATTTTCCAAACACACTAGCGTGTTACGCGCAACATTTTGTTTCTATATGGGAAGAGAAGAGTTTCTATTGAAGGGCAAAAGCAAGGAATAATTGCGTTGAAAGAAAAACTGACTTTAATGTTTGCAAGTGGCGTCCTCTATGTATGCTGTAGAATCTATATTTTCACATCTGTAAACACAGCAGATACAAAGGATAAACTGTTCTGCTCAGAATCTGTGTTCATCAGCTCACACCAAAAAACTGTTCTGTTGAGGAAGCCTGCCAAGACCTATTCCAGGGCTTAGCTCTAATCTTACCTTTCCCTGTGCCAAGACGCTGTTTATACCAACTCTATCAAATTTTTATTTGCTAAATGACCCACGGGAGGTGAAAACAAACAAGAGTAGGGACTTCATGGATCATCTAGTTGAGAATGTTTTTGTAAGTTCACCATTTTCCATGGTATATTTGCTTTATTTTGTTTTCTACTTTAGCTCATTCTTTGAAGTATCACTGGGTGGGGGTAGGGTTGGGGAGATGAATCCCACACAGGACATTAGATGCCGATGTCTGATAATTTGAAAAAAAAATCTATTTCAGTGATTACCACATGTTTTATTTGTCAAGCTCTCATCTCAATTTTTTCCAGGGTATAAACATTTAGACATCAATATTTTCATTATTAGCAGTAATGAAAATACTGTCATTTATATTTTTGTTTTATATATGAAAACACTTTCAGAAGCCAGTTTAGTAATTTTCCATAACAGTTCTCTGAGGGGGGTAACGAGAGATCCTTATGCTGAGTCTTACGCATGTGAAGAATCATTCTTGTTATTTTTATTTTCATTTGAAGAGTTCAATTATAAACTTGAGTTGTAAGGAGAGGGTGTGTAATTTTATGCTGTTTTAAAAAGATCTGTCTCTTCCACTCAAGGAAATTTTGCTCAAATGAAGAGAAATGAATGTGCATGTATATTCAGAACTGCTAATAACTACTCTCTGTTCTGGAAGAAATCGTGTGTGTTGTGAGTAATAATAATGAATCGGCAAAATAAAAATATAGCAAACCTTAATTTCTCAAAACTTGTACAATAAACAAGAAAAGATATTAGTATTCATTTTTGCCTCATCTTATTTACTTATTTATATAACCCACACAAAATTTTGATCTTACATCTATTAAGTATTTATTTATAAAGAGTGTTCACTAAGCTACAACTAAAAGGGACCCGTGTACATTTTGCAAAGTGAGAAATCTTGTTGAATAATAGTGCTTTCTAATTTTCTTTTTGTAAATAAGATGATAAAGTACAAACGTTATGTATTCTGTTTAATAATTTAAAATGTTGTCTCAGAGAGAGCTACAAGGTATAACTCTACAGAAAAAAATTTCTTAACTTTCTGGTGGTATAGATTTTTATGTACACATGCATACACATATAAAATGTTAAAGGTGCAAAAGTCGACTACACATTAGCTTTTCCCAAATTTTTAGCTATCAAAAACACTTGCAATAGAAAAAATTTCTTCTCATCTCTATGAGAGTAGCTGAAATCTATACACATATATTCATTGATTAAGAGAATAAAAAATTTCCTAAGATTAATCTATGATGTTAAATGCATCTTTACTCATCATACTAACTAGATACATGTGTATATCAGTTGTCCATAGGTGGGCATGATGAATATAAACCCTTATGTAGCCCCAAAGCAATGTTATTTGTATGCATAGAATCACGAGCCACTGGAATAACTCTCAGTGCTCGCTGATGTTGATGGCATACCAGATGGGAACAACTACTGAAGAGTGACATTCAGGAAATTATTTTCGAAGCTCCTTTAGAATGATATCTAAGAGATTTCATAATGGAAAAAAGAGCATAAAGTCATAAAATAAATATGAATTCTGTATTGTTTTTTATATTTCTAAGAATTTATTCTTTAGGGTGATGTTTATCCAGTAAATTATGAGCTATTTTTCCTTCTGTACTCCCATTGTGCTTCATCAAGAACATGAGTAGAGATTTTATTCTTGGAATTGATAATGACTGAAAAACTGGAATAGATGGAAATAATGTGGGTGGAGTGAGGAGGAAGAATGATGAAGTGTGGATGAGAAGGACAGATGAGAACAAATCAATATAGATTATTTGGTGTTTCTAATCTGTAAGTTTACACATTTATTCATATAGAGAATTCACAGAAACTTGGTCATCTTCTGAAGGGTGAAATAGCATCAGTATTTAATTATTAATAGAAAAGAAAAGATACCTGCTCATCTTGCCAAATTATTTTTCTAGTAATAGAATGAGCTTCTCTGCACAATTCATTCATCCATTCATTCCTATGATGATTTTTAAAAATACTTTTTATGAACTACTTCCCCTATTTCAATAGTCCAAGTCAGGGTGATACTCTGTTCTTCTAGGAGATCTTACTAATATCTTGGTTAGAATCATTTGAAACTAATTGGGTACAGTAGTTTTTACTATATTTAATACATAGTCAGGAAGTCATATTTTACAACTCAACAAGATTATGACTTCTTCCATGTTTCCTGTTGCATATTGATAATAGATTAGTTATTTTACAAACTATCTATTAGACCAAACTGGCCAAAAAGAGCAGAAATGTGCATATTCTAAGATTCAATAATCCCTCTCCCATGCATAAATGAAAGAAAAAATGAGATAGATGAGTACTCATAGTAACAGAAAAAAGTCATAAAAATCAACTAAAGACTCAACAGTAAAATGGAATAAGTTGTGGTAAATTTAATACTGTAGGATACTATTAATCAGAGAAAAAGAAAAAACAATAGGTATGTACTCTAATGAATCTTAAAGGAATAACAGAGTGAAAACATCAAGCCATAGAAGAATACCTATAGTTGATTTTTCCATTTCTATATAGTTAGTAAGCAAGCAAAACTAAACACTACATCATTGGTATATACCTGAATAGAAAAATTGTAAGGAAATACAAGCAAATTATTAACACAAAATTCAAATTAAAGGTTAACCGAGGAGAATGTTTACGGAATATGATCTGAGAGAGGCACATTGGAATTCTACGGTGGTCCCAACATTCTATTTTTTAAGCTGAATTATGTGTACACATTACACATAGATGTGTAATACTCCTGTGTATATATTTCACAATTTTAAAAACAATGTACAAGAAGAAAATTGCAAAAGTACAGTTTGTAATTTATACCAGCACCAACAACTTTGATAATTAAAAGAGACTGGAAACTTTTCTATCTCCTATCCAAATTTTAAGATATGAAGAAAAGGTCTATGTATTTGATGTAGGTCTTCCATTTTTACTCTGCTTTTTAAGAAGGAAAAACCTTTTAAATAATTTAAAAATTTTAAAGTTAGGAATTTTAGCAATATTTATGTCACAGGCAGTATAAAACCAATCACAAATCAAAACTGGCTATGGATCTCAATGTCAGAGATGGAATTTTTTTTAATTAAAACTAAGGTGGAAGAAGTCTGAATAGGTTGATCCTTGTATAGTTGGATATCACCTGAGATGATGAAAATTCAGCATGCTGAAAAGAGCATGAAATCCTTAATGTTCTCCTTCCACCTCCACATTTTACAGAGGAGGAAACCAAGGCCAAGAGACATTAAATTTATTATAAAAGTTATTCAGTAAGTAAGTGCAAGGCCAATATAGAACTCAGCTCTCCCCAGTATTCAAGCTTAGGTCCTCGAGTCAGGGAGAACTGGGTTCACATTCCAAGTCTTCTACTAAGTATTTGTGCACTCTGGGAAAAGCAAACTAGCTAACCCCTGAGATTTTCATCTTTATACTTACAAAATGACCGTAATTATGATCCTTATTGTACAGAGTTTGCATAAGGATAAAATGAGGTTATATACATATTAATTTGTATAATACATGGCTCTAGGAAGTGCTAGATAATGGCAGCTATTTATTCCTGTGAGCAAAAATGAAACAAAATAAAAATTGATTTGCAGTCAACTGAAGCTGATATTATTCTTAAATATTTTATAAAAATTTAATAAATTATTTATACTTTCCCAATTACAAGGAAAGGACCTTTTTAACATTTCTTTCTAGACTCTTATTACATGTTACATACAATAAAATCAGACGCACCTGGAAACCAATTCTTTTGTATTCTGTTAACTTTCCTGAACTTCAGTTTCTTTCACTATACAATAATATGTATTAAAGGATTATGTGAAAACTGCATGAGATAACTAACAAGAGAATGCACATGCATAATATTTTCTTCTTTTTTTAATCTTTCAGAAATCAGTTCAATCACAGGCAGGAGAAAGATTAAATTACTGTTCCAGAGAGAGGCTCTCAGAACACATTTGTAATATTCACAGTAGAGAGAAGAACTTAAAATCTACAAAGCAAAATGAAAATATGTACAATATTATTTAGTCACAGTGTGCCTTAATGGATCATTTTAAAATCCTTTTTGTCTCTAAATGTGTCAGTTCATTGAATGATCTATTTCTTGAAGCCAAGTCCCCTGTATTAAAATGGAGACCTATAAGAAAAGGAGATTCCTTTTCTAGTCAATTTTGTGTTGCCACGGTGTACACAGCCATTTAGCCATCTAGAAGCATTTTAAATTTCACCTGAAAAATGAAAGACTACAGCAAAATATTTGAACTACATATAGACACACATCTTTACATCTGCAAATGTACTTATATTTAAGATAAACATGTTACAGTCATTCAGAGGTACATGTTGACAGTGTACCTGCTCCAGATTTTAAAACAAATATTAATGTCAGGCCATATATACAAAATTAGGGAATACTATAGTTCTACAGTTATCACACAACTAAATTCATTTTGATAGAATATCTTTGATTACAAAGTTGAAAGAGATCATAGTATACCAGTGATGGAAGAAATCTTAGAAATCATCTGACCAAGACCTTAATTTTTCAAATGAGGAAGTTGAAAATCCTTTAAATTATTATGCCTGTACAAGTCACAAAATAATAAGGTGGTGAAAGAATCCTGACAGTATCTGGAGCTTGACAGACTGTCCACGTGACTTCCAACAACTTCCCAGTCCGTTGACAGGAATTATATCACAGAACATCTTTCCAGAGATCACCCTCTGCACCAACATTTTACACTCCTTCAAGTTATAGCTTGCACAAGGCTGGATGGAAAGAAAAATAGCATAAATATCAAACATTAAATAGGAGGCATTGAATTGGCTCTGGATATATGATTTTATCCCTTCATTTAATCCACATAAATTTGTACAATATTGAGCTCAATAGCAGGTTCACTACCTTGGGTCACATTTCTAGTGGTGACCCTAAACATTTATGGTTTGGGAAGATAGGAGAAAATGAATGAAACTGATAAATTGTTGGTTTCTTGAGTTTTGAGATAGCAAAGGCATATGGAACTACAAGAGGAAGTTGTGAAATTAACACCTCTTCCTCTACAAACACATTTAATATCAGTTATGTGCAAGCCAGTCAATACAATAAGTACTGATAAACAGAAAGACAAATAAGGAAACAGTGCATTTAACTAGAATACTTGTGTTTAACTAAAGATTTAAGAGTTCTTGCGATGTTAAGAAAAGATGGGGAGCTTGCTTTTGCTATTAAAGCTTTTTCTCTAAGAACTTAGATGATAGTTTCATGATATTTTTTTCATCCATCTCTTATTTCAGTTTCTCTTGGTAAACTCGCCTTGTTATTTCAGACTTTTCTATACATAGGCACCATTTAAGTCACAACTTTATAGAATCTGACCAAAGAAGAAAGAAAAGACTTCTTTCTTACCAAAATCATATATAACAGTCCCAGTAAAGTATTCTGTTTAACTCTAATTGGCTCACATAGTCAAAGTTGGAATTAATAGTAGAAATCAAAATAGTGGGTTATTATGATTCATGAATATTCAACATAAGGAACAGAAAATACTGAGAAGACCAGTTCTGTCAGAGACAAGTTATTTGGGAGAAGCAGGAATAGAAAAAAGCATGTTTCAGTGAGAGTGGATTCTGGGAATATAAAAAACGCAAAACTGAACCAATTATTTTTACATTTTAAGTCAACATAGAACTCACCTCTAAGGACAAACAGATGATGGCAACACACTGTTTTAATTATCAAGTGCCATATATATAAGGCTAAAGCCAAACACAATTTTTTTTTGTGTTAGAGGAAATGTGAACAATAATTTAATGAGTTTTAAAAAATAAGTACAATTTTGTGCTAAAAAGAAGATGGAATAGAAGGGGAAGAATATTCTAGGTGAAGGTGGAAGACAGTGATGAACTTATCTTTCTTTAAGAAATAACTACTTACAAATCCACAGGTAGAAAGTATATTCGTGGTTGTCCAGGGAAGTGACTGCTAATGGGTATGGCTCTCTTTGTTGGGTGGGGTGCTGAAAATGATCTTGAATTACATAGTGTGATGGCTGCACAACTTTTGAGTATACTAAATACTGAATTTACATGTTTAAAGGTATTTTTAAATGCTATGGCATATTAATTATATCTTAATAAAAATGGATTTATAAAAAGAATAACTGTTCAGCTAGCTTCAGTGGAATTTTAAAAGGTTAAATAACAGTCACAAAAGGGAGTGCAAGAAAGGTACTTGAGAGCCCTAATCATTTATGCTAGGAAGTCTGAATTTTGCCCTTTTGATCAGGGCCAGGATTAGAGTGACATGAAATTTAAGGAGCTACATAAAAATTCAGTAATCAAGATAAATAGCATTTTTGTATTGTTTCAAAAAATCAAAACTGATGGAGTCCATGATAAACAAAATATCAAAATGTAAGATGAAGACAAGATCATCAATAGGCAATCAAATCTTCCCAGTATAGATGTGACTAATCATATTAAGGTTTTTGAAAGATAACTTTTGGTGGCAACAGAGATAGGATTTAGAGGGAGATACTGAGGCAGAGTCACCCTCAGTAACTAATAGAATATCCCAGTAAGAGGGCAAGTTCCTAATAGTATGGCTGTATAGAAAAGGGAGAAATTGCTCAAATATTCTGAGATCATCTGTTTTCTCTCTCTCTGGCCCTGCCTGGGGGCAGATCTTCAGAATATCTCTGCCATTACTGTCTTTCTGTTTGTTTGATGCAGTGTTTATGATCAGCTTGAAAAAGGCAATATGTTTTTGTATTCTTTATTCTATTATAGGGCATTGTTTTGTTAGCTTGATAAGAATTTGTTGAATAAATGAATGAGTGAATGAATGAAAAAATGATTACCAGTTGGACTGTGTTTTGAGGGCTGGGTAAGGGTGGCGATTATGAAGAATGACCAGCTGAACATGACAATTAGATGTGTAGTTAACAAACATGTATGTTTAGAAGTACCAATGGATTGACATTAAATAAGAACAAATGTAGGTTGGCGTCTGATGAATTTGCTGTTATAGCAAATGACTGAAGGCAATGGTGCAAAGCATTATGGTTTTTGATGGAAAAGTTTGTGTTCCCCAAATTTATGCTGCATGGATCTGAAGAGCATATTGTGTTATGCTAGGAATCAGAAAGAGCATCTCTCCTTCACCAAATAGACACTTGAAGATATAATAATCTAACCAAACAAGATTTGTTCCCAGCTGTAAATTCAACAGTGGGAAATTCATAGACCACCATAAGCTCTGAGATTCCCCTCCCCTCCAAAAATTTGTATAAATATTAAAAAGAGAGTATAAAATCTGTTATAAAACTAAATGTAAATTGAAAAGAGAATTTATTCATGTAAAAATCACAGCAATAAAGTGATAATATTCTATATTCAAAATTACATAAATAATAAGACTGAAAATTCAAGGTGTGGTAAAGGAGAAATAAAAATGTTTTAAATATATTTGTTTCACGTATTCAAAAGATGCAATTTCATCTTTGTGTCTAGTAATTAGGGGAAAGAGCTTAAAACTATTTACATAAATTCAAGGTTAAATGTCAGCAAAATTAAAAATCGAGTATACTGCTTTCTAAATATTGCAGAAAAGACCAAAACTATGGGCAAAAGGAATGGCCCATATGAAAATAACAATGGTAAACAGTTCTCCAGACACCAAAACAAAAACTAAACTAAAGAACCAAACCCAGATAGCTAGAAATAATGATAGAAGTTTTAATATTTGTTTCAAGAAAAATGCATACAGTTGACTATCTGAGAGAAAGAGAGTGAGAGAGCCAGAGAGAGAGAGAAGAAATAGTACTCAAGCTTAATGAAAAACAATAGCCACTGATGGGCTAAGCCTATGAAATATACCAAAAATAAAATATAAGGATAGCAGGTAAATAAAGAGAAAGCAAGAAAGAAACAGTTAATAGAAGAAAAATAAAATGCAGGATTGAAAATTGTTAACTATGGGATTGAAGTTATTGTGTTAACTTGACAAAGAATCCACATCATTATGCAGATGTAATTTTAATGACCATTAATGGACTGAATTTGTCATACTGAGATACATCAAGGAAAAAGTCACTAAATAATAAAATCATAAAAGAAAATTGTTATAAAAACATAGAACATATATATATGAAAGGTGCAGGCATGAGTGAAGGTGAGCAGAAGCAGTCAGGTGGAAAGAGAGAAGAGAAAAAAAGCGTTTTATTTAGTTGTTTATTTTGGTTGTTCCTACTGACCCTGGGATGCAAACCTGGGACCTTTAGAACTGAAGATATATTGACACATTTCTCTTCATCTTTGACTAATGTGCCATGCACACAAAAAATAAGCTCTTAAAATACACAGATTATAAATAGTCCAATTAATAAAGTAGTTTAAAAATATCTGCATTGATCTTTTACCATGTAGAAAATGTCCCTTATTTTCCAGCGTCTTCATAACATTAGTCCAGAAAAAAAGCCTTAGCAAATTCCAGAGCAGAAAATGCACAGGCCACATTTTTAACACAATAAATTGAAAACAGACATTTAAAATATTTAGCTATAATAAAACAATCACCTGGAATTCCTTAAATAATTTTCTAGAAAATTCTTAGCTTGTGAGGAAATAAAAATGACACTTTTTAGAAATCACTAAAGAAAATGCTGTAAGCAAAGATGTGTTGTATGTAGCCAAAACTACCATTGGAAGAAAACATATAATTTAAAATACTTCATTATTAAGTTATAAATAATAAAAATAAATGAGCTAAGCATTAAGTCCAAGAAGCTATTTTAATAAAAGCAAACGAAAGTAGGAGAAGACAGATAATAAAGATAAAAGCAGAAATAAAAAATCAGGAAAAAAGCATATGGTAGTTTTGATCAATCAGCTTCAAAGATCTCATGCCAAAAGATGATTACAACAGCCAACTCTGGCATAACAAATCAAGAAAAAGAGAAAGAATTTCATATAATTATTAAGAATGAGAAGTATTAGATGACCATGGATTGAGTAGTTTTAGAAACATATGTATGTCTTAGTCAATAAATGTAATGAAATTGATTAAATAGATAATTTTCCTAGGAAAGTGGACTTTCCTCGAAATAAAATAGAACAGTAAAAAATTGAAAAAATATTGCTCAAGGACTCGCTTGGCTCACTTTTATAAGTAAGTATTATTCTAAAGAAGATGGTTCCTACAACCTTTAATTAATTAATTCCCAAATATAGAAATAGAAGAAAAACTCCCAATATTTTATCAAGCTATTATAACCCTGATGCCAAAGTTTGATAAAAGCAGCTTAATTTAAAAAAGAGATCATTCACGTTTATGAGCATAATTACAGAAATTCATTATTTGAAAAGTAAATTATATCAAGATCGACGGAACATTGTGTATAGCAGACACAGCACCCCATCCTTCTGAGCGCCCGTGAAAATGTTTCATAGACAGCTGGATTGTGAACCAACAACCCAGGTTTGAGACCATAGGTCAGGGGGTAAAAAACAAAATAAAATAAAAAGAACTACCTAAAGAAAATTGCTTCTTCCTCCTCATCCTTCCTCTCTTAAAAAA